>JACTOM010000131.1:336779-429279 GCA_015832385.1 Elymnias hypermnestra
TGTCGGAGGGCAGATATCTGTGGAACGCTGGCGCCATCTATCGGCGTCGACAGAGTCAATGGTGGCAGTCCGGCGGGAGTCACTCGACAGTTGTCGAGTAGCGCTCGATCGGAACAGTCAACTGTTGAAACTGTCGCGTTCCTAGCTATTAGTGTTAATGAGTTTGTGTAAATTGATATCGGGAACATTAAATGATTGAACATTATAATCCGAGTTAATTAACAAAGTGTTTGATTGCACCAACATTACCCATGAACGCCCACAGAATAAGAAATTAAATAATGGATCTAATTAATAACGATGTCGGCGGAGAACCCTACGCCCCTGTGTTTTATGTTTCTCCGTTCTCTCTTATTCTCCGACATATATGTATATAGATATATACCTATATTATATAATTTAATAAATAAATTTCTATTTTATTTATTAATATAATAATTAGATTACTAAATTTATTATAACACCGTAAGTGGCAGCCCTGATTTCACATTTACTTGGATGGCAGCTCAGCTGTTTTGTTAGTAATTTTCTGAATTTTGTCGTTTTGATTCTGAATCTTTGTTTCTATTATGATATTGTAAATATTAAAATAAATACGTTTATAAATATAATCGAAATTAGTCACAGGTGATAATAAAAGAAAGAAAGAAAGAAAGAAAGAAAGAAAGAAAGAAAACTTTATTTGGAGCCGTGTTTTACAAATACACTTAAATTATATATATACACATACACACATATACTCGCATATATACTAATGATTGATAATTGATAATTGATAATTGATAATAATCAACTAATATCTGGCCGTGTTTTATTGGCCCCTGTAATTTGTCCGCGCTGTAATCGAAAATAACTGTTGCGTGCCCCGGACATTTTTGCGTTGATTGCCCCGCGGTTGATGTTAATGTGGCTCTTGGGACTTAAATGTTCTGATTTTTATGCTTCCTAATAGTTAAAGTATACAATGTTATCTTTTAGTTATTAAATTAAGACTCTGGTGTACCGTCACTTTGCGCTAAACTTTGAGATAGTGAAAAAGATATATTTATAGACTTATATACATACATACATAGCATCACGCCTCATTCCCATAGGGGTAGGCAGAGACAACATCCTTCCACTTGCCACGATCCTTGCATATCTCCTTCGCTTCTTTCAATCTCATTAAACCTTTCATACAAGTTCGTCGGTTTAGAGTACTCTTGACCTGGCCGTTATTTAAAATGTCCTGGATTTGGTCCAGGAACGTTCGCCTTGGTCTTCCCCTTCCAACTTTCGCATTCACTCTTGACTCATAAATCCTTTTTGTCAGTCTCCTTTCATTCATTCTCTCTACATGCCCAAACCATCTAAGCATACCTTTCTCAATTTTAGTCACTACGTCTTCTTTTATACCACAACGTTCTCTTATCACACTATTTCTTACTCTGTCACTCAGTTTTAATCCACTCATGCTTCTCAACGCTCTCATCTCTACCGCATTTATTTTACTTTTGTGATTCTTCTGCCATACCCAACTTTCACTACCATACATAAGTGTTGGCACCAACACTCCAGCATGCACTGCCAGTCTAGCCCTTTGAGACACCATCTGGCTATTCATAAAAGCATGCAGAGCACCATTTACCATATTCCCTGCATTCACTCTCCTTTCGATATCACTTTCACATGTTCCATCTTTTGTAAATTTAGATCCCAAGTATACAAATTCTTTCACCTCTTCCACTTGTTCCCCATCTATCAAAATATTGCCATTCATCATAGATTCATCTCGTTCAAAAAGCATAACTTTCGTTTTGTTTACATTCACTTTCATTCCTTTCCCTTTCAAAGCTTCATTCATAATATTTAGCATCTCCTGAAGCTCGTTAGCGGATGACGCAAGTATTACTTGATCATCAGCGTAGAGTAAACATTTGATGAGTAATTCATTCATTCTTAACCCATACATACTTTCTTTTAAATCTGTCAAACATTTATCCATGAATAGGTTGAACAGCCATGGTGACGCAACACATCCCTGTCGAACACCTCTTTCGACAGGAAACCACTCCGTGTACGCTCCGTTTATTCTGACACAGGCACTAGAACCCTCATAGAGAGACTTCAATGCTTGGATCAGACAACCGCTCACCCCATACGTAGATAACGTTGACCACAGCTCATTCCTCACCACTCGATCATAGGCCTTTTCTAAATCTACGAACGCGCAATAAACTTTTTGGTGTTTAGCCAAACATTTTTCAGTTATGCACCGTAAAGAAAAGACCTGATCCGTACATCCCATTCCTCTTCTAAATCCCGCTTGCACGTCCCATATTTTCCCATCAGTTTCATTAATCACCCTTTCAATTAATATCTTTGCATACAATTTGCCGACGACACTAAGAAGGCTGATACCGCGGTAATTTTTGCACTCCTGCTGTGACCCTTTTCCTTTATATAGAGGGACAATTACGGCCTTGCTCCAATCTCTTGGGACTTGACCTTTCTCCCAGCATATATTGAAAAGGCAGTACAGCTGAGCTACCACAATCCCGCGGCCAGCCTTCAGCATCTCGACTGACACTCTGTCATACCCAGCAGCCTTACCTGATTTCATACCTTTTATCGCTTTCATGATGTCATCCATACTAATCTCGCTATCACTTGTCTTACATTCATTGCTATCCGCAGAGGCCATATTTACCTCTGCTTCATTTCTTTCAAACAAACTTTCAAAATGATCCTTCCATCTCTTCAATATCCATTCTTCTCCTTTTATTAAACTTCCATCTAAACTTCTGATTTTACAAAGCTCCGAGGAAGTAGATCTCCCTCGGGCAAATTGTATTGATTTCCAGAAAAACTTTTTGTTTGACTGAAAATCATCAGAAAGTCTCCTATCATACATATCACTGTATTCTTCTTTTTTCTTTCTTACAGCTTCTTTCACGATTACTTTCACCCTTTTGTATTCCATTCTTGCCTTTTTTACGTCATCATTCGTTGCCTTTTGCATTCGTTGGTTCGCTTTTGTAGCCAACCAATCGGACCAAGCTTTCTTCTTTTCACACACAGCTGCTTGAACATTTTTGTCCATCCACAAATTCTTCTCTTTCTTACCTTTCCTCCTTTTAGACACGCCACATACATCAATAGCAGCACCAACCACTCCATCTTTAAATTTATTCCATAAACTTTCAATCTCATTTCCTTCGTCTTCACTCTTGAATCGCCCACTCAAATTTTTCAGATATTCTTCTCTAACATCCTCTTCTTGCAATCTCTCCACTTTTATTCGTTCAAGAATGCTCGAGGTTTCCTTCTTTCTATGGCGCCACCGATTAAAAAGACCACCGATTCGGGCAACGACCAGGTAGTGGTCAGTATCGATGTCGACCCCGCGGTATACTCGAGCATCTAGAACTTTCTTCTTCAGTTTTTCGTCCACAATTACAAAATCAATCATACTTCTAGCATTCCCTTCTTCCCTTGTATACACATGAATCCCCTTGTGCTCAAACATAGTGTTTGCCACAAAAAGACTATGTTCCACACATATTCCAAGCAAACTTCGTCCATTTTCATTCACCCGTTTGTCACCAAACATACCAAGAGTCCTTTCATATCCATCACGTTTCACACCTACCCATCCATTAAAATCTCCTAACATAATTATTCGCTCATTCGGTTCACATTCATTCAACGTATCACTCACACTTTCCCAATACTCATCTATTTCTTTTTGGGCTTTATTGGACTTTCTGGTGCCCAGATCCGTCGGAGCATAAGCACCCAAGACAAAGATCCGAGTAAGTCCAACTTTTAGCCTGATCCAGATGAGTCTAGGACTCACGTATTTCACTTCTTTCACACAATCATCCATTCTTTCGGAAAGTATGATACCAACTCCCTGACAGCCTCTCTTATCACTGCTTACACCAGACCAGTAAGCTGTGTAAGGGCTATGTTTCGTGGTATCACATCCTTTCCTCTTTGTCTCATTCACGCAGAGTACATCTATGCACCTATCATGCATCATCTGGCATACTTCATCAATCTTTTCATTCATTCCTCCTCTTACATTCAAAGTAGCAAAGCGGCTCTCGGTAGCCCGCTTTTCGCCCCCATTAGGAACGTGACGTGATGGATTGCGAATCTCATCGCCGCCATTTTTGGAATGTAATAATATCACCATTGCGTTCCCACGAGTAGCAAGGGAACATAGGTCCATTCTGGCAGAGCCCCGCATGCCAGAATAAGGCTAGCCTATTTCTGGGTTCGCCCGGTCCCAGGGCCACCGCTTGCGACTAGGCAAATGCCCCTAGCCATGAGTCCCTCGGCACGGTACACCTTGGACTGGCAGGAAGTGGGTAGGAAAATGGAATAAAAGGGGGGAACGGGTCAAAAAGATAGGAACTTTGTAAGGAAGAGAAAGGAAAATATAAGGTAGTAGGATATTACTGACTCGGAAGACTGAGAAGATTCAGTAATAGCTCGGGGAGCCGGGATACCCGTGTACCATACTATGACTATCGGACAAATAGACAAAGATGTGTACCCCCTGACCCAAGACTTATATCATAAAAATTAAAACTTACCTCAAGGGCTTTTATTTTTATTCACATCACTTATATAACCAAAAATACAAATAGTCACTAATTAACACTCACAGTTTATAAAATACCACAAAACAACTTAACGACCTTCGACGCTATACACGCACTGTTAGTAACGGTCACTTTGTAATTGATTTATTTTCTGTTTTTCTAAATAGATAACAAACATCATAACTTAAAAAGAAAGAGACTTTTTATATTTCTGATTGCCCGTGTTGACACAGTGTCAACTAGCAGTTGACACGGGCAATTTAAAAAACATTACAACAATACTATTAATAAAACATTAATGCTAGGCTGTGGTCGTGCCTTGGTAAATGATCATACAATATAAAACAGTAGCTCGCTAACTTGTCAAGAGGTAATCTACCTCTACTTTAGTTTAAAGTGGTAACTGTGATGCAACATGCGATATATAAACGAAAAAAAGCCACAGGAATACAGTTTCACTTTTATGATATTTAATGTTTTATAAAATGACTATTTTAGAATAACAGCTGATTGGCCCTGGCTCTTCTGCCAAGATCCTGACACTTTACCTCTACTGCTGTAATGCGACATGCGATAGATGAACGGAAAAATGCAAGGCGATTACAAACAGCTACACTTTAAAATCATTGAGTGATTTTATAAGACGACGATGTCAGTGATGAGAGCAATGGATGCTGCCTAACTATCCTTGGCTGTTCTACCAAGCGCTCAACATATCAGCTCCTATTCTGCGGCTGGCTGTAATGTGACATGCGATATATAGACGGAAAAATAAAATGCCATGGGTGACGCCATTGGCATTGGCTAGTCTGAAGAGAGCCTTTCGCTTTATACCCATTCCGTGATCGACTGTAATAGATGATGATAATGATGTCGATAGATGAACAAAACATGCGAGGTGATGTAAATGCTATGGGAGAGAGAGAAAAGAAGATGTGCTTGCAGCATTTAGCATACACAAAACATAACTCCTTTTCCATCTCCACTAACTTATATCTCCTTCGTAACTGCCATTCATCTCGCCAGATCGCACTCTTTGTAACGTTCGCGTCACTCATTCACCAAGTCACTCCCCAAATCAAGCGTTATTTCAACAGATTTGTTTTTAGCTAAAGTACTTTCATCATTTTGCCATCGTGGTATTGAAACAATCGTATGAGTTGTAAAGCTCATGTAATCTACCGTGTGTATTGAACATGCTATATCGAGTCACGCAAAGCTCGCATTACAACAGCTTTCTCTCGAATAAAATCACTTCTTACAATAGATACGTGTTTTATTTCAGAGAAATACCACAGAGCTGATGTATCATTAGTCCAAAAACACCTAGCTTTCTTTTAATCAGCCAATGATTAGGCTAATCCTATTGGCTCCTTTAGTTCCCTCCATCTGCATCGGTCTATTGCTAATTTTAGGCAAATCATCCTCACATCTATTTATTGGTCTGCTTCTACTTCTTTTCCCGATTCTTGGTTACCGCTCAAATACCTTCTTGGTCCATTGTCTACGTTCATATCATGGGGTCTTTTTATTTCCACTTGAGTCTTCTTGTCTTTAGTCTTTATCATCGTCTAATCCTATGGCAGATTTTCCTTCCATCTCATTATTGGTCTTCATTTGCGTCTTTTCCCGGTTCTTGGTTACCACTCAGATACCTTCTTGGTGCGTTTTCCACGTTCATATCATGTGGTCTCTCTTTTTCCACTTGAGACTTCTTATCTTTAGATACGTCTTTATCATCGTCAAATCCTATGGTAGATCGTCCTTCCGTCTCTTTATTGGTCTCCATTTGCGTTTTTTCCCAGTTCTTAGTTACCGCTCAGGTACCTTCTTGGTCCGTTGTCCACGTTCATATCATGTGGTCTCTCTATATCCAATTGAGTCTTCTTGTCTTTAGTATCGTCTTTATCATCGCCCAATCTTATGGCAAATTGTCCTTCCATCTCATTATTGGTCTCCATTTGCGTCTCTTCCCGGTTCTTGGTTACCGCTCAGATACCTTCTTGGTCCGTTATCCACGTTCATATCATGTGGTCTCTCTATTTCCACTTAAGTCTTCTTGTCTTTAGTATCGTCTTTATCATCGTCCAATCCTATGGCAGATCGTCTTTCTATCTCTTTATTGGTATGCTTCTGCGTCTTTTTCCGGTTCTTGGGTACCACTCAGGTACCTTTTGATCCATTTTTCATACCGCGTTCGTATAATGTGGTCCTTCTATCTTCATTTGAGTCTTCTTGTCTTTAGTATCATCTTTAACATCGTCCAACTCCAGGGCAGATCATCTTTCTTGGTCTCTGTCTTTGTTGGTCTCCTTCTGCTTTTTTTCCGTTTTTTAGTTACGCGTTCATATAATGTGTTTGATCTATCTCCATTTGAGTCCTTTTTTAGCATGGTATTTGTCATCGGTTACTTTGGTAGCGTTTCTAATATCCATCAGTCTCGCAACCGTATGTTCTGCTGCTTAATAATCTCTAAATTTCTAATTACCATATCGGTCATAAGTTTTATTAAATTTGCGAAAATTCCTAAGATATTAATTTAATTTATATTGTATATTAGATCATAATATTGTGCATGGAAAGCTTAATATAACTAATAGTGTTTACTTTGTAGAAGTAATAAGGATAAGAACAAAATTAAATTAAATTTGGACAACGATTGAATGGAACGTAAATGGCAATAGGTCCTGTCTTTATCTCCAGAACAGATAAATTTCTCCAGGCAATAAGTGTAAATTAATATTGACTTATTCGTAATGTTATCATTTAAAACAGTAAAATTATTTATGGTACTAAATTATTTATATATTTATTGTTATGCATGTATTCGTATGTAGATACTTGTATGTTTATTTTATTGCCTCTTTCATTACTATCTGCTTTTTCGAACTCAAGTTTGTCTGGAAGTTGTTTTATATTTAACTTTATCAAACTTTTGTCTTAGAAGTGCAATTAATGGAATAGAATAAAGACTTGCGTCATTATAGTTTTGACGTGGTTGAAATTAATAAGAAAAAATTGCTGAAATTTGTAATTTCTGTAAAATTGTATAAGTGTTCGTAATAAGCAATTTTAATTTTCGCTTAATTGGAATTTAATGCTTAATACGCCAACAAAATTCAAACATCAATTAGCGAGCGGCAAAATGCGTTTGATCTCAGCTCAAGAGGCCCTCTACCGGTCGGCCCTTAATTTTTCAGACACCAAATAGCTTATCCACTTTTGTTCGGCGGCTTTAGCATATTTAACAAGGGTTTTGAATGAATATTTTAATATTCAGGAAGGTGAGGGCAACGAGATTAGTTTAAAGCACCGCCTTGTAATTTAACATCGATCAAAGATGAAAGAGTTATGGAAAATCAAATTATAGTAAAGTGAAAACTTTGAGAATGAAATACACTATGCAGAAGCTATGAAGAGATAAGAGTTAATCAGGAAAGCACACATATCTATATATAAAAGCAACTCTATTTTCTTTGTTATCGATAAACTTGAAACTACTGGACTGATCGGCATGAGACCACGACCATTCGACGCGGAATTAATTGTAGAAGGTTTTAGGCTATTCATTTTTTAAATTCCATCAACCCTTTACCATTTTTTTTTCAAATTTATATGGAAAGTCATTTGTTCTGGTACGAAAACTCGAGCGCACAAAGACCAGCAAAATGTCTAACGTCACTTCAATGCTTACAAACGCGTTTCCACACACCCTCCGACGCATCCACCCACGCACTCCCACGCATCCACCCACGTATACCCACACATCTATCCACACATCCAAAAGGTTGTGACATGAATTATTAGAGCGTTGTCTATAGCAACGGTTTCGTTAATTAATTTCTAGGTAAAATGTCATTTATTTACGCTATCTTTTGTTTCAAAACAAAAAATACTCTGTGTCATTTAATCGATTGTGTTTTGTTTAATATTTGTAAAACTGAAAGCTGCCACATTCCAAAGCTTTTTGACAGAACGATGTCTGTCGGGTCTGCTAGTTGGACTATTAATATCAAGTAAGACTCCTGTCATAGACGAATGTATTGGAATTTAAAAACTACCTTTAACTGTCTCGTTAAATTAATTTATTTTTATAGAAAATTCTTTCGCTAAAGCTCTAATTTATACAAATTAGAAAATGCTCGTCCTCAGATGGGCTAAGGTGTTACATAGATGAATAAGGTCTGAATTGATGTAATATGTAACGAAATATGTAAACTTGAAAGATAGAAAAGCCGTGGACCTATTAAAACTATTGTTAGCGATAAAAAGTATTTATTTTGTATCAACTAGAACTTACTTCTGTTCAAGATATTATAAAAAAGGAGGTGCGCCATTTTTATGGACAGTCGTTGCAGCCAAGTTGTGTACAGCTTTAGTGAAGTTGTTGTGAAGTGATTATAATAAAGTTATTAATAAAATAAATGGATATCCAATAAATTATTGAGCAAGTGAGTTTCTTTAACACATCACAAATGACCGTCAAATCAGTAATAGGAGGTACGGATTCAAATTCCGTTATGCAGTATCTGCTAAAAAACTAGCAATGCTGAAACTATATAGAGACAATCGATGTCTTCCCAAAAATGGTATTTGATAGAGGCAAATGACCTAAGCATTCTAGATCAGGAGGAAATTCATTTCCTGATTGTCCAGTCTTGAATCGATCCCAGTACATCTTTTTTTTTTTCGCTGGGAAATGCATTTACGCACCCTGGCTGAAAGTCATACTTTCATCCAGGAGTGTGGGACTCGCTGAAGAACAGACACTAAGACCCAGCGGGACCCTTAGAGTCCTGAACAGAAGTACCAGAGGTTCAGTGGGGACATTACGCTCTGGGACTCTGGACATCGTCTGTCACGACAGTTCAAAATAGATGGAGACTCGCAAAGGCGCGTCTCCTGGCTCCCGGCCTCCTCCTACGGATAGAGGTGGCCTCAGCTGCAGCTTCCTTCTCCCTCTCTGATGTCTCCTTCTGTGAGATGACATTCTTACAGAAGGATGATACCATCCGCCAACCACTTTCACTGCTGAGCATATAGCCGACTACACTCACCGCCAACGAGAGAAATCAGAGGGCGCCGTTGAGGCCCCCAAGCCGGGCATTCTGCCACAGTATGATGAGATGTGTATCCTAGTACATCTACTTTAAAGTCTGAAACCCGCGTGACACAATTGTTGAAGTTTTAATTTCTAATGTGCGAATGCAAATCCGATCGGAAACTGTCACACGTATTCCGCATGAAATTAGAAACTCGCAACAAATTTTGCAAGTTGTCACGGCGTGAAATTGTGTCTGACTTGCAACCAGTGACATGCTGACTCGGGGAAAGGATACACGGATATCCCGTGTGACAGCCGTTCAAATTATTTTGAATGGGCACATTGATAATCATTACTTTTTGTGTATCCTATACACGGTTTGTGTATAGGATACACAGGTAAATAGAAGCCTATTAGAAAGAAAGAAGAAAGAAAGAAAAATCATTTATTCAAAAGTGGTATTACATACAGTGTTCTTACTTAATATAACTTCGCAGTATTACTGTCTGTAACACCACCTGGAAAGGGTTTACAGCTCAGCTGTTGTCGTGTGTTTTGGAACACACGACGCTGATTTTCAGCTGAGACCCCTGGTGACGCCACAGAATATTTAAATTAAAATAAACAGCTAAATACAAGAAAAACCTAAGAAATAAAAAAGTGAATGAACATTTATACATAATAACATACAAATACAAAATCCAATCTTAACGAAATATTTACAAATTCAGCATGAGAAATGAAAAAAACAAATTAAAATAATACTTAATTAACAATAAAATAAAAATTAAGCGAATAACAAGTAAATGGCAACATTAAAAAATCATCATAAAGATAGAAATATTTAATTAAAAGAAAAATTATAACAATAATAAAAAGGTAGACTATATTTGGGCAGCTATAAAATAGATAACTCTGCCGCATAATTTTCTATTTCTTTCTGCTTGTTTAACATATATTGTTTTAATTTATTTTTAAATGTATATTTAGTAGCACAGTTTCTAATGGGTGGAGGGATGTTGTTCCAGCAACGGGTAGCAGCGTATTTAAAACTACCTCTGAAAGCTGCCGTACAATATACTGGGAATGCAAGGGGAGCTCTTGTGCTTCTTAAGTTTGAATGGGCTCTGTTATGTTCCTTCCAAGCCAGCTTATTAAAAAGATAAGATGGATTGCCAGAATTAACGATGCCAAACAGTAAACTAGCCAAGTGGGCTTTCCTTCTTGCCGTCATCTTTAAAAGACTGTGCGTGTTCAAGTAAGGTTAACGCCCCAATACTGGGCACAGGTCTTCATAGTCTCAGGAGATAGGGTTTTAAGGCGTAAACCCACCTGCTGCTCTATGTTTTACTTCACTGAAAAGCATAATATTGGAAAAAACGATCAATCACGTAAGCTTCTTTTTAAATAGGATAGCCTGCACAGAATCCACGCATCTCATCACTATGCCAACATGGTTTTTGGATACACAGATGTCTCTTCAAATAATTTGACCGCTGCCAAACAAATAATTTGTATTTCGGAAATTTGCTGTGTAGAAACTCTAAGAGGTAAACTAGCTCTTTCCAGACTAGCACACTTCCATTTTAAGGTGTCATCACTCACTTTCAGTTGCGAACGACACCGCGGACATCAGCTAGTCAAGATAGAATTTCACTGAACTCGTGGATTATTTATGTAACCCTTTTTGTCTAGTCTATATTTATGGGTAGTCTTTAATTACGTTTTCAAGAACTAAACCTAGGTAGTAATTACCCCTCAAGCATCTTTATACTAGCTTTTCACAGCGGCGTTACCAGCGCAGATCCTGATCCAATGTGTGTTCCAACATGTTCTAATGTTAGTGGTTTGGGATACGAGTATATTTGGATGGCTTCAAAGTCTATAACGGATATAGGTACAAATACTTCTAACTACGAGTATGGGACTCACTGCAGAACAGAAGACTGATTAAAATCCAGCAGAAACATCGCCATTATGGTTTGGAGTACCATAGGTTCAGTGGAGACATTCCTCTCTGGACCTCCGGACGTCACATGTCAGTTAAAGCACAGAGGACACACAAAAGCACGTTTATTGACCCATGATCTCCTACTTCAGACAGAAGTGGCTTCAATGCGGCTTACCTCTCCTTCTCCGTTGTCTCTTTCTGTCAAGACCACCAGCCAGCAACACCAGAGAATGCCATTGAGCCCCACAAGTTCTGCCACAATATGGTGTTAAGTCTTTCGGATAACCCTGGCATTAGACCATCATAGACAAGAGAGAAGAGGTAGTGAACAAATAAAAGAGGAGAAGGAGGATATTTACATATGTCTAATCCAATTGGATTATATATCCATGGGTATATAAATTAAAGATACTCTATCACTTTCGCATGTTTGTATACGTAGATAAATATAAATAATAATAAGAAAGCCTTTTATTTCCTCTTTGCTTAACAGAAGAATAAGATAAACAACTTGTGATGTGAAGGTGTGTCTTTATGTGTGCGTGTGTTTTTAATCTATAATCTCTTATTTTTCTATAATCTTCTATTTATCTAATTATGAATAGCCAACTGGCTGTGCATGCAGGAGTGTTGGTGCCAACACTTAAGTATGGTAGTGAAAGCTGGGTATGGCAGAAGAAGCACAAAAGTAAAATAAATGCGGTAGAGATGAGAAGTATAATTAAACTGAGTGACAGAGTAAGAAATAGAAAGAGGATGTAGAAACTAAAGTTGAGAAAGGTATGCTTAGATGGTTTGGGCATGTAGAGAGAATGAATGAAAGGAAACTGATAAAAAGGGTTTCTGAGTAGTATAAGAGTGAATAAAGGGTATAAGAGTGAATACGAAAATTGGAAGGGGAAGACCAAGGCGAACGTTCCTAGATCAAATCAAGGACATTTTAAATAAAGGCCAAGTCAAGAGTACTCTAATCTGACGAACCTGTATGAAAGGTTTAATGAAAATGAAAGAAGCGAAGGAGATATGCAAGGATCGTGGCAAGTGGAAGGATTTTGTCTCCCTATGGGAATGAGGCGCTTTGTATGTATAATCTAATGCTGGGTATAGGCCTCCCTGAGTTCCTCCCATTTATTCTGTCCTGTTCTCTCAATTTCTTTCCAGCTGTTTTTGTCAAATCATCATTCCATTGTGCTTTCGGTCTACCCACTTGCTTCTTACCTGATGAGACCTGGCCACACAGGTATTCTAAAAGTTTTTGTCTTTTAATCTGGCTCTCGCTTATTTTCATTTTTGCATGGGTCAGTTTTGTTTTCCTTCTAATTTTTCCTTCCTTTATTTGGTATCTCGTACATTTCGCATAACCTCAATAAACTGGTCTCCATAATCGTTTTCATGTTTTATTTTTGTGCCCAAAACTTATTCCAACTATTTGCTATTCTGCGATCTAATTCCTCTTCAATGTATACATCTTTCAAAAATGCTCATATTCCTAAATAATTGCAGGGATTAACAAATTCGATTTTATCGTCATTTATTAATAGGAATTTAGGAAATGAATTAGTCATAATTTTACTATTGCTGATGCTGATGACATAGCCCTTTTCGCTCAGAACATAGAGCAACATCGAAAACATGATTTAATCACTGGTTACAGAGTTTAAGAAAATGGGTGTAGAAATTAATATAAATAACGGTGCCTAGGAAAAATATATCGTTGTCTTATTGGCAATTAACCCTGAAGTAAAACAAGTAGGCTTCAAAATTCAAATATCAATTAGTAAACCACGGGGCTTTGATCTCAGCACGAGAGCCTTTCTGCTGTTCGCCATCTCAACTTTCACAGACACCAAACAAATTATCCACTTTTATTTGCCTTTAGCATATTTAACACGAAGTTTTATTATATTTTATACTAGCGACATACTCCAGCTTTGAACGGATGGAAGAGCACATTATGCTCTCCATGCTTTCATTTACTTGGCTGATACCGACTCCAAATATAACAATACGAAGAAAAGTATAAAAGAATACGCAATTATTTCTTACTTTTTAGAGCATATTCATATATTTGTAAGTTTGTTTTGAAGGCGGTTCTTTTTTTGTTACAATTTTTATTTCTTTTTTGATTTTTAGTGAATCTGAAGTAAAAGTGTTGCAATGCAGCAACAAACGTAAGCTCATTGCTGTTTGATTACAGACACTTATATTTTCTGCCTTAAACCGCACCCTTACTGTAAGCCGTTGAGGAGATCCATTGATCTTCATGTTTAACTACGACTAGCACGTGACCATACTGAAGTTACGGTAGGCCACTCAAATATCTGGATAGCCTATAGAAGGTTCTGTCAAGTAACGTTTCTTTGCTCCTAAGAATTGAAGAGTTCCGTTACTTTGTCATGGAATCCATCATCACAACCTAACCAAGCTATCACAAAACAACCCTTGAAGTATATTCTTTCCAGTAAAAAAAGAATCATCAAAATCGGTTTCGTGATCTTGAGTTATTCGTCCATTTGTCGCGCACATGCTTAATGCAAATTTAAGACCTATCCGGTTTTCTCATGGATGCCATCATCAGAACTGGATTTAAAAAAACTTGACCCTATGACGAGCACCACCTTTCATTTTAAAAAAATCATCAAGATCGGTCCACCCAGTCGAGACATATGAGGTAACAAACATAAAAAGAAAATACAGACGAATTGATAACCTCCTCCTTTTTTTGAAGTCGGTTAAAAATAAACATGAAAGCGGTCAAACTTTGTTTTTATATACAGCTTCTTCCCAGGGTAAGATTGGTTATGATTTACCACTAGCTATAATTAAAAGATAGACACATGGCAACTTGCACTTTTTTATAGATCTCTAAAAGAGGAAATGTCCCACCGTGTATTGTTTTTATTCATACATTCATACATAGCATCACGCCTCATTCCCATAGGGGAAGGCAGAGACAACATCCTTCCACTTTCCACGATCCTTGCATATCTCCTTCGCTTCTTTCAATCTCATTAAATCTTTCATACAAGTTCGTCGGTTTAGAGTACTCTTGACCTGGCCGTTATTTAAAATGTCCTGGATTTGGTCCAGGAACGTTCGCCTCGGTCTTCCCCTTCCAACTTTCGCATTCACTCTTGACTCATAAATCCTTTTTGTCAGTCTCCTTTCATTCATTCTCTCTACATGCCCAAACCATCTAAGCATACCTTTNCCATCTAAAAGTAGCTATAGATGCGGGAGAGCCGTGGCCGACCCTCAAGAGGAACGCTTCGGAATTCGGAAATCGCCTCCTCAAGAATTCCCCTCATTTTTTCTATGTCTAGGGATTATTAATTATTATTATTATTATTGTAACATTTGTGTCGTATCACAACGCGCCATGTTAGCGTCCCGTCCCCTCACCCCGCGCCCAGCTTGAGATTAGGCGAGGATAGGGTCTATTGCAGACTAATCATAGACCAACTACAAAGTTTACAGATGCCTAACAGAGAGCAAGTATTGTTAAATGTATTTTATTTAATTAAAACGATTTAGATGGAATCTGAATTGATGCCTTTGGGATCTGACCATGTTGACTCTAGACTTTGTGCTCTGCTAAATGACCCCTGTTTTTAATATCGTTCTTCGGATGCCCAACGATTACGCATATTATATATGTGAGTGTTTAGTCAATTTTAATAAATTCATAAAAATAAAAAGTTTTTTTTTTAACGCCTTTTTTTTCGCTGGGAAATGCTTTTACGAACTCCGACTTGGAATGAGTCGGGAGTGTGGGACTCACTGATGAGACAGAATACCCACTAAAACCCAGCGGTCCCACATCATCCTAATGTGGGACACCAGCGGCTCGCTTGCGCAATCCAATATGGTGTCCCGGATGAAGCCGAATCAAGACTCAATCGAATCAAGGCTGTGGGACGAGGCGCGCAAATCCACGCCGTCTGCCAACCTTCGGCGACGTATAGCAGGGGCATCAGGAGCAACCTCCCGCTCCCTCTCATTGTGTACTATGCCTGCCAATCCGCAGTGGAGCAGCGTGCTGGACCTATGCTCTAAAAACCCTCGCTCCTCGGAGTGATGAGGCCTGTGCGCAGCGGTGTGACGTTAATGGGCTGCTACTTATTTTTTTATTATAAGAGATTAGACAGCGCTTTCGGTAAAAGCTCTGTGGAGGCAATTTTTTCCGAAACATATATATTTGAAACAGTTTACACAAAAATTATATACTGAAACCATTAAAATTCATGTAGTAGATTGTGAGTTAATCTAACCTTAGAGGGTACGGATATTAGTAATTGCTTCACTTGCAGAGGTCCTCGATTCGATCCCTGGACGAGCAAATGAAGAAAATTGTATATTTATTACCAAACTATTAGAAACGTCGCCAAGCAAAAATTGGAATCCATTGTCTTGAATCTATATAGGGTAAAGTACCTCTTACCAGTTTACATCCATCTTAGATGTTTCCATTGTCTGACATGATAGTCAAGCACTCACCTGATAAAGACCAGTAATAAAAAAAGGTTTGGTTTATGCTCAAAACCACGCGATAGACGTGAAACCTTCACTAAGTTATATCTCGCCTGATCACACTTTTCGTAACAAAAAGTCACTTCCCTTTCCAAGTCAATATGAAGTGTAATTTAATAGGAATCTTTATGAGTCAGTCAGTCAGTTGAATTTAAAGGTACAGAATGTTACGTCCAATAAAACAGTGTTCCATTAACTGTCAGGGGAATTTAATAATTCTGTTTGTATTCTGACCAACTGATTTCACGTCAAATGTTATTTGATTTCACCTTTCATTCGGAATCCTCTGTTTCGTCTAATTCATATTTGACTTTTGCTATCAATTTTGCGAACCCATTTTATACTGAAACGGGTTGTTTTACGCCTAAATGGGCAGTTTATTTAATAATTATGTACAGCCTTTCAAAGAACAAGTCGACCATAACTGTTTATACAACACCAGTAGTCCAAAATCATTTAACGGATCAGAAAAACTTCCGCATTTATGATATTATGATGTATTCCCATTTTACATATATCTCAAACTTTACTCTACTCCCGCCATAAATAATAATAATTTTTGCCAATTGATTTGCCAAAGAAAAATCAACGCATAGGGCCGCTGCCTGGGGTCCGCCACATCTGGAGCTGGCGCTGGACGTGGCAGCATGCGAGCCGCCAGCTCATCGAGCAGCCCCCATCGGCCGGCACAACCACCTAGCCGGCCAACAAATCCATCATCCCTACCAGAGGGCTTGACTCCCATATGACGAGAAACTCGTGCGAGCTGAGACAGAGAAAAAACGTAAATATCTGGAATGGCATCCACTGAAACCATCCCAATCGTAATATCTGCGAATGGTCTGATCCTAATCAGCCTCGCTCACCGTCTAAGACGACTGGGGTTCCGTGCCAGTTCGCTCGCAGCAAGGACGCAAAAGACGGTGTTGCTGGACTCTGCTAGGATAGGCCGGCGGTTTCTCAGCCTGTAGCCCTGACCCCCGGCCTTTTGGTCTCCCTGCCGGGGTGTATCCTCCGCCCGTTTTATTTATTTATGTAATTGTTTATGTAGGTATATGTATTATTCCATATTTTTGTATATAAGTAATTATTATAAATTTATTTATATGTAATAAAAAATATATATATGTCGGAGAATAAGAGAGAACCGAGAAGCATAAAGCACAGGGGCGTAGGGTTCTCTGCCGACATCGTTATTAATTGGATCCATTATTTAATTTCTTATTCTGTGGACGTTCGTGGGTAATGTTGGTGCAATCAAACACTTTATTAATTAACTCGGATTATAATGTTCAATCACTTAATGTTCCCGATATCAATTTACACAAACTCATTAACACTAATAGCTAGGAACGCGACAGTTTCAACAGTTTACTGCTCCGGTCGAGCGCTACTCGACAACTGCCGAGTGACTCCCGCCGGACTACCACCATTGACTCTGTCCACGCCGATAGATGGCGCCAGCGTTCCACAGACATCTGCCCTCCGACATATATTTGATGTTGATTTGAAATATAGTTAAAAATCTTGCCATTTGACTAATTGAAGAAAGAAACGAACGAATTAGAGAGAAGCCATTGTAATGTCATAAGTCGTAACTCGGATATTTCTTGAAGTGTTACACATACATTGTTGGACTTCAATGCTCAATACTTACGGTCACAGCTAACTTTACTCACAGAACTACTACGCTTTGCTAGCAAAGTCGCGGGTTCGATAAATCAGGCCAATTTACGACATTGTATTTTCTAACATTATACTCATTCGGTAATAAATGTGTAAAAAGTCAAAATGTGTATT
Organism: Elymnias hypermnestra; assembly: GCA_015832385.1. NCBI lineage: Eukaryota > Metazoa > Arthropoda > Insecta > Lepidoptera > Nymphalidae > Elymnias > Elymnias hypermnestra. The sequence goes on from JACTOM010000131.1 coordinate 354,697, forward strand.
ATCTATTTCGATTCTCGGTAACTGTGTTTATTAATATTATCACCACTCATAACATGTTGTAAAAACTATGTTTAACAATTCAATAGGACTGCAAAAGCCTTATGGCATTAAGAGTTTTTGAATTTGAATTTATATATGTTTTGTGGGACTGCGGGTAGTTCAATATGTTTTTGCGTTCATTAATATCGTCTTCAGTGGTACATTGGAAATAAATTTGTAGTAAAAACTATAATTGATGATTGAAAAGCACTGTAAAACCATACTTGCCTAAATAGTTTTTCAATTGGAATTATTATACGTTTTGTGAAATTGTGGGTAGTTTAATATATTCTGTCGTCCATTAATATCATAATCAGTCGTACATTGGAAATAATATGAGGTAAAAACTTTGATTAAAGATTTAAAAGGACTGCAAAAGTCTACTCCAATAAAGAGTTTTTCAATTTGAATTTATTTAAGTCTTGTGGGACCGAGGGTAGTTCGATAAATTTTTTCATTTATTAAAACCGTTATCAGTCGTACATTGGAAACAAAATTGTAGTAAAACTATAATTGATGATTCAAAAGCACTGAAAAACCATACCTGCCTAAATAGTTTTTCAATTGGCATTATTATACGTTTTGTGAAATTGTGGGTAGTTAGTATATTTTATCGTCCATTAATATCATAATCAGTCGTACATTGGAAATAATATGAGGTAAAAACTATGTTTAACGATGTAAAAGTTCTACAAAAGCCTACTCCAATAAAGAGTTTTAAAATTTGAATTTATTTAAGTCTTGTGGGACCGAGGGTAGTTCGATATATTTTTGCATTTATTAAAACCGTTATCAGTCGTACATTGTAAATAAAATTGTGTGTGATGATTCAAATGGAATGTGAAACGGTACTGGCATAAATAGTTTTTGAATTTGTATTATTATACGTTTTGTGAAGTTGTGGGTAGTTAGTATATTTTATCGTCCATTAATATCATCAACAGTGGAAACAATATGAGGTAAAAACTATGTTTAACGATTTAAAAGGACTGCAAAATCCTACTCCATTAAAGAGTTTTTAAATTTGAATTTATATATGTCTTGTGGGACAGAGGGTAGTTCAATATATTTTTGCGTTCATTAAAATCGACATCCGTCGTATATGGAAAAAGCCAATAAAATAGTATTTGCCATTTCAAAAGTTCTGTAAAAGCCTACTTAAATAAACAGTTTTTGAATTTGAACTTTTGTAACTATTGTGGGACTGTGGGTAGTTCAATATATTTTTGCGTTACATTCAATTTTCAACAGGAGAGCCTCCATAATGGGTGTTGTTTGATCCATTTATCTTTGCATTTATCCCAACAAATCTTTCCCTCTAATATTAAGATTGATGTGAGTTCAAGATACTATGAATAAAATATCAAATTACCTTTCTTTTTCTGTGTGGTTTCAATAACATTGTATTTTGGTTTGTTTTAAGATTAATTCTATTTATAACGTTTAAAATTATGTATGTATATAGTTAAGTTTCAATAGTCCGCTTCAACATGTTAAAACTTATACAAACGCCGTTTAGTAGTAACAGTTCGCTTCAACTTTTATGCAGTTAATTTGCAATAGTCCGCTACAACATTTCACAAATTAACGTTTTAATATAGTCCAAATTACAAATGTCCGCTTCAACATTTGGATCTGTTACAATAGATCACAAAATATGTATTTTCAGTGTTTTAATAATATTTTAATGCAGTTATTTCACAATAGTTTACTACGACTTAATAAATATAAATTTTAACAAAAAAAGAACCGCCTTCAAAACAAACTTACAAATATATTAATATGCTCTAAAAAGTAAGAAACAATTGCGTATTATTTTATAGTGTTCTTCGTATTCTTATATTCGGAGTCGGTGTCAGCCAAGGAAGATGTTCTCCGGGTGTCCACTTGGCAGCTCTCGCGTCTCTCCCACCTATAGCTAAATATGAAGGTACCTTGGCTGACACCGACTCCAAATATAAGAATACGAAGAACACTATAAAAAAATACGCAATTATTTGTTACTCTTTAGAGCATATTAATATATTTGTAAGTTTGTTTTGAAGGCGGTTCTTTTTTTGTTGAAACTTATATCTATTTTTTGATTTTTAGTGAATCCGAAGTAAACTAAGAAATTTGTCTCAATATGTGCACACTGAAAAACGTGTTGCAATGCAGTAACAAACGTAAACTCATTGCTATTTGATTACAGACACTTATATTTTCTGCCTTAAACCGCACCCTTACTGTAAGCCGTTGAGGAGATCCATTGATCTTCATATTTAACTACGACTAGCACTTGACCATACCGAAGTTACGGTAAGCAACTCAAATATCTGGATAGCCTATAGAAGATTCTGTCGAGTATCGTTCATTTGCTCCTAAGAATTGAAGAGTTCCGTCACTTTGTCATGGATTCCATCATCAGAACCAAACCAAATTATCACAAAACAACCCTTAAAGTATATCCTTTCCAATAAAAAAAGACACACCGAAATCGGTTGGCGTGATCTAGAGATATTCGTCCATTTATCGAGCACATGCTTAATGCAAACTTAACACTTATCCGGTTTTCATGCATGCCATCATCAGACGTGGATTAAAAAAAATGGGACCCTATGACGAGCAGCGTCCACTCAGTCGGGAACTATGAGGTAAAAAACAAAACAAAAAAATACAGACGAAATGATAACCTCCTCCTTTTTTTGAAGTCGGTTAAAAAAGTACACATGTCAGAAGTGAAACTTCTTTGGCAAACTAATTTTTAAGTCTAGTGTATATTTATACAAATGTGGAGTTCTGTAAATTAGAAGGAGGGAATAAGGAATATATGTTAGGAATTTAATAAATTTAAATGTCATTAGAATGTTAAACGTGTTGAAAATTAATACAAATCATTTATTGAAATGACATAGAAATTATTAATTAAATTGTGGTTTTTAATTTAAAATTTAAAAAAAAAAGAATTTATGAAATATTTTTCTTCCATATTTTATGAGAAATAGTATATTCAATTATTCAATGAGGAGTGTGAAATTAAATTTGCGTCAACATCAAGAAATATTTTAATTGGATTTATTACAATAGTCCAGTTCAACATTAAAACAAAAATACTAGCGGTTCTCCTTCTTCCTATGTGTAGGAATATGGGGAAGTCCATTCATAATAAAGGTCTACGTTTTAGACATCTCATGGTGAGTAAGTGAGTGAGTAAGTTTGATAGTTTAAAACCATAGCCTAGCTTGGGAACAGATACAGATATTAAATGCAATTAACTTTCAATAGTCCAATTGAACATTTTTTTAATGCAGATACAATTTCTCGATATGACATGAAAATAGTTTTTTTCTTTTAAATTATAAGAAAATAAAGGAGGTTATTGCAATTTTATTTTTATCTTAAATCTACAAAACGAAATTCAACTTCCACTCGCGAGTTAAAACTTTAATCGCTTGCAACAACAATTCGAAGTGCTCCAGTTCCACCAAAATGTGAAAACTTCGCGTTTTGATTTTAAATTTACATAATTGTACCACAGCGGACAAATTAGAGGAAAGTTTTATGAAATCTCATTAGTTTTGAGATTAGATTCTTGAAATGCACTATGTTTTGTGGGATATTCGTAAATTATGACATTTGTCCATCGCGCTTACTAGTGTAAGACTAGGCACGCACGGGCAACCTAATATAAAGTTTAAATGATGCCATTTCAAAAAAAAAATACAGTTCTAGATATTCCAGACGTCGTCTGTGAAAATATGAAATAGGTCAACGGCTTGCCAATCTAAACTGTTCGCGTCATCTGGCGCTAAGCATTGGTACCTTGGAAGCAGCGTACTCGCGCCATCTGCAAGCTTTCCGACGTACTAATGCATTGGTTATTGGAAGGTGAGTTGTGTTTTCTATTAGGATTTTCTCAATATTTGCTCGAAGTTGAGAAGTTGGTGGTGTGATTCACCCCCGTGCTTCGGAGAGCACGTTAAACCGTCGGTCCTGCGCCTAATCTCTCTCCGGTCGTGTCGGATTCCCGTCACATCGGACTATGAGAGTGAAGGAATAGAGAGTGTACTTGAGTACAATGTCTGCCAATCCGCACTGGAGCAACGTGATGGGTCTATGTTCTAAAAACCCTCTCTCCTATGAGTGAGAAGGCCTGTGTGCCCAGCAGTGGGACATTAATGGGTTGCTACTTACTTTACTTACTTATGATGTAATTTTAACTGTGCACCTTTCATTCTTATGTTTTTTGTCCATTAATTTAGTTCTGCTTTGTCTTTGTCATGTTTTAAATGGAAACTTTATTGTTTTATATTTCTTTTTTAGACGTGTGAAAATAAAACTGTTTGTTTCCAAAATATAATGAAATAGATTATAAGATTCAGGTGTTTTTCTGACGTGAATACGTTTTTCGAATTGCATCTTATATAGGGGGGAGTAAAAAAAATACATGATAATAAAATAGGGGGATAAAGTTTGTTGTTGTAGCTAGATACCTATCATCTACATCCGAAAATCAATTACACCATTTGATAGCTAAAGAATCAAAGAATACATTACGCTAAGTAAGGGCTGTAATACATCACGCCCGACGGAAGGGGAAGCCCCAGTTGCGGCCCCATAAAACAGTTATTCCCAGTGGCGTAACTATACCATCTGGAGCCCATGGCAACATCTTTTGATGGGGTCCTACGGCAAAAATCGTCACGTACTTATTTTAATTTGAGTCGTCGTCGCTTCAACTGATGGACGTCCACTGCTGGACATAGGTCTCACGAAATGATGCCCACAAGGCCAGATCTTGTGCCGCCTAGCTCCAGCGGCTACCGGCAATCCTCCTTATATCCTCGGTCCACCTTGTGGGGGGGTCTTTCTACACTGCGTCGTCCAGTGCGTGGTCGCCATTCTAGCACTTTCCGACCCCAACGTCCATCGGTTCGTCGGACTATGTGCCCCGCCCATTGACACTTCAGGTTCGCGATTCGTAGGGCTATGTCGGTTCTGCTATGGATCTCCTCATTTCTTATTTGATCGCGTAGAGAGTGACTCTGAGCTAATTTGAGTAGTGCAACTTAAATAGCTATCCAACACTGATGAACAGCTTTGTTTTCAAGGGCATGGGTTTATACATTCACATTCACCATACGTCCCACTGATGGGCCTATGCCTGCTTTCTTAAGCTCGAGGAAATGAGCTATAGTCCTAACACAAGCGTTCATCATGAGACTCCATTTTCGCCACTCTCAACCATTTCATATAAAGGAACAACATCTTGAGGAAACCTGCATTCATTTACAATGAAACGAAAATAACAATTTCATTTAAATAAGGTATTTTTTAACATAAAAACATTTCGGTTTCGCTAAAGTTTCAAGATCAGGCCATAGAATTTTCAATAGCTAAGAGCGTGTACTGTCTCATATGTGCTTCTAGTACCTCTTGGGCCAGGGGTCCGTGGCATTTTGCCAGCCCTGCCACGCTTTAGTTTCGCTGGCCACCCCCCATTTTTTTGTAATTGGATGTGGCTCGTGTGTGGTGACATTGAATCAGCGTGTTGCTAGCTGTACTCGGATACAATTTCACGCCATGCCAACCTGCAAAATTCCTCGTGAGATTCTGTTTTAGTACAAAACGTTAGTGCGAATTGGACTTGATAATATTGCAATTATGCCTAACGATGTCCTTAGAGATATAATAAATCAAAGTATGGTAGAATATTCCTATTTTATAGGTCAAGTACCTGATGGCATATATCTGCATCTTCTAAAAATATTGTCATGTCCAATTTTATTCAACTTTTTGTCGCTGGGAAATACATTTACACACCCCAACTGTGGAGTCGGGAGTGTGGGACTCCGCAAAGGAGAAGAACTCGCAATACGCACTAAAACGCTAGAGGGCTACTATATGGGCCAACAAAACGCGATGATAGTGTTCCACTGGCCCCACCAACCAATTAACGCGTGGGAGACCGCAATTCCCTTCAAAATTATATAAAAACACGAAGCAGGCTTATTCCTTGCGCCTGTCACCAATGCTTCGCGGTTGACAACTCGCTAGAGGCTTCTTACGACCACAGACTACAGATGCTCATAGATGCTTAGCGCCATCTGGCGCGAACAGGTAGAGATCGCTGATGAAAATCAGTAAGACCGATGATTTTATTTATAAATATCTATCTAACTCTTCTTTTTTATTTATTGTGTATACAATAAACAATATTTCTATTGTACTACTTATATTGAAATTTAGAAAATCACCAATTAAACTGACGCGATAATATTGCTGAAGTAGGTACCCAAGAAAAAAAGGAAATACATCCTGTATTTCCTTTTTTTTATTTAAAAGACTTTAATGTGTTCGTAAATTGAAGTTGGGCAAGTTATTTAATACTATAGTCAGGTCAAGCGCCAGTACGGCACCGTTGTTCCGAGAATTTGATAATAGTTTGCCTACTTCGTTCAACCGTCTAATATAACGTTTATATTACTGTAATACCTTCATACAATTCCCTTACAGTAATAATTACCTTGAGTTTTACCGATAAATAACATGGTTTGTTTGTAGGAAACTATAAGCTATCGATGAAATATTGTTCTTTCCACATTGTACAAATAAGTCTTAAGTAAATGTTTATTGATATTTTCCGTTAAAACCCCTCTCCTATTAGAGACAAGGCCTGTATCCAGTAGTGGGTCATTAATGGGCTGCTATATTCTTTAAATAAATAAAACATAGCTTGCTTCTTTTCGTGGCTTCGTCTGCATAAACTTCTGAATATAATCCATATTCATCTTTTTCATTTTAGAAACAAATGTATGCTATTTGGTATTTCATAGAATACATATTCATACATAGCATCACGCCTCATTCCCATAGGGGTAGGCAGAGACAACATCCTTCCACTTGCCACGATCCTTGCATATCCCCTTCGCTTCTTTCAATCTCATTAAACCTTTCATACAAGTTCGTCGGTTTAGAGTACTCTTGACCTGGCCGTTATTTAAAATGTCCTGGATTTGGTCCAGGAACGTTCGCCTCGGTCTTCCCCTTCCAACTTTCGCATTCACTCTTGACTCATAAATCCTTTTTGTCAGTCTCCTTTCATTCATTCTCTCTACATGTCCAAACCATAGAATACACTATCATTTTTATCCCGATCACGGGTGACAGAGTTTTTCTTCTTCTTCTTCAAATAATTGGCTTTCAGGTGTGACAAGGCACATACAATTTCGCCAGTGTCACGTTAATTGGAGAAGGCACGTAGGAGATTGTACGGTTCCTGTGTTTATAATCTACAAATAGTTGACACTTTAGTGATTTACCACCACCACTAAAAAAAAATTTAAGGGTTAGGGACGACGGAATTGAATTGTCCCTGATCCGGAGTTTCGCTAGGTGTACAGAGGAACACAAGTAGATGATACAGAGTGATTTGCATATCTATGAAGAAAAAACCAGGGTCGTCTTGGAATATTTGGCTGAATGGTGACAGAGTTACAAAAACATTAAATAGATTGTCAGTTTCCTCATAAAATAAGTGATAAAGAGGTTTTATAACGTATTTTCCTGGTTGTATTACGAAAGAAGGAAACAAAAACAGTAAAAGAATACATGGACAAGTGAGAGTGAGAATGAAATCTCGCCGGTGTAATGCGGGCCTCGCGTGACTCTATGTGGCGTGTTCCAGCGAACGTAATATTACGGGCCGTGGAACTTACACCGAGTGCGGATTGTACTATGTAGGACGACAGTTGAAATCGAAAAACTACAAAGGATATTTTAATATCACGATAAAGAATGACGACAAGTGGAATTCAACGCTGATTTCTATCTACCCACATAAATACAATACCTTTATCGACTTAATTCGTGTGTTCTGTATGATCCTGTAAGGATTATGATGAGCCACCAAAGGGGAGAATGAAAGGAAATTGCATGCAATGGTGATGAGAATATTGAGTATAGAGTAACAAAATAAGACAAGATTAGGAATGAGTATTGTTCCTGCCGTCCGTGACCTCACGATTGACCTCGACTCCTATACTCGGCCCGTAAGAAGTGCAGGTCGGGTTGGTTCCCGAGATGGTGAGAGGAGAATTCAAAAAATGTTGGATCCTGGGTCTAAACAGATGTGATCGGCACCTACCTCGTATCTCGCGACGACCCTGGCAGGCGTCTGGTCACATGGGGGTGTGTTTGTGAATCATGTAGTGTGTGCTATGTGTATGACCTGTAAGGCGACACGGAGAGCTGCTATCGGCGACACCGGTCTTCCGTATCCACTCCAAAGCGATCCTGCGCCACCAGGCACAGAAATGTTCAAGAACTAAGGCACACCACGTGGACCTTAGTGAACTCCGGACGCGTGACCTGCCGCGCTTCGTGTAACTCCAGGAAGAGGGGCCACTAATGGTATTTAACGCGCCGACTTCACCAATCGCAATCACAAAACCAATAAACCACATGGAAAACTGCACTTTTCACCAAACAACCACGAGTGAAACACCACAAAGTAAGGACTGGCTCAAGTGCTTACTAGATTTAAGGTATCGCGAGTAACACCGTGGGGAACAGCTAGTAGTAAATATTTATAAACACAACGGTGTCCATAAATGAGCAGAAGTTTACAATTTTATTATTTGTACACGAATATATTGTAGTATTTACAAAAAACAATGGAGGAAAACTCAATAACGAATTATACGCAAAACGCGTTAATATAATTGAATTCACGTGAGTCAATTTAAAAATTAGCACCGTTGAAACACGTGACATGTTTTCAATATGAAACAATATTAATATAGCTAAAAAATCTTGTGTTATATCAGTTTATTTCAATAATTTACTGGTAATAAACACTTTGAATGTGGATAAAATTAAGGATACGCTTATCTATATAACTAATAAAATTCTAGTGTACATTTGTAATTTGAAATTAACAGCTTTTCAGTAAATGCATATAACTGTGTTGAATATGCTTTGTCAAATGCAAAGGACGTTTGTTAAAATATTCAAATAGATGATAGTGCAATACAGAAAGTTAAGTTTACAGTTCTGTTTGGAATAACCTTAGATTCTGGGCTTCAGTGGAGTGCCCATATTAAGATCCTGGCAAAAGTTAGTTCTGCTGCATTTGCTGTTAGAAAAGTTAGACAATATACTGATGTTGCAACTGCTAAAATGGTGTACGAGTATTTTGCTTATTTCCATAGCAATATGTCTTCTAATAGATGAAATCAAAGAAACATCAATTCTCACAGCACCGTTGCAATATATATTAAATAAAATTTGATATATTCGTAATTATATTCATTTAAACAGCTAATAGAGTGAAATACACAATTTTAATACAAGAAATACAAACACACACGTAGCAGGATAAATGCAGGTTGGATGAAGTGAAGGTAGGTCTCAGGAACAATTTGTGATGCCAGAATGCCTCTTAAACTAAAGGGGATAATTTATAAGACGATCGTAAGATCTGTCATCCTGTATGGATCAGAGGACTGGGCCACCAAAGTGGAGAATGAAAGGAAATTGCATGCAGCGGAGATGCGAATGTTGATATGGATGTGTGGAGTGATAAAATTAGATAAGATTAGGAATGAGTATATTAGAGGAAGTGTGAAGTAGCACCAGTGTCCGAGAAGTTAAGGAGTGGAAGGCTATCCTGGTATGGGCGTGTCATGAGAAGGGAGGATAGCCATGTATGCAAGAGGGTCCTAAATATGAGGGTAAGCGGCAGGGCCTGGAGAGGGCGAACAAAAAAAGTGTGGATGAACTGTGAACTATGAAGTGAGTGAAGTGGCGAAAGGAAACATGCTGTGCCGACCCCACCTAGTGGGACAAGCGCAAGAAAATGATGATGAGGTAACACTATATTTTAGAAATCATTTGTCATCAGCGTTGGATTTGCCTGCACGTAAATTTAAGAAATATGTGAATAACATCCTTCTACAAAAGGCATATTATAATGTTGATGATTAAGCGACTGAAAAGTTCACTCAAGTTCAATCACACATAGTAAATTCCAAAACTATATTTAAAGAAGTAACCGCTGAGTTACTTGCCGGTTACTTCTCAGTGGAATAAAATTACCGAACCGATGGTAACTTTATTACAAATAGACTATTGACGATTCAAAAGTGATATGTGAGCGTAGTTGAATAAAGAATATTTTGATTTAGTTTGATTAACCATTTGTCATTGTGCATCTCTTCTCTATATAAACTACTAGTGGCCCATCCCGGCTTCGCACGGGTAGACATAAATAGGTACAGATATTTAAGTTATAAGCATGATAATTAAAACGACCATGAATTGACAAATATTGTGGAAAAATGTTATTCCTAATACTAAAATTAAGTAGCTCATAAAAATGTGTTAAATATTCAATATCGTTTGCGACCACTGCGTAAAGTAACCTAGTTCATAATGGTACACCCCCTTTTTGTTACTCGATGCGCTGCGTGGCGGCCGCCGCCGGCATGTATATTTATTTTCATTTCATGATATCTTTTGAATGGAATATCCGATTTCAATAATTCAAAAAGTAATCAACAGATATTAAGACAGTCTTCAATATTAAATTATTTATTTGGTTAAAAATTTATAAATGGTATGGATAACACGGTCTGATTTTGATCGGTATTTCTATCAATTTGTTAAATGTAAAAAGTAGTTATAGTGACGTAACTACAATAGTTAGAAGTATGGTTTCGCGAAGTTTTTTGTAGATATTGATATATTCTATATTGTCGAATATTTTTTTGTCCTATCATTAATACTCTTCACAGTGTATGCGATGAAAGACATTTTATGGCTAATTTTTTTACACCTTCAGTTGGTTTTAATAGGAATTTCTAAAGATTTCTATAGTAATCTAGTACTAAATAAAGCCTATGTTACTCAGTGATAATGTAGCTTTGTAATGAAAGAAGAATTATTAAAATCGGTCAAGTACTTTTTGAGTTTATTCGTTACATATAAAAATACAAATCTTTCCTCTTTATAATATTAGTGTGGGAAATTTTATACTCCTACGACGCTGCAAATTTCCTAAAAACAGGTACAAAGTTATTGCTTCATGTATTAATATATATTTGTCAGCCCTTCGTTGATCTGTCTACGTATCACATGTTTGTATTGCGTAGGATGTTACAATTGTCGAAAAAAGCTTCCTGTTGACAATAAGTTCTTTCTTACAAAAAACATTTTATATAAAGTTACTTGTGCACGATTGAGTTTACCTTGTTTACCAAGTTGTTCTTTAATATCATCATCAGTTTGTTACAGCAAATGTGTGGAAAAACCTTTATGGTACGCTTAGAAAATTAAAGACCTATATTAGAAAGGCAATATGGTTTGAGTCCGCTAAACCCACTCAATCATAATGCACGATGTCTTCAAACTATTCTCAATAGGCTTGAAAGTGACTGCATTTGTAATATAGACTGTCACCAGATAGGGATTCACCCAAACTTCCACTGGATCAGAAATTACAAAAAAATCGTCGTTGTCGTCGCTTCAACCGATGGACGTCCGTGCTGGACATAGGTCTCACTAATGACGTCCACAAGGCCCGATATTGCGCCGCCTGGCTGCAGTGGCTACCGGCGACCCCCCTTATATCATCGGTCCACTTTGTGGGGGGTCTGCCCACTCTACGCCGTCCGGTCCGGGGTCGCCACTCCAGCACCTTCGGCCCCCAACCTCCATCGGTCCTCCGGACTATGTGTCCCGCCCATTGCCACTTCAGGTTTGCGATTCCTAGGACTATGTCGGTGACTCTGGTTCTACTTCGGATCTCTTCATTTCTGATTCTATCACGTAGAGAAACTCCAAACATAGCCCTCTCCAACGCACGCTGAGTGACTCTGAGCTTCCGCATGAAGCCCATAGTTAGCGACCATCAGTGGTCGCTGACAAAGAAAATACCACCTTTTCCTTGTCAACGATGTCGCGTCTCTTCAATCCACATGAAAGTTCTGTAATGTATATCTGACTGAATTTCCGGATCTATTTTTGTGTGTGTAATGAGATGGATTCAAGAATAGTGTACATTTACAGTTTGAGCCGAAAAAAACGGATTTCCCTTTTTGCCTTTGCTTTGAAATAATCTATGCATTAAAGAAAGTGTGTTCAGAAGTTTTGATTTAAATTCCAAAAGACTAACTGATAGACGCGACGGAGGACTTTGTATTAATAATATGTAAGGATACCAACCTGCAGTGCACCAGGGTAGTGGATCTATGCTCTGAAAACTTTCTTCCATATGAGTAGGCCTTTATAACCTACTTCAAAAAAAGGAGGAGGTTATCAATTCGTCTGTATTTTTTTTTATGTTTGTTACCTCATATCTCCCGGCTGGGTAGACCGATCTTGATGTTTTTTTTTTAAATGAAAGGTGTTGCTCGTCATAGGGTCCCATTTTTTTTAAAAACCAGTTCTGATGATGACATCTATGACAAAACCGGTTAAGTCTTGAATTTTCGTAAGCATGTGCGCGACAAATGAACAAATAACTCAAGATCACGCCAACTGATTTCGATGATTCATTTTTTGTTAGAAAGGATATACTTTAAAAGTTGTTTTGTAATAGTTTGGTAAGGTTCTGATGATAGAATCCATGACAAAGTGACGGAACTCTTAAATTTTTAGGAGCAAATCATCGATACTCGGCAGTAGCTTCTATAAGCTATCCAGATATTGGAGTCACCTACCGTAACTTCGGTATGGTCAAGTGCTAGTCGTAGTTAAATATGAAGATCAATGGAACTCCTCAACGGCTTACAGTAAGAGTGTGATTTTTGGCAAAATCTATAACTGTCTGTAACCAAATGCCAATGAGCTTACGTTTGTTGCTGCGTTGCAATATTTGAAGGTTGAAGGGTGAATTATGTGTGAAGCGGTGGTAGAAGGATGCGGGTTCGATCCCGGGTGTGGCGATATTAATGTAAATTTAACTTTGTGAAGTTGTTTCATTTAAACGGTGTTATTTCATATGAGCAACACGTTTTTAGGTGTACATATATTGAGACAAATTTGTTAGTTAACTTCAGATTCACTAAAATGAAAAAATAAATATAAATTTTAACAAAAAAAGAACCGCCTTCAAAACAAACTTACGAATACATTAATACGCTCTAAAAAGTAAGAAATAATTGCATATTCTTTTATAGTGTTCTTCGTATTCTTATATTCGGAGTCGGTGTCAACAAAGGAAGGTGTTCCCCGGATGTCCACTTAGCAGCTCCCGCGTCTCTCCCACCTGTTGCTATATATGTAGGTACCTTGGCCGACTCCAAATATAACAATACGAAGAAGACTAAGAGAATACGCAATTATTTCTTATTTTTTAGAGCATATTAATATATTTGTAAGTTTGTTTTGAAGGCGGTTCTTTTTTTGTTAAAATTTATATTTATTTCCGCTGTGAAATGCTTTTACACACCCCTGCTACAAGGCAGGGAATGTGGGACTCACCGGTAAGGCTGCTCTTCCTAAGGAAAGTGGCATCTGCTGCAGCTTCCCGTTCTAGCTCCATTGCTTCCTTCAAAGAAATGACGGCCTCGCAGAAAGAGGCAACTGCATTCCATCCAATTTACTGTCAAGCATGGCGCCTACTATACTTGGCAGTGAGAGATCCTCTCCGACTAGAGATACCAGGGGATGTAGATGTGCTCTCTGAATAGGACATTCAGTCACAGTGTGATATGCGCTAAATAGTCTCTCGAGATATGAAGGCACTCTGGATATCGGAGAGCCTTCAATATTGTTTCATGAGGGAGGCTATTGAAGGCATTTGAAATATCGAAGCCTACGTCCAGCAGTAGGGTGTTAATGGGCTGTTAATTATATAAGGAAAACAACTTTGATTTAATTGTGTTATTATTTGTAAAGGTTTTACTATATTTCCACGGGATCGGAACTAAGCGAGTGACATCGCTGGGACCACTAAGGATTTGATAATGTTTTAGCAAAATCTTTCTTCTGAGCTCTGTATTAATGGAAGTTTAGGTCGTATTTTAGAAAGTACCAAAAATCCAGCTCGTCGGATGTTAAATAAATCAGTGAGTCAGTCGGGGGCCTAATTAACTAGCGCATACCGCAGCCGCAGTAACAGATGAACAGACACGCTGATCGGACCGTGTAATTAGTTTTACATAGATATTCACACTGAGATTTAGCTTTAAAGAGCTTCTATTTGATAGAAAAAATATCAATGACGACATTGAACAGGTTTTCATCTGTAATTTAATAATTCAGTGTAAAATAGAATTAGTAGGAGGTAAATTACCTCTTGTAACCTCTGCACATAATCACAATATTTTGATTGCACAAGTTTTTGCTGGAGTGGTAACTACAAACCAGGATAGAAACCGACAAACAATCCATTCTCAGAAAAATTATACAGTGCAACTTCCTAAATTTGACTTGTCTAGAATTGAATCAAATACCTCTATTAGCAAAACACTGTGTCAGAAAAACCGTCACAGGTATCAGGTGTGATACATATGATACACAACCTGCACATTAGCTGAATATAAATATGGGCAATGTAGGAACCGTAGATGAGTTCACTCATCTGCGGTTTGCCGATGACGTAGTCATTATGGCAGAGACTCTCGAAGATCTCAATCTTGATGACCTCAGAGTTTCTGAACAGATGGGCCTGAAAATGAACATGGATAAGACGAAAATCATGTCTAATATCCATGTACCGCCACATCCAATCATCGTTGAGACATCAGCTCTCGAAATTGTAGACGAGTACACATACTTAGGACATATAGTCCAGCTAGGTAAGTCCAATTTCGAGAAGGAGGTCAACCGCTGAATCCAACTCAGTTGGGCAGCGTTCGGGAAACTACGCCAGATATTTTCGTCCGATAATCCTCAGTGCTTGAAGACCAAAGTCTTAGAACAGTGCGTGTTGCCAGTGATGACCTACGGTTCTGAGACGTGGTCGCTGACTATGGGCCTCATGCGGAAGCTCAGAGCCACTCAGCGTGCGATGGAGAGGGCTATACTCGGAGTTTCTCTACGTGATCGAATTCGAAATGAAGAGATCCGTAGTAGAACCAAAGTCACCGACATAGCCCTACGAATCGCGAACCTGAAGTGGCAATGGGCGGGGCACATAGTCCGAAGGACCGATGGACGTTGGGGACCGAAAGTGCTGGAGTGGCGACCCCGCACCGGACGGCGCAGTGTAGGCAGACCCCCCACAAGGTGGACCGATGATATAAAGAGGGTCGCCGGTAGCCGTTGGAGCCAGGCGGCGCAAGATCGGGCCTTGTGGCGGTCATTACGTGAGACCTATGTCCAGCAGTGGACGTCCATCGGTTGAAGCGACGACGACGACGACGAATGTAGGAACAATAACCCAATAAAAACAGCTTTTACCCTCACATATTATGAAACAAAATCCTCTGCCATGTTACACAGATCGATTTGGAAAAGTCGAAAACTGTCATCGAAAACGTTGCCTGATCTTTTAGATATAACAAAAAAAATTATAGTGGCATATCTTTTAAGGATAACTCCAGAAGAACATGGTCACATATAATCCGATATGAAAAGCCCTTGTCCTAAATACTATAGTTACCTTAAGAATTCTATGCACATTATTATTATCATGTTCACCGTTGTAACAAAAGGGATTTTGTTTTTCAAATTCAAATTTATTAGTAGGATTTTGCATCACTTCTGCAATCACAGCAAATTCAGTCGGGTGACTCTTCTCACCAATGCTATGCTGATGATACAGTTGTAATATATGAAGGATCGTGGTCGGAAGTTGTTGAGAACGCAGAAGTAGGAATGAGGCATGTATCTACATGGCTTCGCCTAAACCTCACGCTTAACACTTCAAAAACCAACTAAATCTGCTTCTATAAAACAGCTATCTCCGAAGCAAATACAGACTTGGATCTAAGATTACACAACTGCAATTGTGAAGCAATAACGAAGACTGACGTGGCGAAATATCTGGGCGTCATCATTGACAAGAATTTAACCTTCAAAGTACATATAAAGTTTCTGTCTGGTCGAGTTCGCAAAATTACAAACATTATGAAGTTGCTTCGGAATTTTGCTTCGGTAGAGACTTTACGGTCTGTATACTTTGCTCTATAACTATTGCTTAACATGTTGGGGCAGTGCTACTAAATCTAGTTTAATACAACTGGAAAGAGCCCAGAGGTCTGTGCTAAAAACCATGATTAAGAAATCTTTCAAGTATCCGACAAAAAGCTTGTATCAGGACTGTGCGGCAACTATATAATCAAAAGCTCACTCTTAAAACCCATAAGTCAGCCTGTTTATGGAATCTTCCAGAACAGAGGATCCCTAAACTACCATACCCTAAAATCACCACTAGTTTTGCTAGATGCTGTAGTCCTTATATAGATTGCTTCCTTTATAACAAAGTAGTCCTGGCTTGCAGCATTGCACACTGCTCTGTAAAAGATGCTCGTAAAAAAGTTTTTACCTGGCTTGCATCGCTAGACTTTTGCTCAACCGAAGCACTGTTCTTTCATCAGTCATAAGTTATTACCTATGGTAGACGAGAGAATAGAAAAATCACATGGCAAAAATATACATATTTCGTAAATAAATATTATACCTTAATTTAGGTATTTAAATGCTGTAAAAATTGCGACAACTATTTATAACTATGGTTAACTGGGTAAAGTCAGGACCCCACGAAACAGGACTACCCAGTGTGGGGCCCTGCAGCAATGTCATATAGGGTATTTCTAATGTTGTCAAATAGAGATTTTCAATTAGCTTTCTTTTAATAAAGGATTTGAATTTATTGAATTAAAACTTTAGAACGTCTTCTGGCAGTTTATTATAGAAACATATACAGTTACCATTAAATGAATCGTCAACTTTGTTCCCACAACAGTTTAAATTTTATTTGTTAATTCACGTGAGTTGAAATTACTTCATATATATAGATGATATGTAAATAAGGTCTGAATATCAACAACTGTCCGTGTCAGATCCGTTAGTTTTGGAGATTATCCGATAAAACCTCTAATAGTTTAGCGCTTATGAGATTAATTGTCCGAGCAATTTGAGAGGACGGATCGAACCCTGAATAAGCTTAAGGCACTTGTGATTTGATTACACTCACAGTTTATGAGAGATTCTAATCAATTCTGCTCTATTATATTAAAAGTTTATCTTTATTATAAACTAGCGGATACCCTCGGCGTTACCCGCGTAATTCCGTATGACATTTTTTCTGAAATAAAAGTAGCCTATTGAGTATTAACCAAAATCAAAATTGGCTATATACCTTAGACTATCACGAGCTCCTAATTGCGCGATTTGCACTGATTTGAAAAATAAAATTAGTTTATCATATCTAACCTTCTTTAAATCACTATCATCTATTTGAATATTATTATAAACTTTTTATGCATTTGGCAAAGTGAAATCAACACTCTTTGTTAAGTTTATTATTAAATTATTTAGTGAAAAGTAATGCAAAATATGCGACAGGATATTATTTACACCTTCGGAATGTAGCACTATATCACATTTGTCTTTCACGTGGTATGCTAAATCATTTATACATATTAACAACAATGAAGGGCCAAATATTGATCCTTGTGGAACACCCATAACATCAAGTTTTATCCACTACAAGTTTAATGTAAGTGTATAGCCGAATCCAACTCCGTTGGGCAGCGTTCGGGAAGCTACGCCAAATTTTTTGGTCCGCTATCCCTCAGAGTCTGAAGACCAAAGTCTTCGAACAGTGCGTGTTGCCAGTGATGACCTACGATTCTGACACGTGGTCGCTGACTATGAGCCTCATGCGGAAGCTCAGAGTCACTCAGCGTGCGATGGAGAGGGCTATGCTCAGAGTTTCTCTACGCGATCGAATCAGAAATGAAGAGATCCGTAGTAGAACCAGAGTCACCGACATAGTCCTACGAATAGGGAACCTGAAGTGGCAACAGGCGGGGCACATAGTCCGAAGGACCGGTGGACGTTGGGGCCGAAGGTGCTGGACGCACTGGACGGCGCAGTATAGACAGACCCCCCACAAGGTGGACCGACGATATAAGGAGGGTCGCCGGTAGCCGCTGGAGCCAGGCGGCGCAAGATCTGACCTTGTGGACGTCATTACGTGAGACCTATGACCAAGAGTGGATGTCCAGTTGAAGCGACGATGACGACGAAGTATAATGTATGTATTTGAACTTGAATATAACAATAGAAAGGTGTTTCTTCAAGGACTGGGCGTTCAGTGACATTCAGTGATATTTTATGATTTTCTTGTTGTTAATGAATAAATAATTCTTATTATTTTGACCCACACATAGAAATTTAAGTTTTATTTATAAAATTTAGCGAGGTTTCTTTAAAAGTCTCAACTAGGATTTTTTATAAGAAATGCATTTCAGACAATTCCAAATACAGTGTGTTTAATGTGTTATATAAAGGGAATGGTTCTAAAACTGGTGCTTAATTAATGGTTAACAGTCGTGCCAATTCCATTGTGACGAAAAAAGTTCAAGAGTCTCCGTACAAAGGCCTGAAAATAGCGGAAGTGGGTATTTGTAAAAGAGCATTAACAATGTCTTTCAGTTTCTTCGCAATTTGTAAAAGAATCCAAAAAAAGGAAACTGGGTCGACTTATTGTACTGGTGCTTATCGAAATCTTTACAGCTGATGATTTCTTTTTAGTTAGAGTTAAAAAAACTGTACCCAAACTAATAACCTGCTCTGTCCTCACTCGGATTTTTCCATCGCAGAGCCACTTTTTTATAACTGACCTTCTTAATCCTTGAATTAGAATCCAGAGACTCATCGAAGAACTAATCTGTCACCCCAAATACATATGCCTTCACAAAACATAGGCAATCGCCACTTCGTGTCGTAGCGAGCATACAACTACAAAGTAAATTGAATATAGTAAGTTTTCCTTAATAGATAGACATATGTCATTAAGGACTTTTTTGTAGATCAATAAAAGAGTAATTATTCTACCATACATTACTTTGTTATATCACTGAGATATAAGGTACTTTTAGATGAACGCTTCCAGGCCGTCAGATTTATTCCACCACTTGCAACAACTATCGTTATATTACAACCAATTTATACAAAACTCCAACATATTATATGTATAAACCCTCTTCAAGAATGGTTCTATGTTATAGTGAAAACGTCATGAAAATCTGTTTAGTATTTTTTGAGGTAATCGCGGAAAGACGATGAGGTACAGCGGAAGACTTTGATGTGTAATATTTTGGGGATATATAAAAATTAACATACAATTTGTGAGTCAATTGTATAATGTAACATTGCACAACACTCCAGATATTACTTTTTGATAAAAAATTAAAGTGCCACTTCATCCAGAGGAGAAACTCTTTGTTATAACTTGCAAAAGTTGTTCGAATCTAACGCGAGCAATCCGTTCAAAGATTCTTGGATTTTTCCATCCTTTGACATGTGGAAAACCTGAAATGGAAAATTATTTAAATATTGCTTTTGAAACTGTACAGGTATTTTATTTAAAACAAACTTTTTCCAATGTTTTTATCCGCGTAGTTTTCAATCATCTTTTCTGAAATAAAGATAGCTTAAATGCCTTAAATATAACAAAAATATTTCAGATCTTGACTTGCCGATAACTTTAGAAACACAACCGTTTTCTTAGCTTTCCAACAACACATAACAATTAGTAACTTATTTTAAAGAAACTTAAAAAAAACCTGTTCACAAAGGAAGCAAGCAGAAATTTGTATAAGAACAAAAGTTAAGGACGTTCTTTAAGATCCACATAAAATTCCTTAAAATCATAACACATTGTAAATAAACCTGTAAATGCAAATTTAAAATGAAATTTAGAAATAGTAACAGTGTTTTAATAGTAACTATTAATGAGTTTTTAGAAGACAACAGACATCCATATCGTCCTGATACTAAAGAGCTCTAAAGGCTTCATATACTTCAATCAAAAACAAAGTCGGTTATAAGTCATAGTAATATATTAAAAATCTTCTCCAAAACAATAAAACTGATAAGTCTAGGACTTGGATAATCGTTAAGTGGAGCCTGCACTTTCATATTAAAAATTCATTGGACTTTAAAGCGGAACTAGGAAAACTACTTACGTTAAGTTCATTTGAATGTGATTTCTTGTACGACCTTATTATTTCACTCGGACTTGAAATAATTGCAAAAGGCTATCCATTTTTAGGATATCCGTTAATTTTTAAAGGTATTGTTATTTCAACTGAAATCAGATACGATTTCTTAAGTATTATTAATACTTTAAAGCATGCAAATTTAAGATGTTTCCATGTTCCCATGGTTAATATTAGTAGGACTTTATTCCATTTATTAAAAACTGTAAAATGATATCACAATCCTAGGGATTAAGATGTTTTAACAGATGATGTAAAAACTCCAGCAATTAGAGTGTAAATAGAAGAATCGACTTTTGATAAGTATGCAAATTTTAAATTAATTCGACGTTTGAAGTGTTGAAATTTAAAGGTCCTATTACATGCATACAAACGAAGCTGAACTGCTTCATTGGTGTATTGGTTAGCTTGTTACGCTGCAGACACGTGGACCTGGATTCCAGTTCCAAATCTAGCAAATTTAAACGTGATATTGAGTGTTCCATTAAGAAATCTTCAGTGTAAGCCTTCTGTTGTGTTATTGTCAGTGTGCTTTACCTCCGTGTTTTGGAGAGCACGTTATGCCATCAGTCTTGCTCCTGATTTCTCTGTGCTCTATTTAAAAAAATTGAAGATCTTCACATCACATCAACATATATAGAAACCCTTTACGAAGTACTTTATTTACAATTGTAAATGTATGTATCCAAGAGAGTAGCTGAGAGTAATATTTAGAGCAGTTAAAATAAATGTCAATTTTAACAAAAAAAGAACCGCATGCAAAACAACCTTCCAAATATATCAATATATTCAGCCAAGGTACCTAGATATATAGCTATAGGTGGGAGAGATGCGGGAGCTGCCAAGAGGACACGAGGGGAACATCTTCCTTGGCAGACACCGACTCCGAATATAAGAATACGAAGAACACTATAAAAGAATACGCAATTCTTTCTTACTTTTTAGAGCATATTAATGTATTGGTAAGTTTGTTATGAAGGCGGTTCTTTATTTGTTAAAATTTATATTTATTTTTTGATTTTTAGTGAATCTGAAGTAAACTAACAAATTTGTCTCAATATGTGTACACCTAAAAACGTGTTGCAATGCAGCAACAAACGTAATGTCATTGGCATTTGATTACAGACAGTTATAGATTTTGCCAAAAATCACACTCTTACTGTAAGCCTTTGAGGAGTTCCATTGATCTTCATATTTAACTACGACTAGCACTTGACTATACCGAAGTTACAGTAGGCGACTCAAATATCTGGATAGCTTATAGAAGATTCTGCCGAGTATCGTTGATTTGCTCCTAAGAATTGAAGATTTCCGTCACTTTGTCAGGGATTCCATCGTCAGAACCTTACCAAACTATGACAAAACAATCCTTGAAGTATATCCTTTATAATAAAAAAAGAATCATCGAAATCGGTTGGCGTGATCTTGAGTTATTCGTCCATTTGTCGCGCACATGCTTACGCACATTTAAGACTTATCCGGTTTTCTCATGGATGCCATCATCAGAACTGGTTTTAAAAAAATGGGACCCTATGACGAGCACCACCGTTCATTTTAAAAAAAATCATCAAGATCAGTCCATCCAGTCGGGAGATATGAGGTAACAAACTTAAAAAAAAATCAAATCCTTCATTAAATTGATTAAAAAGCTTATTGAGAAGGCGTTCTATAATCAGAATGACCATTTAGATGATAAAGAGCGTGGCAGTGAATTGATTCGTTGTAATAAAATAAATGCAAATAACATTGTAAAGATGATGGTAAAAAACCACCCAATTGAAGGAACTACGGGGAATAAAACCGCACCTGTAATGCCAGATGTTAGACTGCAAAAATTTATTATTTATAGAATTTTTTTGTCGGGTTAAGCATAAGCATTTTCAATAAAATACCGTGTATAGTTTTGGATTGGCCCCTACATAATCTTAAGAAATATGTCAAAACCTTTGTAATATTATGAAATCAAGAACAGAAATCGCAAATCGTCACTACAGAAGCCAAAGTTCTCCTTTAAACAATAAGATAAATAAATTGTTAGGCATTGACTCTTTAACCACACATGCTTGTAAAGTAAAATATATGACTTGGCTCCAAACGCTTACTTAAAAAGAGACTAAAAACCTTCATGTAATTTCTAAATGAATGAATTTCCGTGATCATTTTAATTTTATACCCACTCACATCCACACATCCACACACACACACACACATACACACACACGATGCTGAGCACGCATTCTTTATGAATACTCGCTTTGACGAAACGCGCAGTGCTTGGGAGAATACCCTAAAGCGAAGAAGCAGGCCAAAATCTGTAAGTCCTCCAGGAACTACGCAGCATAGAAAGGACTGAAGCCTTGAAGACTTAGATCTCTTGAAGAAGCACCAGCGCCCGCTCCCTGAGAAGTAATACCTAACGATCGTATAACGGGAAAAGAGAGGCAGAAGACAGAGGATGAGGTTTTTTAGTCGGTAATGGCAACCTGAGTCCGACTTACCAGGGTAGTATACTTAGCTCTGAATACATAAAAGTATTTTTCCGAAACCTCTGAGAGAAAAAAAACACACACACACACAGAGAGAGAGAGAGAGAAACATTCTCTATTTTTTTATTTTTGTAGTGTAAATCGATGCCTATATTTTAAGATACAATGTAACTTCATCAATAAATAAATTTCAATTTTACAAAAGGCATATTATAATATTGAAGATTATTTAAGCGATGGAAGTATTTGGACTTGACTCAAGTTGCACACGGAAGCTAAATACATTGTAACTTTTTTTTTTGTCAATGGAAAATGCTATTTACGAACTAACCCTGACCGATGATCAATCAGGAGTGTGGGACTCGGCGATGGAAGGTCTCGCAATACCCATTGAAACCCAGCGGAACCCTCGTCATCCATTAGTGAGGCACCAAGTGTTCCTGGATGAGTCGGACGGAGGATTTACGGAGAGGGGAGGAGATGCGCAAATATGCGCTGCCTGATATTCCTTCAGGGATGAGGAGCGTCCACTGTCTCTCTCTTTCTCGTGGGCTTCCTTCAGCAAGACTTCCGTCTCGCAAAAGAAGGCCAATTCCGCCCACCATCTCTCACTGGAGAGCATCGCGCCTACAATGCTCCCCAACGATAGGGTGCCGACGATCAACGCCACCAAGAGGTGACGCTGAGGTTCCCAGGCCGCACAATCTGTCACAGTGTGATGCGCTGTATCGATAGCTGCACCACACTGATGACAAGCGTCCTCCGGGCCCGCTACTGGGGATCCGAGATTGTCGCTCCATTTTTGGACCATCTTAACCTACAAAACTATATTTAAAAGGGTAACCACACAAAACCTTGCCGGGTTTTTCTCAAAGGAGTCTTGTTTCTAAGCCCATGGTAGATTTTTTACCAACAGATAGACTGAATGCGAAGGATCCTTCGTAAATTTTGATTCTAAGTCGTTCTATAATGTCATCATCAGCCGTGATACGAAAATGATATTTGACGATCCAAAAGTGCTGTAAAAGCGTACTTGAATAAAGAAAAAAGCATTTGCAAATACTAAAAATAATTTAACTTAAGTATAATTTAAGTTTTTTAGTAACTTTATTGTCAATTTTGCCTTAAAAGTCCTAGTTTTCCTATCAGAGCGTAGTGGAGTATCTGCTGTACCGCAGACGAGGAGTGCCCTACTGTGTTCAAGCAACCGCCAAGAATAAAATTTGTTAATTAACAAACCCTGTACCGGTTTCAAACAGTTTCTCTATTGGATTGTGTTTATATTTTCGAATGGTTCCACTAACAAGTCCATAATTTCGTTCATCATCATGAGATTTATTGTAATTTCGTTCATCATCATGAGATATATTCTAATGGTAGTGGAGATACCAAATGTAGTTTTATTGAGACACCTATTATGTGATCTAAATTCATTAAATTTGTACTGACCATCGACAAGAGATAGTCTAATTGCATTTTTTTTATCCGAGACCCTTTATAACCGACTTCAAAAAAAGGAGGAGTTCTGATGATGGCATCCATGACATAACCGGATAAGTCTTAAATTTGCGTAAGCATGTGCGCGACAAATGAACGAATAACTCAAGATCACGCCAAGCGATTTCAATGATTCTTTTTTTATTAGAAAGGATATACTTCAAGGGTTGTTTTGTGATAGTTTAGTAAGGTTCTGATGATGTAATACATGACATAGTGACGGAAATCTTCAATTCTTAGGAGCAAATCAACGATACTTGGCAGAATCTTCTATAAGCTATCCAGATATTTGAGTCGCCTTCGGTATGGTCAAGTGCTAGTCGTAGTTAAATATGAAGATCAATGGAACTCCTCAACGGCTTACAGTAAGGGTGTGATTTTTGGCAAAATCTATAACTGTCTGTAATCAAATGCCAATGACCTTACGTTTGTTGCTGCATTGCAATATTTAAAAGGGGAATTATGTATGAAGCGGTGGTATAAGGGTTTCGGGTTCGATCCTGGGTGTGGCGATATTAATGTAAATTTAACTTTGTAAAGATATTTCATTTAAACGGTGTTATCTCATATGAGAAACGCGTTTTAGATGTACACATATTGGGATAAATAAATAAAAATTGTAACAAAAAAAGAACCGCCTTCAAAACAGACTTACAAATACATTAATATGCTCTAAAAAGTAAGAAATAATTGCGTTTTCTTTTATAGTGTTCTTCGTATTTATATTTGGAGTCGGTGTCAGCCGCAATATATAGAATATTATTATTTCTTATATTATTGGAAAGGTTATTTATCGAGAAAACCTATGGAATATTTAACATCACGTTACTACCAATAGATAAAAAGCGTCAATGAAAAACGTTGTGAAAACGGGGAAAATGTATTTCTTTTGAAACTTCAATTGTAACTGTCACACAATGGTTATTACAACTAAGTTATAAAGAGGTAGAACGCCTTTTAAAACAAACTATAATATAGACATTAGCACAACTTACATAAATACTTGCACACCCGCACGCACTGACACACACACGCGCACACACACACAGATACACGCACGCACAGACACACGCACACACAGACGCATGCACTTATACTTTAGTTCTCTTATCTCTCTACATCATTAGTCAGTAGTTATTTAGCATATTAGTTTCTGTCGAAATTGGGTTTTTCTTTTTTAATGTATGTACTGTGATACGGAAGAGCGGTTCCTGTCACAAGTACTAGTATCTATACTAGTAACTTACTGGGTCGTCACCGTCAACTGTATATAGAATAAGAACCAATTGTTAAAGACAATAAATATATATTTTTTTTTATTTTAATTGTATGCAATGCGTAGACGGTTACATTTACCCAATAATCATGTATGACGAAATTGTTCCTCTTAAAACGTTGTAATAAAAACCATGTAAGATTGACTTCGAACGTTGTGGTATAAAAGAAGACGTAGTGACTAAAATTGAAAAAGGTATGCTTAGATGGTTTGGGCATGTAGAGAGAATGAATGAAAGGAGACTGACAAAAAGGATTTATGAGTCAAGAGTGAATGCGAAAGTTGGAAGGGGAAGACCGAGGCGAACGTTCCTGGACCAAATCCAGGACATTTTAAATAACGGCCAGGTCAAGAGTACTCTAAACCGACGAACTTGTATGAAAGGTTTAATGAGATTGAAAGAAGCGAAGGAGATATGCAAGGATCGTGGCAAGTGGAAGGATGTTGTCTCTGCCTACCCCTATGGGAATGAGGCGTGATGCTATGTATGTATGTATGTAAGATTGACTCTCTATTTCCTTTTTTATAAGTTGAAGTGCTGCTGTCAACTACGTTATATAAATATGGGGCCGTAGTTTTAATCCCACATCGAAGTGTATGCAGATGAAGTTACACTTATCAGCTGATGTCTTGTATTTCGGAGATAACAACAAAAAGGTTAATTACACCACATTTCTAAATTTAAAGCCCAACTGCATTAATCCCTCGAAAACTCGCTGCTCTCAAAATTTTTGAATTAACGAGTAAAGACACACTAAAATCATGTAGCGAGGAATTGATTCCTATATAATTTTCTGACGCCATTACCTTTTCACCATGGAACCAAATTCGCTATAAACATGACTATTTTTCATGTGAGTCAGACGAAGTTGCGTGGGTCAGCTAGTGCCCTGTATTTTGAAGATAATTACTAAACAAAAAAGGTGAATTACGAAGGCAAAACTTGTTATACGCGGCGTTGCATTTGTTAATTAGCAAATCCCAACTCCGCTGGCCACTCGAGCCCTCCAGCACTCTCCGGTTAGACATTATACACCTTCAGGTACGTCGTTATTCTAGGGAGGCTAGGATTTTAACGAAACAACTTTACTTGTTTTAATAAGACGGCCAAATACAGTAAGTACATAAAAAAAATGGTTAAAACTAACAAACACTAGCAAACTCAACAACCTCACTTCGCTAGCAGATGTCTGTGTGGTATTTTCTAATTTGTCTGAAGATTCGTATAAAGACACACCAACCCACATTAAATAACAACTTTTATTCTCTTCCCTATTTAAATATAAATAACTTGCACTATATTAGTAATTACTTTACTATACTGCAAGGGTGGATGGCCTGCGCCCTGAAGCTGACAGGTCGGAAGGGTCAGAGCCCTGGCCAATCTGGCTTTGGTCCAAAAATGGTGCGAAAATCTCGGGTCCTCATATCGAACAATGAGCACGGAACGCTTTCCTACAGACTGGTGCGGTTTCTGACTGTACATGGGCACTTTGGTTCCTGTACCAAATTGGCCGGGAAGAGTCATCCGCTTGTCATCAGTGTGGCGCAGCTATCGTTTCAGCGAATCACACTGTGGCAGATTGTGCGGCCTGGGGACCTCAGCGTCTCCTCCTGGTGGCGTTAATCGAGGGCGACTTCTCGTTGGGGAGCATTGTAGGCACGATGCTTTCCAGTGAGAGTTGGTGGGCGGCAGTGGTTTTCTTTTGCGAGACCATAGTCGAGAGAGGGAGAATGCAGTGAATACAAGGCGGTGCATATTTGCGTACCTACTCCCGCCTCCGTGAATCCTCCGTCGGACTCGTTCGGGACACCAGGGCAGAATGCGAAAGTTAAACACCTGGTGCTTTACTAATAGATGAAGAGGGTTCTGCTGGGTTTTAGTGGGTATTGTGAGACCTACCATCGCCGAATCCCACATTCCTAACTGGCCGTTGCTCAGATTTAGTCGCTTCAACCGATGGACGTCCACTGCTGGACATAGGTCTCACGTAATGACGTCCACAAGGCCCGATCTTGCGCCGCCTGGCTCCAGCGGCTACCGGCGACCCTCTTTATGTCGTCGGTCCACCTTGTAGGGGGTCTCCCTACACTGCGCGGTCCGGTGCAGGGTCGCCACTCCAGCACCTTTGGCCCCCAACGTCCATCGGTCCTTCGGACTATGTGCCCCGCCTATTGCCACTTCAGGTTCGCGATTCGCAGGACTATGTCGAACTATGTCAGATTTAGTGCGTAAATTGAATTTCCTATCAACAAAAAAAATTACTTCTCTTAAATCAACTACTTCACAAAATAGTTACGCTTGTTTTTGTTACCTTTCGTAATACAGCATTTAAGTGTTGCCACTAAATTGCTCAATAACTCCCAACATTTCAGAGCTATTCGTGTTGTCACTCATCTATCTATAGTCTTACAATATGAACAGGTAAGAAGGAAGCTTCGGCCGTGCCTATTTACTAACCTACCAGCAAAGATGTCCCGCAAAACAATTAAAAAAGAAGCGTGGAGAGAGAAAAGAAGTCACGGCTACGTTATATAAGGGTGTGGACTGCCATAAAAATGTCGGTTAACTGAAATTGAAAATAAAATTTCGTGAAAAATTTAATCTATGCTCGCGGATCAAAGACTTGCACTAGCCTTTTTTAAATCTAGAGTATATTATGGGTTTTTGTCCAAAGACACGTCAGCCTCATCATAACTTCGCTTCAATATAAATCACTGATAGCCCGCTACCATCATATTATATGGTTCGACAGCTCTTTCTGATGATGGACTTCTTTTTTTATTAGAATGCTCTGCAGTAGGCCAACGTTAAAACAATTTAGACCATAGCTACTTTTTGCACTACATATGAATAGCCAAAAGATAGGATCACCCTATCACTCATGGAAGAGTGGGTTTAGACCACTGAACCACTACGCTCTTCCACTACGGTTTGGAAGGCTACACATATCTCAGAATTGCACCTAAAATATATAGATTTCCATCGTTGAAAAGCGATTGAGTAGTTAAGTTTCTCCCTTAAAGAGAAACCTAACTAATACTGGTTCAGGGTTTGAACACGCAGATTTAAAAATCAAAATCTAAATGGGCTTAGAAAGCTTTTTTTTTCACATATTTTGTATGTCCGTTGATAATTCTATTTAGATGATACCAGCAAGAATGTTTGTAGTAACTATTTTAAATGTAGTTTTTGTACCTTGTGTTTAGAGTCCATGTGCAATTGGAATTCACTCCAAATATTTTTATATCTTTAATAATGTTGACCATCGAGCGGAAAAAGGTTGCTTTTTTTGGCCATCCTCAAATCCATCCTATTTTAGTACCCAAGGTCGATCCTAGAGGGCAGGATATCCGGAAATAGAGCACCTGGTAGACGGAAGCGGTAATGGATGGACGATATACGGGAATGGGTCAGTCATAACTAAAAAAGGATAGCTCAAGAAAGACTTGAATGACCACCCAACTTCATTTGGAAGAAGGCATTCAATGATGATGATGAAAATGAATAACTTAAGACAGAAGAATTATCCATAGACTGACTATTAAGTATCATTTTGAAAAGGGCAATCGATGATAATGATGACGAGTCGACTTCAACACTAAGCCTTTCGTATAAAACTGATTGCGGTGTCTTGTTAAATACGAACATGAATCGATAGGAATCCTCAAGAATATCTATAAACAGTGCTGATTTTATTCTCAATAATATTGAATAACAGGTATACAAATTGGTTCAAGATCTCAAGCAATCTACGATAGAAAGCAATTGCACGGAAACACGCTACTTGAAATGATATTGAAATTCAATAAAGGAACTTTCTGATTGTTGCACTGCTGCTATTACTTGTTTTAAACTTGCACATTGGACTATAAAACACTTTATAGCATTGTTTGTATTGTAAAGCATTGATTGTTAGGCAAATCTATTATTGCCTGCGACTTTTGACTTAAAATTATACTAATGAAATTGTATTTTCTATAATTTGTTGGTTTTTGGACTGGTGGAATGCTTCCGCCGGCTATTTATCATCCTACGAGCAAGGACGTTGCTGCCAAATGGGATATTTGCCCTAGAACTGGCATAAAATTATAATTGAAACTAAAAAAGGTTCTTATAACTACGGGTATATTATAAGTATTATAAAAACCCCAAACTCAGATTAACTAACAAATTTTATTCGCTCCACTATTTAAATACACATAACTTGCATGAATTGATACAATTTAGCATTACTTCTCATAAAACAACTACTTCACGAGACACAGCTTGAAAGACTAATAGTACTACTCATATAATTGATCCGCTTGTTAAAATTACGTCGTATTGAGTAACATTTTGTAACATTACACCACGATTTTTGGTATTTTAAGTGTTGCCTCTATATAACTCAATAGCTACCAACATTTCAAAGCTATCAGTATTGTCACCCAACTATCTATTTATTATTTAAAGGATAAATATAATAACTAATGCCTTAGTGGTGAGCAATGAGCTGTGGTCAACGTTATCTACGTATGGGGTGAGCGGTAGTCTGATTCAAGCATTGAAGTCTCTCTCTGAGGGTTCTAGTGCTTGTGGCAGAATAAACGGAGCGTACACGGAGTGGTTTCCTGTCGAAAATGGTGTTCGACAGGGATGTGTTGCGTCACCATGGTCTTTCAACCCATTCATGGATAACTGTTTGAATTTACAAAAGATGGAACATATGAAAGTGATATTGAAAAGAGAGTAAATGCAGGGAATATGGTAAATGTTGTTCAGCACGCCTTTATGAATAGCCAGATGGT
Source organism: Elymnias hypermnestra (assembly GCA_015832385.1). Taxonomy (NCBI): domain Eukaryota; kingdom Metazoa; phylum Arthropoda; class Insecta; order Lepidoptera; family Nymphalidae; genus Elymnias; species Elymnias hypermnestra. The sequence continues at coordinate 384,945 of JACTOM010000131.1, forward strand.
GTCTCAAAGGGCTAGACTGGCTGTGCATGCTGGAGTGTTGGTGCCAACACTTATGTATGGTAGTGAAAGTTGGGTATGGCAGAAGAATCACAAAACTAAAATAAATGCGGTAGATATGAAAGCGTTGAGAAGCATGTTTGGATTAAAACTGAGTGACAGAGTAAGAAATAGTGTGATAAGAGAACGTTGTGGTAGATAAAAGAAGACGTAGTGACTAAAATTGAGAAAGGTATGCTTAGGTGGTTTTTAGACTGACAAAAAGGATTTATGAGTCAAGAGTGAATGTGAAAGTTGGAAGGGGAAGACCAAGGCGAACGTACCTGGACCAAATCCGGGACATTTTAAATAACGGCCAGGTCAAGAGTACTCTAAACCGACGAACTTGTATGAAAGATTTAATGANGATGCTATGTATGTATGTCTGTAACTACTGAATATCTTGCTGGTTTCCTTTCAATTACAGAATTATTTTCAGAATCGGTCTAATTATTACCAATTGACTTAAGTATGATATTTCAAATGAATTTTTTATATAATAATAAATTTTTATTTCAGGCATACACCCAAATTATTTGTTAGGAACAATTTTTGCTTAACCTACGTTAGTACTTATGCTTATAATCTTAACCTAAAAACATAAATAATAAAATAAATAAAACTAAAAATCTAATAATTAGTTACTACGGATGCCTCCTTCTGCTGATGTGTGCACCATTCCAGCTGATCCAGAAGGGGCTATCCAACTTACCCGCCAATATACTGAGATGGGTGTTGGAACTGGCCATTAGCCTGCCCATTATTGATGCAGCCCGCTTGCGCATAATGGCGTAATGGCGCATAATGGCGTTTAAAATAGTAGTCTAAAACCAGTTCTGATGATGGCGTCCATGACAAAACCGGATAAGTCTTAAATTTGCGTAAGCATGTGCGCGACAAATGGACGAATAACTCAAGATCACGTCAACCGATTTCGATAATTCTTTTTTTATTAGAAAGGATATACTTCAAGGATTGTTCTATGGTAGTTTGGTAAGGTTCTGATGATGGAATCCATGACAAAGTGACGGAACTCTTCAATTCTTATGAGCAAATCAACGATACTCAGCAGAATCATCTATAAGCTATCCAGATATTTGAGTCGCCTACCGTAACTTCGGTATGGTCAAGTGCTAGTCGTAGTTAAATAAAGATCAATGGAACTCCTCAACGGCTTACAGTAAGAGTGTGATTTTTGGCAAAATCCATAACTGCCTGTAATCAACTTACGTTTGTTGCTGCGTTGCAATATTTGAAAGGTGAATTATGTGGTATAATGGTTTCGGTTTCGATCGTAAATTTAACTTTGTAAAGTTTTTCAATTAAATGGTGTTATCTTATATGAGAAACGCGTTTAGGTGTACACATATTGAGACAAATTTGTTAGTTTACTTCAGATTCACTAAACTTCAAAAAATAAATAGAAATTTTAACAAAAAAGGAACCGCCTTCAAGACAAACTTACAAATATCTGAATATGCTCTAAAAAGTAAGAAATAATTGCGTATTCTTTTATAGTGTTCTTTGTATTGTTATATTTGGAGTCGGTGTCAGCTAAGATACTTACATATATAGCTATAGGTGGTAGAGACGCGGGAGCTGCCAAGTGGACACGCGGGAACATCTTTCTTTGCTGACACCGACTCCGAATATAACAATACGAAGAACACTATAAAACAATACGCAATTATTTCTTACTTTTTAGTGCATATTAATATATTTGTAAGTCTGTTTTGAAGGCGGTTCTTTTTTTGTTAAAATTTATATTTATATAATAAGGCCTTTCGATTGATTTTGGAGAATTAATAAACAGGACGTCACCGTCCTAAGACTTGAAGGGTAGATGAAAAAGCGTGGAGAATATTCGTTTTCTATTCGCTTCGATTTCAATTTCTGGATAATCGAGATCTTGCTCAATTGAACACTCGATTACTCGTTTACGAGGACACCCTCGGTGTTTGAGTTTGCCAACTTTGATTGCGTTTGCATTGCGCGGGAATATTATCTCGGTATAAAATTAATGGTTAGGAATTGGGGGACACCTATAACTCGTTTAATGCGGTTAAAATGGTATCCCGGGGTTTAAAAGTCGTTTTAATAGTTTAAAAATGTACTAACGACTGTGGAGAATCTAACGTACGTTAAAATAAAGGAGTTTGTATAGAAATAACAATTAAAGCCGGTGTTTTAGTGGAACCAGTAGCAGAGCTTTCTTTAGCAAAATCCGTTTTTCGTGTAGACGTTCAATAAGAATCAGTATCTACATAAGTAAGTAAGTAGCAGCCCTTTAACGTCCCACTGCTGGGCACAGGCCTCCTCACTCCAAGAAGCGAGGGTTTTTAGAGCATAGACCCACCACGCTGCTCCACTGCGGATTGGCAGGCATAGTACACAAGTGCACTCTCTATTCCTTCACTCTCATAGTCCGGTGTGACGGGAATCCGACACGACCGGAGAGAGATCAGGCGCAGGACCGACGGCTTAACGTGCTCTCCGAGGCACGGGGGTGGATCACACCGCCAACTTCCCAACTTCGGGCAAATATTGAGAAAATCTTAATAGAAAACTCAATATTGGTTTTTGAATTGGCCCGACCCGGGACTCGAACCCAGGACCTCATGGCTGTAGTCGAACATGCTAACCACTAGACCAATGAGGCAGTTAGTATCTACATACTCCCTAGAAACTGGGAATTGTGCAAATGTTGCAATTTCTTTAAAAATTTTGATATTCCTGATCGACGTGAAATTTTACCATAAGTTTGTTTATAAAGAACAAGTCATTGGGCTTAACATAATAAAAACGAATTGTTTATTACAATAACTTGATTCTTAGTAAGTGGGGAGTAACGGAGGGAAGCTTACAAATATTTGGAACATCCTAAATGGCAACTTCACCTGCATCCGCCAAATAGGGGGTGGAAAGTAAATCTATTTCATAAAGCTCCTTGCTGGATAACGAATGAAGGTCTGAAGACCGAACAAATGGCTGAATAACCCTCTACCTATCTAGAGTACACGAAACTATAGTAGACGAGGCTAATGAAGCTTGGTGGCTTTAAATTACCTCTAAAATCCCAGAAGACAACGGGAAACCACTAACTCGATTTTCCCATGTGAATCATGCTATGTTATTATCCATGACCACGATCATATCGTTAGGAGTTTAAGATGAGAATAAGATATTACTGTCTTGAGTTAATGGGTTTTGGGAAGACAAATGGATCTGGTGTGCCATAGTAGAATGTTTTTCCTCTGGTTCCTTACTCGTGGTTACGTGGATTTTGCTGGGTTTTAGTGTATATTCTTATAGTTTCCAGCGAGTTATTTGTGCTAGAATCTCCGCTCTTTTAAAACGTGGTAAGTAACTAGGTGGTAGGTTATTTACAGCAGATAATAATGGAAAGAAGTATGCTGGGTATCAAACTGTCAGATCGAATCCACAGTAACAAGTTGATGTTATGAAAAAGACTTCTAAAATGTCGTTGTGCAGGATATATTTGCCGGAGTAACATCTAATGGACAAAGGGTCTGAACGAATGGCTGAGACGCTAGGATAAGAATAGGAATGCCTTTCAAAAGGTGGACACACCTTTCATCAAAAAAGTGACATGATCTGGATGCAATGGGCTAGAGAAAGGGAGACGAAATATTTAGGGGAAGCCTACGCCGCAGAGGCGAGCATTACTCGTAATGAGAATTAGGAAAAAACAAATTGTTAAGAAAAAAAATCTCTAGGTAGCAGAATAATAAATTTCAATTGTTTAAAACAATTTAATTTAGATTAATTGTATTTAATAGAAATAATATGTTGCCAGGTCAAGTCGTCGGGGTTTGCAGCGGAATCTCTTCCGGAGATTCTTAGCACCCCCTGCCCCGCCCTTACTGGACTGGTACCTTGTTGTAATCATTCGTGGTTTTTTCATAATCACCACACTTGGCAGGCGGGTTGGTGATCGCAGTTTCGTATTTTCGCCCGATACTCCTCAGTGCTTGAAGACAAAGCTCTTCGAACAGTGCGTGTTGCCAGTATGACCTACGGCTCCGAAACGTGATCGCTCACTATGGGCCTCATACGAAAGCTCAGAGTCGCTCAGCGTGCGATGGAGATAGCTATGCTCGGAATTTCTCTACATGATCAAATCAGAAATGAGGAGATCCGTAGCAGAACCAAAGTCATCGACATAGCCCTACGAATCGCGAACCTGAAATGACAATGGGCGGGGCACATAGTCCGACGAACCGATGGACGTTGGGGTCGAAAAGTGCTGGAATGGCGACCCCGCACTGGACGACGCAGTGTAGGAAGACCCCCCACAAGGTGGACCGACGATATAAGGAGGATCGCCGGTAGCCGCTGGAGCCAGGCGGCGCAAGATCGGACCTTGTGGACATCAGTACGTGAAACCTATGTCCAGCAGTGGACGTCCATCGGTTGAAGCGACGACGACGACGACGAATAGAAATAAAAGGCTTTTACGTTTTATTTTAACAGAGAATAAGGAATGAATGCGCTAAAAATATTAAAATTTTATGTATAATATAATTAGGACAGGTTACTCATTATAAAATATTTTATTAATTAAGTTTTAGATTATATGTTAACTGTCAAAGATATAAGTCTATCGCATACTGAGCCTTTGAGTAGAGAAGGGGAAAGAGACTGTCTGAAATATTGCTAGCGTTGTGTTAGAGTGGGAGAGGAGGGGCCTGTCTTCCACTGCCGTATGAGAGAAAGGGAAGCCAGACGGAAGAACCCTCCTAAAATAATATAGGGTTACCCTCCTATATTCTGTTGGAAGCATCACGCCTCATTCCCTTCGGGGTTGGCAGAGTCCACGTCCTTCCACTTGACACTATCCATGCATATCTTCTTCGCTTCTTTCATTCTCATTAAACCTTTCATACAAGTTCGTCGGCTTAGAAAACTCTTGACCTGGCCCTTATTTATAATGTCCTGGATTTGGTCCAGGAAAATTCGCCTTGGTCGTCCCCTTTCAACTTTCCCATTCACTCTTGACGCATAAATCCTTTTTCAGTGTTCTTTCACTCATTCTCTCAACATGCCCAAACCCATTTTAGTCACTACATCTTCTTTTATACCAGAACATTATTTCTTCCTTTAGAATTAGCATGATTTCCGGATTTCGGATTTTCCATCACATTACGAGAGTGAGGTAGTGGAGAGTGCATGTGTATTTGTGGATATACTTCAGCATTATAATGACTCCTGCGCCAATAAATAATCTCTGCTTGAGACTTATGGATGAAAGGATTCCTACGGGATTACTGCTGGACACAATTAGTTAAATATTGAACAGGAATATTTTAATGAAATTTCGATTGCATAAGGCGCGGATAATCAAAATATTCTAATTATACGGAACAAGGATATTAATTGTAACCAAATTTATGCAAATAAAATCCCCTCGCTTCGTTACACAGTATCAGCTTAAGAAATGGTTTGCGGAGGCTTGGGCGATCTTTATCATTGATTCCAGTTTCAATTTAATTAAATGTAAGAACTTGAATTTTCACGGTTTAAGTGTGACAATATTTAATCTAGATTCTGTTTTATTGAAGTGAAACCTCCTATGGCATTGTGAAAATAAATAACTGCAACACATGCAATTCATCTGCGAGACCATAATCTCGCTTAAGGAGGTTTAAGAACAAGAGAGGGAATTCGGTAGAAGCTTCCTTTCATCGCCGAAATGTTAGCACAACTGCTTCCGTTTCCATCAATCCTCAATCGTCCTTATCCTGAACACCTGATCCTCTGCTGTCTTACTAACAGATGAACAGGTATCTGTTGGGTTTTAGTGGGTATTGCGAGGTCTCTTTCGTTGATGAGTAAATGCATTTACCTGCGAAAAAAAGGTTCTTCTCTCACGAGCATTTTCATTCTTATTATAAGCACCTTTATGAATATATAAGAAGGCTTTCGAATCAGCCTGTTGTCTACACTAATATTAGAAAGAGTAAAGATTTGTATTTTTGTATGTAACGAATAAACTCAAAAGTACTGGACCGATTTTAATAATTTTTTATTCATTAGAAAGCTACATTATCACTTAGTAACATACACTATATTTAGTACTAGATTGTTATAGAAATCTTTAGAAATTCCTATTAAAACCAACCGAAGGTGTAAAAAAATTAGCCATAAAATGTCTTTCATCGCATACGCTGTGAAGAGTATTAATGATAGGACAAAAAAATGATTGAAAATATTATAGAATATATCAATATCTACAAAAAACTTCGCGAGACCATATGTCTAACTATTGTAGTTACGTCACCATGACTACTTTTTTACATTTAACAAATTGATAGAAATGCCGATCAAAATCACACCGTGTTATCCATACCATTTATAAATTTTTATCCAAGTAAATAATTTAATATTCAAAAATGTCTCAATACCTGATAATTACTTTTTGAATGATTGAAATCGGATATTCCATTCAAAAGATATCAATTAAAATAAAAATACATGCAGGCGGCGGCCACCACGCAGCGCATTGAGTAACGCAGAGGACGCAAGCGACTTTGAATATTTCGAGATTTTTTAACACTTTTTTACACTTCACTTAAAAGTTCTTTTCAGAGCTACTTAGTTTTAGTATTAGGAATCACACTCTTTTTTATAATATTTGTCAATTCATGGTCGCTTAAATTATCATGCTTATAACTTAAATATCTGTACCTATTTATGTCTACCCGTGCGAAGCCGGGACGGGCAGCTAGTTAGATATAAAAAATGTGGTTATTTAACTTCAAACAATATCTCCGCGGAAGCACAAAACGAAGTATGGTCAATAATATTAAATTATAATGCGACCGGGGATGCTTCCACTTGCTCCCAAGCTCGTCTATAATTCAGCAAAATAAGCACTGCATTGATGTTTATTGCTTTTCCCCTAAATGATGGGTTACTATCGGATCAATACTTGAAGGGGAAAACCGAGTCGTCACTCAAAGAATGGTAAAGAAACCTTCGCAATTTCTCAGAACTGAACAGAAGTATTTTATCGAATGGCTAGCAAACGATTGTATTGGCTATAAATCATATATTTATGCATTGGTTCTAGTATACTCATACTATTCATCAAATGTTTACACTACGCTGATGATCAAGTAATACTTGCCTCATCCGCTAATGAGCAACAGGAGATGGTAAATATTATGAATGAAGCTTTGAAAGGAAAAGGAATGAAAGTGAATGTAAACAAAATGAAAGTTAAGGAAAAGGAATGAAAGTGAATGTAAACAAAACGAAAGTTATGCTTTTTGAACGAGATGAATCTATGATGAATGGCAATATTTTGATAGATGGGGAACCAGTGGAAGAGGTGAAAGAATTTGTATACTTGGGATCTTAATTTACAAAAGATGTAACATGTGAAAGTGATATTGAAAAGAGAGTAAATGCAGGGAATATGGTAAATGGTGCTCTGCACGCCTATATTAATAGCCAGATGGTGTGTCAAAGGGCTAGACTGGCTGTGCATGCTGGAGTGTTGGTGCCAACACTTATGTATGGTAGTGAAAGTTGGGTATGGCAGAAGAATCACAAAAGTAAAATAAATGCGGTAGAGATGAGAGCGTTGAGAAGCATGAGTGGATTGAAACTGAGTAACAAAGTAAGAAAGAGTGTGATAAGAGAACGTTGTGGTATAAAAGAAGGTGTAGTGACTATTCTTGAGAAAAGTATGCTTATATGAATGATGATGAGAGAATTAATGAAAGTAGACTGACTAAGAGGATTTATGAGTCAAGAGTGAAAGCGAAAGTTGGAAGGGGAAGACCAAGCCGAAATGAGAATGAAAGAAGCGAAGGAGATATGCTAGGATCGTGGCAAGTGGAAGGACTTTATTTTCGCTGGGAAATGCCTTTACGCACCCCGATGAAATACTTTCCAATCGGGTGTGTGGACTCACAGATTACGGAATACCCACTAAAACCCAGCGGATCCCTCCTCATCCATGAGTGAGGTCACTAGAGGTTCCCTAGCTGCATTCCACTCTAGTGACCCGGATGACATCGACCACGAGGACCTACCACTCAGTAGGGTGAAGCGTGAAGCGCATACGTGCGACTTCTGCCACCAAGTCTCCTCCGACGGTGAGGGAGAGCTTTAGCCTTAGTCCCTCATTTGCCACCTTCAGCGAGATTACGGTCTCGCAAAAGAAGACCATCCCACCCATCTTCACTGGAGAGCATTACCCCAATTATGCTCTCCAGAGAAATATCTCCTCTAACCAGCGCCAAGAAGATATGCCGCTGGGGTGCCCACGCTGGACATTCCGCCAGGAGCACCACTGGGAATGAGGGGTGATGCTATGTATGTATTCTACTACTTCAACAATTTGGCTGAAGCAAACATGTCTGAGAATAATCTGTGAAAATATGAAACGAGGAAATGGATTGCCATTCCTAAATCCATCCATTACAATTATTGATACAACTTAATAGATTTTGATAATATGCTTTTCATTCTGCATTTATTTCTAATAATAACAAAAAATACTATTTTTTCAAAAGATACAAGTTCCACATTCAGCTATATTACAGGGGCAGACGATATCATACGCATCCGGTATTACACATACCTCACACCAATATATACGAACACCTCCCCCCCCCACACTCACACGCTACTATATACACATGCTTCTACACAAGCACATAAAACTAACACAAACAGATATAATAACATACATACCGCTACACGCTGCCCCACACACACACACTCACTCGTGCATATTCATCCATAATCACACGTAAGTACACACTGCCATACACGTATACATACACACACATAATTACTCGTACACTTACTCGCATAGATATACACCCACAGTCTTACTCGTGCATGCACACTCCCATACACCCGCAACCACACTCTTGCTCTTACACATATCCCTAATATTGTCCGTGTCAATCACTAATTGACATAATTTTTCATAGTAGTTTGCCCGTGTCTGCTTCTGGGTGCCATGAGCTTTTAAAGTCATAACATGTATATATTTCACTTCTCGTTAACCGTCCTAACAAAATATGCGTAGAGATACAGGGCAACAGAGGACAATCAAAAATAAATCAGTTACAAAATGATCGTTACTAACGGTTTGTGGTAAACAGTAGTTATTTATGTTTTTGATGATAAAAGTGATATGAATAACAATCAAAACCCTTGAGGTAAATTATAATTTTTAAGATATGTGCTTCTCGCTATCTCAAAGTTTAGCGCTATTACATATAATTCAAGATATATATTATATAAGCTAAATATATACAAATTTTGATCCTACAAGAACATGAGGACACTTAACCGATATTACAAAAGGAGTCACGTTGCTAAATTTCAACTCAATCACGAAATAGTTTAAAGATCTCGTATTGAGTACGCGAGTTGACTGCCCTAAAATCATTATAGATTTGTTGTCGTCGTCGTCGCTTCAACCGATGGACGTCCACTGCTGGACATAGGTCGCACGTAATGACGTCCACAAGGCCAGACCTTGCGCCGCCCGGCTCTAGCGACTACCGGCGACCCTCTTTATATCATCGGTCCATCTTGTGGGGGGTCTGCCTACACTGCACCGTCCGGCGCGGGGTCGCCACTCCAGCACCTTCGGCCCCCAATGTCCATCAGTCCTTCAGACTATGTGCCCCGCCCATTGCCACTTCAGGTTCGCGATTCGTAGGGCTATGTCGGCGACGTTGATTCTACTACGGATCTCTTCATTTTTGATTCGAGAAACTCCGAGCATAGCCCTCTCCATCAAACGCTGAATGACTCTAAGCTTCCGCATGAGGCCCATAGTCAGCGACCACGTCTCAGAACCGTGGGTCATCACTGGCAACACGCACTGTTCGAAGACTTTGGTCTTCAGGCACTGGGAGATATCGGACGAAAATGTCTGGCGTAGTTTCCTGTACGCTGCCCAACCGAGTTCAAAAAAAATTCTAGATTATAATGGTACAATACAATCGAGATGTATATACTCAGTATAAAAAAACACTAATGTTTTTATGCGTGCTCACTATCAAAAGGCAACGACCTGCTCTTAAGCAACTCGGTTGCGGCTTGTGGCTGAACATGCTTATGAATTTTTTAAGCCTTTGTACCAAGTTTGTTAAAGTTTTAATTCATATAACATGTACTACATGTAAAAATTAGAGGCCCCTTTGATTAGTAGTATTTTTATTCGTCTAATTTCCAATTAGACTTTTAGATAATGCTCAAAAGTTCGACCGCGTATAGCTGCAAAACTACTCGTCCAATTTTGAAGTTTAATGTATCATATTGTTCAATATATTCTTATTTACACCAAAATAAGGTTTAATTTTAATTTATAGCAACAAAAAGTAGTTATTTTTCAACTTGTACGCACACAAACTTTCACCCCGTCAACCTCTGTACTGCCGCTTTTTAAATCTCTGATATCTTCTAATATATCAACTGTGATGACAGATTGAAAAAAGCAGTTTTGATCTAAATGAAATATTCGATGTATTTAATGTATGTAATCGATTAGGAAATAATAATGTATTGTATAAAATAGCTTGGTAAATAACATATTTTTTTTGTAATATGTAAAAGATGAAAATGATTACTGTGAGTTATTCTTTAGAGATAAATATATACTATGTTAGACTATTTTATAGATCTTTTCAAGATGTACAATTTAGTAATACATTAATTTCATCTATCTCGTAAGGTTTAGATAGCGTTCTCGATTTAAAAGCACTAAAATTTGTTTTAACAACACGTGACAAATCTTTGCATTATTCAGGGTTTTCTTTAGTACAATATGCATGTATTATACATAAAAACCTTCCTCTTGAATCACTCTATCGATTACTGAAATCTGTGTTATATATAATAAATTAATGTAGGGTATACAATCCCTTTGTAAAAGGAGATTCACGTCTATAAATGAAATAGCATCCCAATCCTGCCAAATACCGGATGACTCAAATAACGTTTCTCAAGATTTCTAACAACACTTAGAAATCGATTTATAGCTCCGATTTGCAGAGCTGTCGAGGAAATACTGGTTAGTGAATTTTGTACTCATTGAATCAACCAAATTGTAGGTAACTCACGAATATCTTTGTTTAACATAATATTTACGTTTCTGTATAAATTTCTATCAAAAACGAATGTATATTCTAACTCGTCAGAGAGATAGAGAAGTTACAAATTTGATGAGCATAAAAAAGGTTATAGAGACGTAACCTTAAAAGATAGACATACGATGAATATGACTTTTTTTTATAACTTTTAAAGGGTTATAATTCTGTCATACATGATATATGTGTAACTTAAACAGTTTACCCAGCACATGCAGCGGAAGCTCTAAAGGAAAAAAAGCCGGATTTTGAAATATTATTCTTTATTGCTCCGTTGTTATTAGTCATAATATAATGATATATATATTATAGCCTTTATTGATAAATGAGCTATCTAAAACTATAAAAATTGTTCAAATCCGACAAATAGTTTCTGAGATAAGCGCCATCAAGCACATAAACTCTTCAGTACAAGATATTTACCACAGACTCATTCGTCTAGAAATCCTCCAAATTATACGTTTGATTGATTTAAAATTTGGCAGAGTTACTCTTGACCCAAGGTAGATGGTCAATTAGAATGGCTTTCTTCATGTCTCTAAGGGATCGGGATAAATATGTTGAAATCACAATTAACAAACCATGGATATGGTAATTAAAGCTGAAGCTTTATTAATACCGAAATATTAGTAGCTAAGTTAAACATGAAGACAAATAAAAATTCTTATTGAAAACTTGGAATAGAAGCTGGAGAATGCGTTACGAGAGCGTTACATAAAGTGCAAACGAAAGTTGGAGAGATATAAGTTATTGAAGACAGAAAGAGAGAACGAGTTGACTTTAACCTCATTCGTATCTAATACATATGATATTCTCTCTCTAATCTTCTTTTATTTCAGGTTGTATTATAACTAGAAGAAAATAATGACGTCTTTCGCAAATCAGCATAACATAACATCACGCCTCATTCCCATAGGGGTAGGCAGAGACAACATCCTTCCACTTGCCACGATCCTTGCATATCTCCTTCGCTTCTTTCATTCTCATTAAACCTTTCATACAAGTTCGTCGGTTTAGAGTACTCTTGACCTGGCCGTTATTTAAAATGTCCTGGATTTGGTCCAGGAACGTTCGCCTTGGTCTTCCCCTTCCAACTTTCGCATTCACTCTTGACTCATAAATCCTTTTTGTCAGTCTCCTTTCATTCATTCTCTCTACATGCCCAAACCATCTAAGCATACCTTTCTCAATTTTAGTCACTACGTCTTCTTTTATACCACAACGTTCTCTTATCACACTATTTCTTACTCTGTCACTCAGTTTTAATCCACTCATGCTTCTCAACGCTCTCATCTCTACCGCATTTATTTTACTTTTGTGATTCTTCTGCCATACCCAACTTTCACTACCATACATAAGTGTTGGCACCAACACTCCAGCATGCACTGCCAGTCTAGCCCTTTGAGACACCATCTGGCTATTCATAAAAGCATGCAGAGCACCATTTACCATATTCCCTGCATTCACTCTCCTTTCGATATCACTTTCACATGTTCCATCTTTTGTAAATTTAGATCCCAAGTATACAAATTCTTTCACCTCTTCCACTTGTTCCCCATCTATCAAAATATTGCCATTCATCATAGATTCATCTCGTTCAAAAAGCATAACTTTCGTTTTGTTTACATTCACTTTCATTCCTTTCCCTTTCAAAGCTTCATTCATAATATTTAGCATCTCCTGTAGCTCGTTAGCGGATGACGCAAGTATTACTTGATCATCAGCGTAGAGTAAACATTTGATGAGTAATTCATTCATTCTTAACCCATACATACTTTCTTTTAAATCTGTCAAACATTTATCCATGAAAAGGTTGAACAGCCATGGTGACGCAACACATCCCTGTCGAACACCTCTTTCGACAGGAAACCACTCCGTGTACGCTCCGTTTATTCTGACACAGGCACTAGAACCCTCATAGAGAGACTTCAATGCTTGGATCAGACAACCGCTCACCCCATACGTAGATAACGTTGACCACAGCTCATTCCTCACCACTCGATCATAGGCCTTTTCTAAATCTACGAACGCGCAATAAACTTTTTGGTGTTTAGCCAAACATTTTTCAGTTATGCACCGTAAAGAAAAGACCTGATCCGTACATCCCATTCCTCTTCTAAATCCCGCTTGCACGTCCCATATTTTCTCATCAGTTTCATTAATCACAAATCAGACAAACAAATTAATCATATTACAACGATAGGTGATGTCACGAGAAAACCTAGTATTAAATAAAAGCCAGATAAATCTATTTTAATCCTGCTTGAGATTTCTCCAATTACAGATGGGGTGAAAAAATCAATTTCGCTCAAACATTTCACTGATAATAGAATAATATCAAAGGACATTCAAGTGGCCTTGGAAGTCAGCTCTTGAGGAATTTAAAAGCAATTAAACGAATTCTGGAATGTTCTTTGAGATCGTTTTATCATTTTAAATTGGGCAATAACACCATAATTGACAAAAAGGGAAAATATAAACTAAATGCCAACATATTTGTAAAAATAAAACAACTAATGTTGCTTCCAGCAGAACTTTTTTCAAATTTTCTAAAAGGGCTTTCTCCTAAATCTCTTTCTCTCTCTCTATTAATAAATAGATAGAGTAATTCATGAGGAAGCTTTAAGTAAATTGGCTAAGTTTTCTGTAAATTATTAGAAATATGGGTCCAAGAGGGTCTAAAAGCTAAAATAATGACAGTTCACTTCATACACATAAAGGAAACCTTATTGCACGAACATAACAATATTGACATTTAAAAAAAAGAGAATGGTCCTGAAATGATAATATAATAGTTTTAAATTCTAGAAGTCTGCAAAGAAGCCCATTCAACTACCAGTTGACATGATTCGATACTTCTGTCTCAACTCGGGCAATCAGAAATATAAGCATCTTTTTAAGTAAGAATGTGTATTATCTATTTCGCTTCTCGGTATCTGTCGTAACAATATATACGTAGAGAAAACACCAGACAAAAATGATTCGGTTACAAAGTGACCGTTACTAACAGTGCGTGTGTCACATAAACTGTGAGTGTTTATTAGTGATTTTTTGTGTATTCGTTTATAGTAAATGTGAATAAAAATGAAAACCTTTGAGGTATGTTATAATTTTTAAGATATGAGCCTATAAATACAAAACGGACTTTTACACTGTCTCAAAGTTTAGTGCAACATGACGCTACACCAGTGTCTTAATTTAATAAACAAAAGATAACATTGTATAGTTAAACATAACATTTGGTAGTCTTTTTTGAACATAAAAGCGGGGCAGGCGACGGCTATTTCCTTAAAAAAAAATACCGGACATTCTACGGAATAAAGTTAACCATTCACCTCACAGGGTAACTGTATAACTTTCAATAACAAACTACCAGAACACTTTCTAGACACTTGACACTTAATAAATTCAAACACTTTGTTAAAGGAACCCTCTTAACTTTATATTCCAAGGCGTTCTTTAATATCATCATCAGTATTACATTGGAATTAAAGTGTGGATGAACCTGCATTTGACGATTCAATAGTGCTGCAAAGTCTTACTCAAATAAAGAAATTTTGAGTAATAAATTTGAATATAATGATAATAAAACGAAGTCCTGTTACCTCGTTACTTTTCAGACTTCGTCTTCACTAATCTTTAGTAACTCGTCTACACTAATATTATAAAGAGAAAAGATTTGTAGTTTTGTATATAACGGATAAACTCAAAAAGTACTGGACCGATTTTTATAATTCTTTTCTTTTTAGAAACCTACATTAGCACTGAGTAACATAGGCTATATTTAGTACTAGATTACCATAGAAATCTTTAGAAATTTCTATTAAAACCAACCGAAGGTGTAAAATAATTAGCCATAAAATGTCTTTCATCGCATACGCTGTGACGAGTATTAATGATAGGACAAAAAAATGTTCGACAATATTATAGAATATATCAATATCTACAAAAAATTTTGCCAGACCATATGTCTAACTATTGTAGTTACGTCACTATAACTACTTTTTTACATTTAACAAATTGATAGAGATGCCGATCAAAATGAGACTGTGTTATCCATAATATTTATAAATTTTTATCCAAATAAATAATTTAATACTCAAGACTGTCTCAATACCTGTTGATTACTTTTTGAATTATTGAAATCGGGTATTCCATTCAAAAGATATCATGAAATTAAAATAAAAATACATGCTGGCGGCGGCCGCCACGCAGCGCATCGAGTAACTAACTCGACGAGAGAGGGGCAGTGCGGGAGAAGGGGGTGCACCATTATGAACTAGGTTACCTTACGCAGTGGACGCAAGCGACATTGAATATTTCGAGTTTTTTTAACACATTTTTATGCTTCACTTAAAAAGTTCTTTTCAGAGCTACTTAGTTTTAGTATTAGGAATCACACTTTTTCATAATATTTGTCAATTCATGGTCGTTTTAATTATCATGCTTATAACTTAAATATCTGTACCCATTTATGTCTACCCGTGCGAAGCCGGGACGGGCCGCTAGTCGTTAATATAATAAACAACCACTAAGCTGTCACGATCCAAAACAAAAATATCGGATATTTCCTCAAAAAGGTTTTAACTTCATTGCGATAAAGATTTAGAAGAGAAAATGTTCCTTTGGAGCAGTGGATTTTGAATAGCTAAATAATTTTGTTCGGGATAGAAAATTCGGAGTGTAGAACATGGAGTAAATTTATTATTTGAACAGCGGGCCGCGGACAAAGGATTTGGCTTTGTTGAATTATGCAAATAAATTCACCATTCTGTAACATTTGTTGGGAATGTCTTTATTTCTGGTGATTTCTTAAAAGGCCCGTGGGACTAATCCCGATTTGGGTTCTTATGGGACGCTTATTGAAATTTCTACATTTGCACACCCTAGATATATATTAATCTACAGATAAAATTCAATAAAAATAAATTCATTAATCAATAAAGGTTACTTTATATGCGAGTTTCCTTTGTGGCACGAGAAGACTAAAATGTAGGATATACATACATACATAGCATCACGCCTCATTCCCATAGGGGCAGACAGAGACAACATCCTTCCACTTGCCACGATCCTTGCATATCTCCTTCGCTTCTTTCATTCTCATTAAACCTTTTATGCAAGTTAAACGTCCTGAATTTGGACCAGGAACGGTCCTTCCTTTCCAACTTTCCCATTCACTCTTGACTCATAAATCCTTTTTGTCAGTATCTAAACATACCTTTCTCAATTTTAGTCACTACATCTTTTATAACACAACGTTCTCTTAGCACATTATTTCTTTCTTTGTTACTCAGTCTACTTTTATGGTTCTTCTGCCATACCCAACTTTCTACCATACATAAGTGTTGGCACCAACACTCCTCCATGCACAGCCAGTCTGGCCCTTTGAGACACCATCTAGCTATTCATAAAGGCATGCAGAGCATCATTTAGCATATTCCCTGCATTCAGTCTCCTTTCAATACCACAATAATGTGGGATATATTGTTTAATAATCAGAAAATAGTATTGTTTATCCTAAAAATTTTATTAAATGCAAATCCTTTATTAAAAGAATACTAATTGACAATTAAAAAATATATTGCAATGACTTTTTTTGTCGCCGGGAGATGGAAGTGTGGGTCTCGCCAGTAGTACCAGACTGCCCACTAAAACCCAGCGTAGCCCTCGTCATTTGGGAATGGAAGGACCAGAGGTTCGTTGTGGCATTCCATTGTGGTATCTCCGAATGAAGCCGGCTCACAAGTGCCCATAGGGAGAGGAGTTAGATAAACCTGCGTATCCTGTTTCCTATTCACCTCCCTCGGGGGTATTGTGCTTCAGCTACATTCACTTTCTCTCTTTGCCGAGCCTGCTTTAGCGAAATGATAATTTGGCAGAAGGTGGCAACAGCATTCCAGGCCCGCTCATTAACAAGAAGATGACGCTAAGATCCTCAAGCAGGACATTCGGCCAACGAACGTTTTGGTGCAGATAACTTCCAATGCAGCCACGACCGGTTAGTACTTGCACCAAACGGTAGAAAAGCACTCCGTATCATCAACCCAGCCATATTTTACAATAATGATAGTAAAAAAGGACACCCATTTGAATTTGCTATGTGTGAAATTTTAGATTTTAAATCGCTCTTTAATATCATCGTCATTCATAGAATATCCGTAAAGAAACTCAGTAATGTAAATAAACAATTATTAAACCACAAGAGAGATATGTGTAAGTGTATTACATATAAAATTAAACAGTAGCGTCTTGTGTCTGTTTGTACTAAATAAATTTGCGGCTTGGACTATTCTCTCGCCTTCGTTAACTATTTATTCTGTCAATAGAATTGCTTCGTCTGTTGCAGCATAGTCAAATGTTAGCCATGCTAATAGATTATAATAGCATGCTTCATCTGCTTTAGGATTATTTTGAATATGTGGATTAGATTTAAATGTAATGAGTACACTACTTGGATCATTTTCATATTTATTTTTAAGGCGCGAAGGAACCTTCGTAACTTCAGAGTTTAAGTCGTTCTTTTATACCTTTAGTGTGTGGGAAAATATAATTTCCATATTCAAGGGTGCTGTAATAGGCCTACTTGAATAAATATATTTTGACTTTGACTGTCACTAATCTTTTTTATTGCTGACACGTTAGACTGCGATCAAATCTGATGGTGAATGATGCTACTGTCTAAGATGGAAGCCACGCAAATATTTTGATGGTATTTCTTTGCTAGTAGCAAAGCAAGGTGTTCAAAATCAAAACATTAGTCTGATCTTTGATACAAATGTACCACCGGCTCAGAAAGTTAATTCCGCTGAATAGAAACCGGCAAAAAAGTTAGAGGTTGCTCTTTTAAATATTGTTTTATAGATTACAATACGTTTTATGTGCAACTGGAATCACGTCACAACATTTCTATCGTTTAAATAATCATTTTGTAAAAGGATATTTTTGGCATTATTTGGAGGCAAACCCAACTTCTGACCTTTTTTTACTGTAAAATACGGCGTAACAAGTTTGTTTTTATTTCTTATATTAAAATTGTGTAGTTCCCTCTTTTTGCTGTATTAGTAAATGTTATAACGGATATATAAAATTATTATTTTATTTGTTGGATTGCTATTAAGTTACTATATTTGTGTTTTATGTTGAGCTCTTTGTAATTGCATGTGGTGCATCCGGATTAACGCTGTTCCCGAAATTTCCAAATTTAATCAAAACTTCTGTTTTGTCGTCGTTTTCACGACTACTGTGTTTGGTGGACTAATTATTTTTGAGTGGGACGTTTTACAAAGGGGGTATAAGAAAGGTAGAACATGAGTGTAAAGGAACATGCGCCTAGTGACAGTTCTTCGTCGTCGTCGTTTCAACCGATGGACGTCCACTGCTGGACATAGGTCTCACGAAATGATGCCCACAAGACCCGATCTTGTGCCGCCTGGCTCCAGCGGCTACCGGCGATCCTCCTTATATCGTCGGTCCACCTTGTGGGGGGTCTTCCTACACTGCGTCGTCCAGTGCGGGGTCGCCATTCCAGCACTTTCCGACCCCAACGTCCATCGGTTCGTCGGACTATGTGCCCCGCCCATTGCCACTTCAGGTTCGCGATTCGTAGAGCTATGTCGGTGACTTTGGTTCTGCTACGGATCTCCTCATTTCTGATTTGATCGCGTAGAGAAACTCCGAGCATAGCCCTCTCCATCGCACGCTGAGTGACTCTGAGCTTCCGCATGAGGCCCATAGTCAGCGACCACGTCTCAGAACCGTAGGTCATCACTGGCAACACGCACTGTTCGAAGACTTTGGTCTTCAGGCACTGAGGGATATTGGACGAAAAAGTCTTCCGGAACTTCCCGAACGCTGCCCAACCGAGTTGGATTCGGCGGTTGACCTCTTTCTCGAAATTGGACCTACCTAGCTGGACTATGTGTCCCAGGTATGTATACTCGTCAACAATTTCGAGTGTAGAGTTCTCAACGATGACTGGGTGGAGCGGAACATGGATATTGGACATAACTTTCGTCTTATCCATGTTCATTTTTAGGCCCACCTGTCGAGAAGCTCTGCTGAGGTCATCGAGCATTGCATTGAGATCTTCCAGAGTCTCTGCCATAATGACCACGTCGTCGGCAAACCGTAGATGAGTGATGTACTCGCCGTTGATGTTGATGCCCAGTCCGTTCCACTCCATAAGCTTAAACAGGTCCTCCAACGCCGCAGTAAAGAGCTTCGGGGAGATAACATCTCCCTGTCGCACTCCACGCTGCAGTTGGATAGACTCTGTGCTTTGGTCCTGTATACGGACTGACATAGTGGCGTTTTCGTACAAACACTTCAACACGTGTATGTACCGGTGGTCAATTCGGCATCTCTGCAAAGATCTCAACACGGCCCATGTTTCCACCGAATCGAAGGCTTTCTCATAGTCCACGAACGCCAAGCAAAGTGGCCGATTATACTCCTCGGTCTTCTGTATAATCTGCCGCAGCGTAAAAATGTGGTCTATGGTACTAAAAGTTCTTCTAAAAAAGTGACAGTTCTTAGTTTGTATCAATATGCGTATTGCGTTTTATGTCACTAAAAGTGTGTAATTTAAAAATGAAGAATCTGAGAATGCTATGAGGCTATGACGGTGCTATGAGAATTGACCTTTTATAAATTTACCTCTTAAAGAAGCACGAGCTCCTAATTGATATATATAACGTATTGCTCATTTTATTATTAGATATAGATCTGATATTTTAAGGGAAATATTGCTAGGGATCTCCAAAATTGTTGATATTTCACAGCAGTCGCTCTGTATTCCAGTCGTCTATCGCCATCTTCGCTTCGCCTGTGATCACAATATGTGTAAATTTAAGAAACGTTTCGACACATTATTACT
Organism: Elymnias hypermnestra; assembly: GCA_015832385.1. Taxonomy (NCBI): domain Eukaryota; kingdom Metazoa; phylum Arthropoda; class Insecta; order Lepidoptera; family Nymphalidae; genus Elymnias; species Elymnias hypermnestra. The sequence continues at coordinate 405,003 of JACTOM010000131.1, forward strand.
TAAGGGATTTCCATCGAAATTGCTTTATTACCTTTTTTGAGCTGAATTCAGAACACGGATTTCGTTGGATTTATTAGATATACGATCTAGATGATATTATATATGTATATCGACAGATCCTACTTTTTTTATTCTAGACAAGCTTTTGTTGCTTTTTGAGATAAGGTTACGATCTACACTAATTAGTATTAATTCTTTGACATGCTTATATATCTAAGTCTAGACCCCAATGTCTGTGTTTAGTTACCGTTTAACTTATAGACAGTTTCTGTTCTTGAATACTTGCTAAAAAATAACACTTCACTATATTATGTCAATGTACTTTCATTAACTTAATTGGTTTCGTTCTTTTAAAGCTGGTTTTTGTTCGTGTTTGCTTTAATTTGCCTATATTATCAGGTCTAGAGTCCAATGTCTTAGTTTAGTTTATTTTCAATGTGTATAGACTCACTCTGTTCTTGAATTCTTGCTTAAAAATAAAACTTCACTATATTGTGTCACTATATTTCACAAATTCATTAGGTTTCGTTCTTTTAAGTCTTCTCTTTGTTTGTCTTTGCTCTTTTTTGCCTAAAATTTACTTATATTATCAAGTCTAAAATTCAATAACTACGTCTACTTTACGTTTATGTTAATATACTCACTTTGTTCTGGGGTTCTTGCTTAAAAATATCACTACATTATATTGTCTCACTGCACTGTCACAAATTAAATAGGATTCGTTCTTTTAAGTCTCTTCTTTGTTCGTGTTTGCTTTAATTTGCCTACATTATCAAGTCTAGAGTCCAATGACTACGTCTACTTTACGTTTATGTTAATAATCTCACTCTGTTATTGAGTTCTTGCTTAAAAATACCACTACGCTATATTGTGTCAGTGCACTGTCACTAACTCAATAGGCTTCGATCGTTTAAGTCTTCTCTTTGTTCTTGTGAAATCCAGAAGTTTAGCAGCTTCAGGATTTATATGATGGAAATCTTTGGAGATGGGATTTGGCATCTTTTCGATGTACTGTATTAACGACTCCTATATTTATAGATGTTTTGTCCATTTGGTCAACTTGCATCTTAAACGTTTTTGTAATATCATATAGCTATTAAGCACGATGCAAATAAAACATATCATTACTACAAAAGGTACAATAGTAACAAATAAATGATCGTTGAAAAAGTATCTTGCAAAATTAGGATTGTATACTTGATTCTCTATAGGAAGGGGAAACGATTTACCACTGACACGTTCGCTGCGAAATCTCTGACTTCAAATTTGATATAGTTACTTCTTTGATTATGTAGACACTCACTAAGAACTGCTTTCCCCGTTTTCTCCCGGGATTGAGGTGTAAAAGCGAAAAACGCTCGCTAGACTTAAAAACTAGAATAGATCTTCATTGTTCATCATAATCGCGAAACAAGTGACACAGAAAAAACTTAAAAGAATAGTGCAAATAGGCGACCGTTATCGCTCATCTACCTTATCTACCAGAACTCAGAACAAATCCAATGTTTTAGCTTGTCCCTTGTGTAGAGGTACCTCGTGCTATAATTTTATGGCTCTAACCGCAAAAGAGTCAGCAAAATATCTGGTTTTATGTGGTATTACATTAAGTTTTAGGTCACGAGTGGGTAAACGTCTTCCATCATAATCATGGAACTCAAATTTCTACCCTAAATATGCAGGAGCATGAGGATTAAATAGCAGACAGACTGATGAACTACTTACCTGGTTGGTTGACTTTAAAATTGGCCTATTTATACCCATCAATATGTTAGCAATAGCAGTTCATTAGCTTTGTCTGGAGAAGATTCTCTTTGATTGATCTCTTTCAAGTACTCAGACGAATTAGAAAATGCAATTTCTTAAATTCGCTACCGTCTTATTATGTGTCCTCATTTACCACCAAGTGAGATTACAGCCAACTGCTTAACTATCAGCAATAAAATAAGCATGTAATGTAACAAAATTCCTGTACACTTAATTGAATGTACGTATAATGTTAAATTTTACCTCAAAACTACAAAATAATAAGAAATGTTCGCGTGCGTAACAGTAATTCACGCTTCTTTGCTTGCTAATTATTTTCGGGGCATAATTCCACTAGTTTCATGAACACGGAAAGTGTACGGAGTTTTTTAATTTTTTTACGTGTATTTTTTCGTTTATTGTAAGCTATTTCACCTATATATAAATTTAAATTATGTAAATTACATCTCATTTATATAAAAACAAGCTTTTTATGCGGGGATTAAATCTATTTATAAATTCATCGATTCCATTAAAGATGTATTTACAAAATTACAATTAAAGATTACTGATATTAATGAATTCAGAATCTAATACAACTCCAAACCATATCGAAATCAAATTCAAATCCAGATCCATTTCCAAATGTAAATCCAGATCAGGATCCAAACGTGACACAGATCCAGACAAATAAAGAGTTAGATCCAAATCCAGTTCCAAATCCAAATCAAAATCTAAAACCAGATATCCATCTCAAGAATCCAGATCAAGAAACAGATAGAGATACAGATCAAGGTCCAGATCCACATCCAAATCTAGATCTATATCCAGATATAAATCAAGAATCAGACCCAGATATAGATCAAGATCCAGATCCACTTCCAGATCTAGATCCAGATTCACATGAAGATCCAGATCAAAATTATTAGGATATTTATTTTTGGTTGGTAAACGTATCTATACGTAGACAAGGTTGAGTAAATCAACTGTATTATACAAAGCTTTGTGTGAAAATATAAAATTTCGTAAAAGCTAAACTCAACCCAAAACAACGCGATGTTTTATTACATCTTTAAATGATTTTGAGACAGCTGTTTCCCAATTGTATTCATAATAAAACGGAAAGGAATTGTTAAAATGCGTGTACAAAGCCTATTCGAAATAATTCCTCTATATATATCTTACCCTTTAGGTGAACTAAAACGCCTCATATTTTGATAATTCATTGCTTTTTGTAACTCAGTTCCAACATGTAAAGTTCATCTTAATTTTAATTAATCCGCAAAATTTCAAGTGTTGCTTTACCGGCTTTTTTGGCTTCTTACAGTACCCAAAATTTAGTCAAGAATATCGTTGGCAATGATTTATATAATAGAATTAATAACATTTATTTAGCAGACGCCATAAATGCTTGGTTTTTAGTATGTTCAAGTCAAAATTTACCAAATATTTTATCTTCTCAAAAATCAACCCGAACCCCTCTGTAAAAATGTATCTTTTAATCTATTACAAACATCTAAAAATCTAACAGAGAGGGCTCGCCTCCTTGCTGTTTCTGAACGCGAGTGAGGTTTCTGGCTACATGCGCTTCCATCTGCATCCGCAGGTACCTTGTTGGACAAGACTACGTTATCTTTATCTACGTGTCTGCGTCTGGGTGTGAAAACAACAGAGCCCCATCGTTGTAAATGTGGTGAGTGGGTAAATCAACTCGGTCACCACGGTCTGTCTTGTCTTCGTAGTGCTGGTCGTCTTCCGAGACACGCCGGCATCAACGACCCTTGTCACCATTAACGATCCGAATGGAATTGCGCGTGATGATGGTAAGAGACCTGATGGTATGTCGTTGATGCTTTGGCAAAAAGGAAGGTCGTTGTTGTGGGATGCTACATGTGTTGATACGCTTGCACCATCTCACATTGAAGCTACCTCCAAATCAGCAGGAGCGGTGGCGTCATTAGCTGAAAACGCCAAGAGGCGCAAATATGAGAGCCTTGCTTTAGAATACATATTTGTGCCTTTTGGCGTGGAGACATTGGGACCGTGGGGTTCTGAGCCTAAAAGCTTTTTGAAAGAAATTTCATCTCACTACGTTGATGTCACCCGTGACCCTAAGGTCGGGTGGTACTTCGGACAGCGTATAAGTAACGCTGTCCAAAGAGGTAACGCTGCCAGCCTTATGGACACCCATCCATTTGCTTCTGATGGCGCATTTTAGTTACTTTTGTTTTGACTGTATTAATATTAAGGTTCGATATTTGAAATAGAAAAGTAGTCGAAGAGAAGCGATATTAAACAACAATATTGGATTTAACTTATGACTAAAGGCTAAAATCTAAGTGTCCTGTTTCTTCTTAATTATATGTTTTTATTGGTGACATGTAGCTTTACTGTTGTCTCACCTAATAGTGATGTGATGATACAGTCTAAAAATGCGTTTACCTGGTGAGAGGTAATTTACTTCTTATGGTTTCTATACAGAAGAAGAACCTTTTCTTATAGAAGCGCTACGAGTGTTATGAGAATATTGGCGTGGACATACATACATACATAGCATCACGCCTCATTCCCATAGGGGTAGGCAGAGACAACATCCTTCCACTTGCCACGATCCTTGCATATCTCCTTCGCTTCTTTCATTCTCATTAAACCTTTCATACAAGTTCGTCGGTTTAGAGTACTCTTGATCTGGCCGTTATTTAAAATGTCCTGGATTTGGTCCAGGAACGTTCGCCTTGGTCTTCCCCTTCCAACTTTCGCATTCACTCTTGACTCATAAATCCTTTTTGTCAGTCTCCTTTCATTCATTCTCTCTACATGCCCAAACCATCTAAGCATACCTTTCTCAATTTTAGTCACTACGTCTTCTTTTATACCACAACGTTCTCTTATCACACTATTTCTTACTCTGTCACTCAGTTTTAATCCACTCATGCTTCTCAACGCTCTCATCTCTACCGCATTTATTTTACTTTTGTGATTCTTCTGCCATACCCAACTTTCACTACCATACATAAGTGTTGGCACCAACACTCCAGCATGCACTGCCAGTCTAGCCCTTTGAGACACCATCTGGCTATTCATAAAAGCATGCAGAGCACCATTTACCATATTCCCTGCATTCACTCTCCTTTCGATATCACTTTCACATGTTCCATCTTTTGTAAATTTAGATCCCAAGTATACAAATTCTTTCACCTCTTCCACTTGTTCCCCATCTATCAAAATATTGCCATTCATCATAGATTCATCTCGTTCAAAAAGCATAACTTTCGTTTTGTTTACATTCACTTTCATTCCTTTCCCTTTCAAAGCTTCATTCATAATATTTAGCATCTCCTGTAGCTCGTTAGCGGATGACGCAAGTATTACTTGATCATCAGCGTAGAGTAAACATTTGATGAGTAATTCATTCATTCTTAACCCATACATACTTTCTTTTAAATCTGTCAAACATTTATCCATGAAAAGGTTGAACAGCCATGGTGACGCAACACATCCCTGTCGAACACCTCTTTCGACAGGAAACCACTCCGTGGACAACAAGTGTTATGAAGATATTGGCGCGGGACACGAGTTTTATGAGAATATTGGCGCCGACAACAAGTGTTATAAGGATCTTGGTGGAGGCAACAAGTGTTATGAGGATCTTGGCGCAGGCAACCAGTGATATGAGGATATTAGTGCGAACAACAAGTGTTATTAGTATAATGGCGCAGGCCGCGGGTGTTATGAGGATCTTAGCGCGGACAACAAGTATTATGAGGATATTGGCGCGGGCGATAAGTGTTATGAGGATATTGGCGCAGAGAACACGTGTTATGAGCATTTTGGCACAGGCAACGATTGTTATGATGATATTGGTACGGGTCACATTTCAGCAGCAAAATGAGTACTTTGACTGAATCAAATGACTCATTTAAAGATTAACTCACACAAATCATTCAAAGGTCTACTCTAGGAAAGTTTTGATTCAGTTAATATTTCCCTCAGTTTAATATCTTATGACATAAACGTCGAGTACCGTATGCCGACGACGTGGTCATTACGGCAGAGACTCTAGAAGATCTTAATACTATACTCGATGACCTCAACAGAGCTTCTCAACAGGTGGGCCTAAAAATGCACATGGATAAGACAAAATTTATGTCCCATGTCTATGTTCCGCTCCACCCAGTTATCGTTGGGAACTCTGCTTTCGAAATTTTTGACCAGTATACATATCTGGGACATATAGTCCAGCTAGGTAGGTCCAATTTCAAGAAACGGATCAACCGCTAGATCCAATTCGGTTGGGCAGCGTTCGGAAAGCTAAGCAAGGTCTTTTTGTCCAATATCCCTCAGTAGAACAAAGTATTCGAACAGTGCGTGTTGCCAGTGATCACATATGGATCGGAAACGTGGTCGCTGACTACGCAGGCCTCAATAGAAAGCTCAAAGTCACACAGCGTAAACGGAGAGAGCTATGCTTGGAGTTTCTCTACGCGACCAAATCAGAAATGAGGAGATTCGTAAAAGAACCAAAGTCACCGATATAGTCCTAAGAATTCATCATCATCATCGAGTGCCTTCTTCAAAATGAAGTTTGGAGGCCAGTATGCGGAAATCTCTTTTGTCCTGGGCAACTCTTTTTAATTGTGCGTAGTTATGACTGGCGCCTGATCTCTCTCCGGTCGTGTCGGATTCCCGTCACATCGGACAATGAGAGTGAAGGAATAGAGAGTGCACTTGTGTACTATGCCTGCCAATCCGCACTGGAGCAGCGTGGTGGGCTATGCTCTAAAAACCCTCGCTCTTCGGAGTGAGGAGGCCTGTGCCCAGTAGTGGGACGTTAATAGGCTGCTACTTATGACTGGTCCACTCACGTATATCGGTCATCCAATGCCGCCTTGGTCTACCAGGTGCTCTTTTTCCCGACATCCTGCCCTCTAGGATCAACCGTGGGTACTCAAATAGGGATCCTCTTTGAAGATGTCCGAAAAAAGCCACCTTTCTTCGCACCATGGTTGTCATAAGTATACGGCTAATTTGCCCTCGTTTGAGGGCTACAGCATTTGAGACGAACTGGTTCCAAGAAATCTTAAACATTGTTCTTAGAGCCCACATCTCAAATGCTTGGAGCCGCTTACTGCTTCGCTTCTTAACGACCCATGTCTCGCAGCTATATAAAAGTGTGGACCAGACATAACAATTACGAAGACTACTAAGAATTACGAAGCTGAAATGTCAATGAACAGGGCACATAGTCCGACAAACTGATGGAACTTGGGATCCCAAAGTGCTGAACTGGCGACTCCGCATTGGACAGCGCAGTGTAGAGGGATCCACGACAAAGTGCAGGTGGCACAAGATTGGGCACAGTAGATGTCATTGGTTGACACCTTTGTCCAGCAATGGACGTCCATCGATTGAAGTGAGTGAATATCTTATGGCTAACAAAATTTACACAAATGCAAACAAAGTCGTAGGTATTAAGTGGTTTTAATTTAATCTTTTGATCATTGTTTAATAGATTGTTATTGCTTAATGCAGGCTTGGCGTATAGAGGAAGCATAACGTAGTATCGACATAACTATCCCCCTATTAGACTAGCTGCCTCAGGCCACGAGTTCACAATCGGGTGTCATGTCAAGATGCTTTGTTCAGGTAAAGCTACCTTTGCTAGTTCATTTGGAAAGCAAAATAGAGAGCTTCACCTAAAACTACCTATATTTTCTTTCATCAATATCTTAATATCTTCTCCTTTTTTGTGAAATGGCTTTCAGGTGTGCCAATTATCACTCCATCATCAATTATGTTGGGGAAGATATAAAAAAATTGCTCAATTTACAAGAACATTCAAAGTTTAGTTTTGATCATTGAATAGATAATTTAAATATAACATTAAATCACCATGTTGTGAATTCTCTACATTTATAGGACGAGGGAAATGGGAAGGGAACCACAAATTGAGTGATGAGTCAAGGTGACGTCTTTCGCCAATAACAGAGCCTTTTTTAGAGAATCTCCATTAATAACATGAAATAATTTCGACAACTATAACTACCAGACTTTCTGACCCTTACCAGACCTCCTATTCTATGACAAAACCTTCTGAATGGATCTCACAACAAAGCCTTTGCAGTCACCACCAGTGCTACGTGTAAGCACAGATGATAGTTTGGTTGAATAGGTGGTAGAACTTATCCTTTAATATTATAAAAACAAGCTGCTTACTAAGTCTGTCTTTCTGTCCAATGGATAGAGTGATTTATGGAGAAGCTTTAAGTGTATAATATGTTTAAGTTTTGTGCAAATTAGTTTGAATATAACCATAATTATTAGGAGTGTCATAAAAAATCAAACCATTAGGGAGCTTTCATCAAAACGCTGTTTTAAATCTTAGAGATATACCAAAACAATGCATTTTGGAATATTCTTCATTAATTAATCTACAAAAAAGTTTATTATAGCATTTATCTATGTTCTAAAGATAACTTACTGTAACCATATTATCTTTATAAAACATTGACACGTAGCATGTGGTAAATGAAGAGTTTTTCAGACAGGTACAGTATTTATTCTCTTACCTATACAATAAAACAATGAATGGAAAGATATTTGTCTTTTATAGATCTACAAAAAAGTCTCAAATAGTATATTTCTATCTGTTAAGGGTAACTCACTTTTGTCTTTGACAAAAATGGTACGATGCGGTAGTTAAACGACTTTTCAATCAGACACAAGTATTAAGCTTATAAATTTAAATATGCTAGTCATTTTTAGCATTATAAATATTTTATTTTATTTGTATTTCATTGTTTTATATATACAACTTTTTGTTTATCTTGGACCGTAACAGTTACATGTTTCGTTCGCAATAAACATGCGGAACCCGTAACGGTGACCGCAGGCCGGCTAATTGAGAGACCAACCTCACCGCACAGCAAGAAAAATATAGCTAGATGCACCCAAATTTCGTTTAATATACCCAAAATTCTTCTCTATTGAATCTTTATGTTTATCAAGATATTTGTATAAAGTATCATCCGATTAACTTGACGTTAAGTCACGTAAAATATCATTGGTGCAGGTGTTAACCGGACACGGGTGTTTTGACAAGTACCTGCACCGGGTTGTGGGCTGTGTGGAGTCTCCTGCCTGCCTGCCGCAGCGGCTATTGACTCGGCGCACCACACTTTAGCAGAATGCCCGGCTTAGGGACCACAACGCCATGTCATGGTATACTTGGTTGTAAGTGACCTCTCTTTGTCGAGCGTGTAGAAGGAGGCATTAGAGAGGGAAAGGGAGATTGCGGTCAGTGCTCCTCCCTGCCGCCGGAGGAGAAGGGGTTTTGCCCGTTTGCTACCCATTAATTGAACCTATGAGTCGGATTCATCCAGAGTGCCAGAGCTGAATGCGTCAGCAAACATCTGGCCCCCAGCATACGGATAAAGAGCATAGCATCACGCTTCATTCCCATAGGGGTAGGCAGAGACTACGTCTTTCCACTTGCCACGATCCTTGCATTGCATTCATTCTCATTAAACCTTTCATACAAGTTCGTCAGTTTAAAGTACTCTTGACCTGACCCTTATTTCAAATGTCCTGGATTTGGTCCAGGTCTTTTCGCCTTTTTCTTCTCCTTCCAACTTTTCTATTCACTCTTCACTCATAAATCCTTTTAGGCAGCCTCCTTTCATTCTCTCTACTTACCCAAAACATCTAAGCATACCTATTTCAACTTTAGTTACTACATCATCTTTTATACCACAACTTTGTCACTCAGTTTCACTCATACTTCTCAAGGTTCTTTTGTGCTTCTTCTGTCATACCCAACTTTCACTACCATACATGTTATAGGCATCAACACTCCTCCATGCACCAGTCAGTCTGGCCCTTTGAGGCACCATTTACCATCTTCCCTGCATTCACTCTCAATATCACTTTCACTTTCAGGAAATATAATTTTCTCCGCCAGGGAGACGAACCTAGGCACTCTGCTAGCTAGTTTTGTAGATCCAACTTTCTTAATAGGGACCAGCGATATATTCCTGATTTTATATCACCACTTTGGGAAACTAGGAAATGTTTGAAGGCAAAACTGGGCATCAGCATTCCGTGCACGTATCCCCGAGCAGGCAAACATAAATAACAGCGAAACAATTTACCTACGAGCCAGTGAGCTATTCTTACAGCTGTTTAGTTCGTTCAATACACCATACGGTACGTGCTTTGAATGACACCGCTGTACAACCCTCTTAAGAAATATGTGACCACTTTTCATGTAGATGACGAATTTTATGTATTAATCCAACGGTTTTTGTTGAATATTGTCTCAAGGCATACATTTCATATTATAGTTTCATTTTGATATAAAAACGATTATATTTAAAGAGAAATTCTTGCATATTTACTTCAGTGTAAAGACAAAATAGTGCAATTCTCGATAACCTTGATAACTTCAAAAATTTCATCTTTAAGGTTAAAGTTTACTGTTTTTGTCCATATTGCTTTGTCGATTGTAAGTTTTGTAAAAGTATTATCTGTGTCATGTATCTTATTTAGCTTATACATACATACATACATACATAGCATCACGCCTCATTCCCATAGGGGTAGGCAGATACCACGTCCTTCCATTTCTCACGATCCTTTCATATCTCCTTCGTTTCTTTCATTCTCATTAAACCTTTCATACAAGTTCCTTGGTTTAGAGTACTCTTGACCTGGCCGTTATTTAAAATGTCCTGGATTTGGTCCAGGAACGTTCGCCTCGGTCTTCCCCTTCCAACTTTCGCATTCACTCTTGACTCATAAATCCTTTTTGTCAGTCTCCTTTCATTCATTCTCTCTACATGCCCAAACCATCTAAGCATACCTTTCTCAATTTTAGTCACTACGTCTTCTTTTATACCACAACGTTCTCTTATCACACTATTTCTTACTCTGTCACTCAGTTTTAATCCACTCATGCTTCTCAACGCTCTCATCTCTACCGCATTTATTTTACTTTTGTGATTCTTCTGCCATACCCAACTTTCACTACCATACATAAGTGTTGGCACCAACACTCCAGCATGCACTGCCAGTCTAGCCCTTTGAGACACCATCTGGCTATTCATAAAAGCATGCAGAGCACCATTTACCATATTCCCTGCATTCACTCTCCTTTCGATATCACTTTCACATGTTCCATCTTTTGTAAATTTAGATCCCAAGTATACAAATTCTTTCACCTCTTCCACTTGTTCCCCATCTATCAAAATATTGCCATTCAACATAGATTCATCTCGTTGAAAAAGCATAACTTTCGTTTTGTTTACATTCATTTTCATTCCTTTCCCTTTCAAAGCTTCATTCATAATATTTAGCATTCTCTGTAGCTCATTAGCGGATGACGCAAGATTTAGCTTATGGCTACTTTAATTGAACCCAGGACAGAAGTGAAGCGAGTATAGAGTAAATCTTTTGTAAATATAACGAACAAACTCTGTACGAGAACTGCTGCGATTTAAAAGACAACACAACCATCTATTCAAATTAAAAAATAGTAGACTTTTACACCACTTTTGGATCGCTAAATATTGTATTCATATTATTTGTAATACACAATTGATAATGGTATTAAAGAACGACTCCAAATCTAAGGTTTCTTCGCACCCTGTTCTGAGTCTGACACTCAGTCATGTGTCACTTCTTTTATATCACCATTAGTATAATATAAATTTTAATATTATTAATAAGTCATTATTACTTAAAAAATTACATGTATTTTTGTTTTACTTGGCACATCGTTTACTTATTTTTGCTTCAATTAACGCAAAGGCCTCCTTCACTTTCTTCCTCTCCAAGGGGTCATGAGCAGTTGTAATCCAAAGGGGTCTTGGTATTTTTTTTATTTCATTGATATATCTCCTTGCTTGTGCGTCTTGCTTTTCTTTTTAGCTTAAGGGAGTCCAGTCTATTCTTTTTGACCATTTTTGTTATTAGTTCCTCATCATATGGCCAGTCCATCGCCATTTTAGCCGATTTGTTTGCCCTGTCACGTCTTTTATCTAAGTCTTTTTTCTAATATCTATTGCTCGAGTTCTACTGATTAACTTTACTATTAATTTGCTGTAGTATGTCTTCGGAATTTGTTATAGAAACCCTGATCCCTGAAAATATATGTATGACATAGTTGACAACAGTGCAATCGTCGTCGCTTCAACCAATGGACATCCACTGCTGGATGCCATCTTGTGCCGCCTGGCTCCAGCGGCTACCGGCGATCCTCCTTATATCTTCGGTCCACCTTGTGGGGGGTCTTTCTACACTGCGTCGTCATCCAATCCAACATCCATCGGTTCGTCGGACTATGTGCCCCGCCCATTGCCACTTCAGGTTCGCGATTCGTAGGGCTATGTCGGTGACTTCGGTTCTACTACAGATCTCCTCATTTCTGATTTGATCGCGTAGAGAAACTCCGAGCAATGCCCTCTCCATCGCACGCTGGGTGACTCTGAGCTTTCGAATGAGGCCCATAGGTATGGGTAATTTTAATAATTTAAACTAATTATTTTACAAATAAGGTACAATATTTTAATAAGCAATTTCTAGATACTTTCGAATTAATAACATTTGTAAGGATTGTTATTTTACACCCTTGAAGAAACAGATCAAACAGGAAGAGACTCTGGAAGATCTTAATACAATGATGACCTCTGCAGAGTGTCTCAACAGGTGGGCCTTAAAATGAACAAAAAAGAGATCAAATTCGGTAAACTACGGGACATCTTTTCATCCATAATTCCTCAGTGCCTGAAGACTAAGGTCTTCGAACAATGCGTGTTGCCAGCGATTACATATGGTTCCGAGGAAGAAGTAAGAAGACTCAGAATCACTCAGGGTGCAATGGAGAGGGCTATGCTCGGGGTTTCCCTACGTGATCAAATCAGAAATGAGGAGATCCGTAGGCGAACTAAAGTTACTGACGTAGCCTACCGAATTACAAAGCTGAAGTGGCAATGGGCAGGACACATAGTTCGCAAAACCGATAGCCGTTGGGGCCCGAAGGTGCTAGAGTGGCGGCCTCGCACCGGAAAACGCAGCGTCGGCAGTGACATTATAATCTGAATTAATTAATAAAGTATTTGTTTGCACCAACAATACCCACCAACGCCCACAGTATGTAAAGTGAATTATGGATGCCACTAACCCTACTTATCTCCCACATATCTGTTGATTGAGTTTTATTGATTAATTTTACTCCTAATATGCTGTAGTATGTCTTCGAAGTTCGTTGTTGTACGTAAAAAGACGTAGAAACGTATGCAGTTATCCTTGAACATAATTGTATAACCTATTTGACAGCAGAGGTCATATGATTGCGACTGCGTGCAATATTTTTGATTTTTTTTTTAATAATTTAAACTAATTAATTTACAAATAAGGTACAATTCATTTCTAGTTACTTTCACATTTATAACATTTGTAAGGGTTGTTATTTTACGGGTTGTTTTATTTTAAATTCGTACCAAAATTGCTCAATTGTGACCAAAAACAGCATCGCATGAACATTGCTAATGAGATGTTAAACTCTGTCCGCGACGACCCAAATTTGCTTCAGAGGGTCATAACTGTTGACGAATCGTGGGTTTATGGTTATGACGAGGAAACCAAAGCTCAATCATCTCAATGGAAGCTGCCGCACGAACCAAGACCGAAAAAAGCGCGCCAAGTTCGATCGAATGTGAAAGTTTTGCTGACAGTTTTCTTTGATTGCAGGGGCGTGGTGCATCATGAGTTCTTGCCACAGGGAAGAACGGTCAATAAGGAATATTACCTGCAAGTTATGCGCAATTTGCGCGAAGCAATCCGCCAGAAACGCCCGGATTTGTGGAAGAACAAAAATTGGCTTTTGCACCACGATAACGCCCCTGCTCACACATCGTTGCTTGTGCGCGACTTTTTGGCCAAAAACAACACACTAATGATGCCGCAGCCACCGTATTCCCCAGATCTGGCCCCCTGTGACTTTTTCTTGTTCCCTAAACTGAAGAGGCCCATGAAAGGACGACGTTACTCTTCTCTTGACGAGATAAAGACGGCATCGAAGGAGGAGCTGAACAAGATAAAAAAAAATGATTTTTTGAAGTGCTTCGAAGATTGGAAAAACCGTTGGCACAAGTGTATAATATCTCATGGGGATTACTTTGAAGGGGACAAAATAGATATTCATGAATAAATAAATATTTTTTGAAAACACACAAATTTCGCGATACTTTTTGAACACACCTCGTACACCCTTGAATAAACGATTTTACAAACCTTGAATGTCATATTTATTTATATACAATCAATTTAAAAATTATTGTAACGTATTAAAAAGTAGCCCATGTCCTTTTTTGAACTCTAGACTATCTGTGTACTAAATTTCAATTAAATCGGTTCAGTAGTTTAGTCAAGAAACCGCGACAGATAAAGTTACTTTTCCATTAATTATATTAGTAAGGATAAATGATATTTTATCCTATATTTGTTTATAAACTGTATATATACAAGAGGATAACGTAATTCCACATAATAGTCGAACGTTTAATTTGATTTTTAGTTTTATTTCGTCACTTCATTTATGCAGCGAACATCGAGCTACGAAAATTGCGATGCGTACACAAACTGGCATCGCTAATAGAGCACAATCAAATCATTGACTGATTGTCACGATATTTCGAGCAAACACATAACACTTTGTGCAAATAACACTTTTGATTTTTAACACAGAGTAATTTCAACATCAATTCGCAAGTTTGACGACTTCCAGCCCCCCCCCCCCCCTGAACTAGCCGGATTCCGAAAAGGATTCAGAACCATAGACCACATCTATACACTGCGGCAGATTATACAGAAGACCAAGGAGTATAATTGGCCACTTTGCATGGCAGTCCTGGACTATGACAAAGCCTTCGATTCGGTGGAAACATGGGCCGTGTTGAGATCTTTGCAGAGATGCCGAATTGACCACCGGTACATACACGTGTTGAAGTGTTTGTACGAAAACGCCACTATGTCAGTCCGTATACAGGACCAAAGCACAGAGTCTATCCAACTGCAGCGTGGAGTGCGACAGGGAGATGTTATCTCCCCAAAGCTCTTCATTGCGGCACTGGAAGACCTCTTTAAACCTATGGAGTGAAACGGACTGAGCATCAACATCAATGGCGAGTACGTCACTCATCTACGATTTGCTGACGACGTGGTTATTATGGCAGAGACTCTGGAAGATCTCAATGCAATGCTCGATGACCTCAGCAGAGCTTCTCAACAAAAGGGCCTAAGAATGAGCATGGATAAGACAAAAATTATGTCCATTATCCATAAGTAAGTAAGTAACAACCCATTAACGGCTGGGCACAGGCCTCCTCACTTCGAGGAGCGAAGGTTTTTAGAGCATAGACCCACTATTCCTTCACTCTCATAGTCCGATGTAATGGAAATCTGACACGACTGGAGAGAGATCAGGCGGAGGACCGACGGCTTAACGTGATCTCCGAGGCACGGGGGTAGATCACACCGCCAACTTCCCAACTTCGGGCAAATATTTGAATTTGAATTGGGCCGACCCAGGACTTGAACCCAGGACCTCATGTCTGTATTCGAACATGCTAACCACTAGACCAATGAGGCAATATCCATGTTCCGCTTTTAATTTTTCTTTATGCTGCTATATATTTGACAACCCATGGCCGAAACCTTGTAGCAGTCCCGACTGGGACAAATTAGAAAATGCAGAGTTCAATTCCGTTCAATGGAGGTTTAGCATTCCAAAAAGATAGATCAGTCATGTGCAAAATTTGAAATCCGTTAGTTTTGGAGCTTAGGGCAACGAAACAAATAATCACTTAAGCTTTATTGTATTAATATAACTTTTTCATAGAGGGATTATATCATATGAAAAATGACGAAGTCCTATCTAATGATTATTGCAAATGTTCGTAGTAGAGGGATTGTGCCATAGATCTATAAAGAAAGATAGGTGACACGAATTATAAAAAAACCTATTAAAACTATCAAATCAAATCAAATCAAAAATTCTGTTCGTTGGTAACAAATCTATCACCGGTTCGGAAAATTGATTCCGCTGAGAAGAAACCGGCAAGAAACTCAACGGTTAATCCTTTAGACATAGTTTTTGTACATTATAATGTGTTGAGCTTTCATGTGCAACTGGAATCATGTCCAAACATCTTTGTTGGTTAAAGAGTCTTCAACATTATAATATGCCTTTTGTAATAGGACATTTTTAATAATTGACTTGGGTATCTTATTAAAAATGTGTATGCTCAGCCCGACAAATGATTTTTGAACCTTTTTCACTCTAAAATATATATGGAATTAAAAGTTTGTTTTTATTTCTTATATTAAAATTGTGTGTTTCGCTCCATTTTCTGTATAAATGAATGTTATCGTATGCTAGACTATAGATCGGTGGCAATGCTGATATATCTGAAATTTAAGGAGTTATTGAGTAATATAGAGGCAACACTTAAAACATTATGCAATAGTACGAAATGGTATACATAACGAGGTACTTTTAACGAACGTAACAATTCTGTGAGGATAGTCTTTCCAACCGGCTTCGTGGTGTTGTTATTTTAAAGAATAATACTGCTAAATTGTATAAATTCAAATAGTGAAATAATAATTAGTATAGAGAATAAAACTTGTTAGTTAATGTGACTTACAAGTTTTATTCTCTCCACTATTTAAACATACACAACTCGCACTTTATTAATAAAAAAAAATATTCCGCTCGTTAAATTACCTCGTATTGCATAACATTTCGTGATACTACACCATAATTTGTGGTATTTTTTAGTGTTACCACTATCCCCAGTAGCGGGCATGGCCACTGCGGCGGCGATCTGTCCTCATCTGGAACAATGGCTTTCCAGGGAGCACAAGATGCTTTCCAACAGATTGGTGCAGGTTCTGGCCAGATATGGGTGCTTCGGAAAGTGCCTGCACCAAATTGACCGGAAAGAGTCACCCGCTTGACATCAGTATCAGTGGTGCAGCTATAGATCCAGCGCATCACACTGTAGCAGATTGTGCGACCTGGGGATCTCAGCGTCCTCTCCAGTGAAAGATGGTGGGCGGAACTGGCCTTCTTTTGCGACAGCAGTCTTGCTGAAGGAAGCCCGCGACAGAGAGTGGGAGAATGCTCCCTCTCACCGCCGTAGGAGGCGGAATACAAGGTGGCGCATGTTTGCAACCGTCGAACTCATCCGGGACACCAGGGCAGAATGCGAAAGCTGAACACCTGGTGCCTCACTAATGGATGAATATGGTCCCGCTGGGTTTTATTGGGTATTGCGAGACCTTCCATGGCCGAGTCCCACACTCCTAACTGGTCATCGGTCAGAGTTAGTGCGGTCATCGGTCACTATATTACTCAATAACTCACAACATTTCAGAACCATCAGTGTTGTCACCAAACTATCTATAGTCTAACAGTTTGGACTAAATTCAAACTTTGTGCTTATATAAACAATGTCTGCTTTCTAATTACAATTATTATCATAAACTACCCCCAAGAAATTTAACTAATGACAAATCTCATTGAGTCTATTTTTATAAAGCTACGTCAAAATATTGCAACGTTTCGTTCTGTCTATCATTATACATGTCTATGGATTGACCAATTTATTATTAATATAGGACAGAATGTGGTATTTGATATTTCCAATAGGCAATAATATATTGATAAACAATTTCCATTTATTGTAAGGATCTATTACTATTAATAATATAGGATAATAGATTCTATGTTACATGTAACAACGAGATTCATTTAGGTAAGATGTAGTGACTGAAACTGAGAAAGGTATGCTTAGATGGTTTAGCCACGTAGAGAGAATGAAAGGTGACAAAAAGGATTCATGAGTCAAGACTGAATGGGAAAACTAGAAGCGGAAGACCAAGGCGAACGTTTCTGAACCAAATCCAGGAGATTTGAAATAAGGGCCAGGTCAAGAGTACTCCAAACCGACGAACTTGTATAAAAGGTTTAATGAGAATGAAAGAAGCGAAGAAGATATGTAATGATCGTGGCAAGTGGAAGGTCATGGTCTCTGCCAACCCCAATAGGAATGAGGCGTATTACTATGGTTGTATTTTCTAATTTGTCTGAGTCTGAGAAAGTATCTGTTACACACATCTTAAACTGTATCATCACCAATCATCAGGTGATATTACAATAATAAAGAGTGACACTAACTGAACCTATCAGCAACTAAAGAAATTGTTTTAGTACAATGCTTTATTTATAGAAAGTATAATAGTAAATTACCTCTTGACAAGTTTAAAACGCTTCCATCTTAGATTGTATTATCATTTATCATCAGGGACTGCCTCATTGGTCTAGTGGTTAGCATGTTCGGCCACAGATATGAGGTCCTGGGTTCGAGTCCCGGGTCGGGCCAATTCAAAAACCAATATTGAGTTTTCTATTACGATTTTCTCAATATTCGCCTGAAGTTGGGAAGTTGGCGGTGTGATCCACCCCCGTGCCTCGGAGAGCACGTTAAGCCGTCGGTCGTGCACCCGATCTCTCTCCGATCGTGTCGGATTTTCAGTCACATCGGTCTATGAGAGTGAAGGAATAGAGAGTGCACACTTGTACTATGCCTGCCAACCCGCAGTGGAGCAGCGTGGTGGGTCTATGCTCTAATAACCCTCTCTCGTATGAGTGAGGAGGCCTGTGCCCAGCAGTGGGACGTTAATGGGCTGCTACTTACTTTTACTTACTTATCATCAGGTGTTACTAAGTTTATGTGCTAACCTATCAGCAATAAAAAAACGAGTGTGCTTTAGACCACACTAGTGAAGTATAACGTAACTCTCTCTTTGTATATTCGCTAACTGCTATCTCCATATCAGCTTCTGTCTCTTCTCCCTGTCATACTTTTCATAACGCTCTCGTGACGTATTCACCAGCTTACTCTCCAAGTCAAGCATGTGTAAAAACGTTTAACTTTAATAAATATGAAACATTACTCTCTTTCATTCTAACTTGACTAAAACATATCTCTTTCTCAACTTCCGTTCGCTTCTCCCGATCACGCTTTTCATACAGCTCTCGTCACGCATTCACCAGCTTACTCTGCAAGTGAAGTGTGAGTATAAACGTTTTTCTTCTTTAAATAAGAAACGTTACTGGTCATCTCTTTCTTTTTAAGTCATAATGTATTATCTGTTTCGCTTCCTGGTAACTGTCGTAACGAAATATGCCTAGAAAAAGCACTAGACAAAAGCAAAAACAAAAAATAATTCAGTTATAAGGTGACCGTTAAGTTAAGTTTTTTTGTTGTATTTCATAAAGTGTGAGTATTCATTATTGATTGTTTGTATTTCTGATTATATAAATGATGTGAATAACAGCGAAAACCACAGAGTTAAGTTGTAATTTTTAAGATATGAGCATATAAATACAAGACAGACTTTTTTCACTATCTCAAAGTTGAGAGCTACATGATGCTACACCAGAGTCTTAATTTAATAAACAAAAGATAACATTGTATAGTTTAACTACTAGCAAACAAGAAAACCATAACATTTGGTAGTCTTTCATGAACATTTAAGTCCCAAGAGCCACTTTAGCGCCATTCGACCCGTGGGGCAATGTACGCAACAACGTCCATTCGGGGAGGGGTATTACTAGAGTAAATAAAAAATAGTCACACGTTTATTTCTCCCTATTCTGCCGTTCGTCTCGCACGATCACACTTTTCGTAGTGCTTTTGTCACTCATTCACCAGCTCACTCCCCAAGCCAAGCGTACGTAATGAAATTTTAGTTTTAAATATTATTAAGATATAAACGTGTTCACTGAGTTTTTCATCAGCTTTACTCTCGCGTTACATACACAAACGTGACAGCTCAGTCTCATTCAATACACTAGAGTTTTTACTTCAAAAATACTTAGTAAATTGATACACCTTACCAAACAAAGTGTGAGATCTTTAAACCCCACAATGTTTACACTAAATCCATCTATAACCATCCATCATGGAATTTATTTCCTGTTATACTTCGAGAGACAACACACTGTGGAGAGACGCTTTTAGGAAAATATTAAAGCGGTTAAATAACATTGTATTTATGACAATGCAAGACTGTGATCACACCTGATGGTGAGTAGTGATACAGTCTAAGATGGAAGCGCATTAACCTTACATACATACATAGCATCACGCCTTATTCCCATAGGGGTAGGCAGAGACCACATCCTTCCACTTGCCACGATCCTTGCATATCTCCTTCGCTTCTTTTATTCCCATTAAGCCTTTCATACAAGTTTGTCGGTTTAAAGTACTCTTGACCTGGCCCTTATTCAAAATGTCCTGGATTTAGTCCAGGACAGTTTGTCCATTCACTCTTGACTCATAAATCCTTTTTGTTAGTCTCCTTTCATTCATTCTCTCTACGTGCCCAAACCATCTAAGCATACCTTTCTCAATTTTAGTCACTACGTCTTCTTTTATACCACAACGTTCTCTTATCACGCTATTTCTTATTCTGTCACTCAGTTTCAATCCAAATCATACATCTCAACGCTCTCATCTCTACCGCATTTATTTTACTTTTCGTGATTCTTCTATCATACCCAACTTTCACTACCATACATAAGTGTTGGCATCAACACTCCTGCATGCACAGGCAGTCTGGCCCTTTGCGACACAATCTGGCTATTCCTAAAGGCGTGCAGAGCACCATTTACCATAATCCCTGCATTCACTCTCCTTTTAATATCACTTTCACATGTTCCATCTTTTGTAAATTTAGTTCCCAGGTATACAAATTCTTTCACCACTACCACTTGTTCCCCATCTATCAAAATATTGCCATTCATCATAGATTCATCTCGCATAACTTTCGTTTTGTTTACATTTACTTTCATTCCTTTTTCTTTCAAAGCTTAATTCATAATATTTACCATCTTCTGTAGCTCATTAGCGGATGACGCAAGTGTTACTTGATCATCAGCATAAAGTACACTTGACCTGAGAAGTAAGCTGGTGTAAGTTACCGAAGATAGGAAGAGAGAGAGTAAAATTTTTATCCTCATGCGCCTAAAGAAGTTTCACATCAATAAATGATATCTTTGTCATTGCAGTGGAACTTCAAAACTATCACTTGGCACTGTAAAATACTTAGTTAATTTCAACTTTATCACAGCTGCAAGTTTTATGAACGATAGCTGGCACTTTGAATTCGTGAAATGGAAACTTTTACTGTGCACAATGTAATTCAAACACTGGCTTATATCTGCGACTTTGTCTGTTTCAACAGAATTGTGTACGAAATCAAACTTATTTTCTTAGATTGAAATTTTTAAAAACGTTATATCTTTTGAATGGAATGTCTGATTTTAATCATTTAAATAGTATTTTACATGTATTGAAACAGTCTTTAATACAATATATATGTCGGAGTGCGAGAGTCTGTGAACCGCTGGTTCGTGTGTAATAGTCTGTGGAACGCTGGCGTCATCTGTGTATCGGCGTGGAGGCAGTCAATAAGTGGCCCGTCTCTCGGCAGTTCTCGAGTAGCGCTCGGCCGGAGTAGTCGACTATTGAAACTGTCGCGATCCTAGCTATTATTGTTATTGAGTTTATGTAAATTTATATCGGGAACATTAAGCGATTGAACATTATAATCCGAGTTAATTAACAAAGTTCGATTGCACCAGCATTACCCACAAAAACCCACAG
The DNA here is from genome assembly GCA_015832385.1 of Elymnias hypermnestra. Lineage (NCBI taxonomy): Eukaryota > Metazoa > Arthropoda > Insecta > Lepidoptera > Nymphalidae > Elymnias > Elymnias hypermnestra. The sequence goes on from JACTOM010000131.1 coordinate 426,482, forward strand.
AATAAGAAATTAAATAATGGATCCCATTCATGACGATGTCGGCAGAGAACTCTACGCCCCTGTTCTTTATGCTTCTCTGTTCTCTCTTATTCTCCGACATATATAATACTATAAGTATTAATACCGAGGTATGAATAAAATGCCTTGGTTATTGTCGGCACTGTTATTAAATTTTAAAATGTAGAAAAACGGTTACAGTGTCGTTACTATAATAGTTGGACATATGGCATTGCAGACTTTTTTGTATATATTAATATGTTCTATAATATTGTAGAATACTTTTTTGTTCTATCATCAATAGTTTACGCAGCGCACCCGATAACAGATTTTTGGGACTATTTATTTCACACCTTGGGTTATATTAATACATTTTTCTTACACATCCCAATTTTTTTTTAAAGTAATAAAGCTTATGTCACTCAATGAAAATGCAGCTTTCTAAGGGTGACAAAATTTTTGAAATCGATCCAGTTCGATTCGATCGATTTGTGTGAAAACATAACAAACATACATACTTACATCTTTATAATGTTTTTTGGGTCTTATTCGAAAAATAATGGTCCTATGAAAAAATTGATTAGGATCAAAATTGTAGAAAATTTAATTCCAAACAACTTAACTTATTACCATTTTTCATGTAAAGTTGAAAATAAGCGAGTTATTGAATAAACAAAAAATCACACTTAACTCCAAGATAGCGCACAAAGTAATGAACTCCCGAAAATTTTAAGTTAAGCTTGTCGATAACCCCCCAAGGAAAAAGGGGATGTGGTTGTATAATATTCTCGTAACGGGTAATAATTTATATAAAAAGTGTCATTATTTGTTTTAATCTATGGATTTTGATGAGAGTTGTGTTCGCGACTTTTCCCCATCATTTAGGAAATAGTATATTTTGTATTATATTGTTAGCATCACGCCTCATTCCCATAGGGGTAGGCAGAGACAACGTCCTTCCACTTGCCACGATCCTTGCATATCTCCCTCGCTTCTTTCACTCTCATTAAACCCTTCATACAAGTTCGTCGGGTTAGAGTACTCTTGACTTGGCCCTTATTTAAAATGTCCTGGATTTGGTCCAGGAACGTTCGTCTTGGTCAGTCTCCTTTCATTCATTCTCTCTACATGCCCAAACCATCTAAGCATATCTTTCTCAATTTTAGTCACTACGTCTTCTTTTATACCACAACGTTCTCTTATCACACTATATATATAAATATTAGTAAAATCGCTTATGGAATGTTTTGTTGACTATAGCATTTATATATTTGTATGATGGTCATTTCCGAGAATAAAGTTGTTTGTGCAATTAATGAAAACCCTGTGATTGGAAAATAATAGAACGCCAATCAAAGGACGCACTTTATCACCAATAAAGAATCAACCGACGTTGTTTACTTGTCACAATAGTGCACGTTTGCCAGTCGCAAACATACAAAGGAAGCCAATTCGGCGTAAACGTTCTATCATTAGGAATGAAAACATTCCGCCTAGGAAGAGGCGGCCCAAACACGTCCTTGACGACTCAGACGACCAGATTACTGTTAACAACGCCCCGTACTCTATCACACACACTATCTGATGCACCCAGGCCGCGGCTCCCAGTCGCCGACCCATGGGCGTCAAGATTAAGCACCTGTCCGATTGTCCTTTTCAGCTGCAGCAAACGTTGCTCTAAGCCTAGGTCCGAGCCTCGCAGGAGGCGCCCTTAGAGCAACGTTTCCCCCACGATGCAGCAGGGCCCTTCTATGGGCCCACCCCTTGGCAGAGCTTCTGCGCTCGCCACCACTCTTGGTTACGCTGTCAAAGCCAGTAGGGCTAACAGCAACTACACAATTAGAAAAAAAGGCGTAAACGTTCCTATTGAACAACAGCTCGATCGCAATACATCATATCCTCGTCTGGGGACAAGTAGACGGTGGAAAGTTGGGTGATGAATCTGGGTGGCATTTTATTTCAATCCTTAACCGGCAATCTTCGTGTGAGCTGACGAAGGGGCTCGTATGGAACGTAGTGACATCTTTTAAGGTGTTACCTACAACTCTGCAGCATTAAGATCGTACATACCGTACAGTATAATAAATTCATCAACTCAGCCCCCCCCCTGAAGATGGAACTGAACATCTTTTAATTGAAGTCACCCTATCTTACACAAAAATCCTCCTCGGCGTTTTCTATAGTCCCTCCCTCCACATTAATTACTTTTCCTCTCTCGAGTGTCTGTTAGAAAACGTCCTTCCATCATACCAGCACACTATTTTAATGGGTGACTTCAATACCTGTCTGCTTAAGAATGACAACCGATGTAAGAAGTTTCTGTCGGTGAGTGAGGCGTTAAATCTTAACGTTTTACCCCTGGCGGCTACACATAAACTACCTGGCTGCACCCCTTCCTTGCTTGACCTCATTATGGTTTCGTCTCCAGATTTTGTTTCTCAGCACGGTCAATGCCCGGCTGATGCTTTCTCTCACCATGACTTAATCTTTCTTTCTTATAAAATACGCCCTCCTAAAGCAAAGCCGAGAATTCTTCTGCAACGTAATTTTGGTGGAATGGATGAGGACAGTCTACGCGAAGATGCTGCAACATTAGATTGGTCTCCTGTCTTTCTAGAAAATTCTGTTAATAGGAAAGTAGAATTATTTAACACGCTAATCAATCAGCTCTACGATAAGCACGCTCCTATCAAACCAATTAAACTCAAACACTTGCCTGCACCTTGGTTAAATGATAGTCTAAAACATTTGATCCTTAAAAAAAATGAAGCTAAACATAAATTGAAAAGTAAAGAATCTGA
>JACTOM010000131.1:435086-516309 GCA_015832385.1 Elymnias hypermnestra
TGCTCCTCGTGGGGGACCCCTTCGAGGTCCATGGAAGAGCAGCGCCTCCGTCTTGGTGGTGGAAACCTTCAGACCCAGAAGCTGGATTCTTTCCACCACCATATCGGTTCCCACTTCCGCAAGCATTGCCGCTTCGGCGAACGTTCGTCCTCGGGCCATGACAAGGGTGTCGTCCGCGTAACATGACACCCCCATCCCAGGGAGGAGTGGGCACCGCAGGAGCCAGTCGTAGCCAATATTCCAGAGAATCGGCCCTAAAACAGACCCCTGCGGCACACCGCGACACACTGGACGTCGGTAAAGTCTTCCGCTGCTCTCCCACAAGACCACTCTTTCCTGGAGATACGCTTCCAACACTCTCCTAATGTAAGGGGGCACTCCATGAAAACCGAGCGCTTCCAGCACCGTTTCATGAGGCAGACTGTTAAAGGCGTTTTCTATATCAAGAGATACAACCAGGACTACCTCCCCTCTCTGCACCGCGTTCGTTGTCCTGCCCCGAAGGGACTCCAGAGCGTCAATAGTTGAACGACCTCTCCGAAATCCAAACTGCGAGGCGGACAGCCCAGCCCTCATTCGCCACTTCTTCGCCACTTCGTTTAATAGAACGATAGGCCGATATGCGGTTGGAGAATCCGGAGGCCGGTCTCCCTTCCGCAGCAGGCTTATCCTTCCCATCTTCCAGACTCTCGGGAATTGTCCAACAAGGAGACACTCGTCAAACAATTCCCGCAGCCACCCACCAAGGTATTCCATGACAATGAGCATAACCCGGCCAGGAATACCGTCAGGACCCGGTGCAGTTTTTCTGGTCATCAGGCGCTTAAGAACCAGCTCCATTTCCTCATCTGTTACTGGTTGAGTATGAGAGGCGGGAGCAATGTTTACCTCCCGGCTTCTGGCGTGTACCATTCGCCTTGGTCTTCCCCTTCCAACTTTCGCATTCACTCTTGACTCATAAATCCTTTTTGTCAGTATTCATTCATTCTCTCTACATGCCCAAACCATCTAAGCATACCTTTCTCTTATTTTTAGTCACTACATCTTCTGGATATCTCTTTTATATATATGTAGATTAGATTGAAAAATCTTACGAAGACTTTAAGGTGTCTACATCTTTTGCAACTTGAATTGATCTAGTTTTAAAAATATAACCAGATAACCAAATTAAGTTCTACAGTAATAAAGCGGGGCTCAAATTGAACGTTTCTAAAATGAAGCTGATGGTTATATCAAATAAAGGTGTGGATGATTACGCAATTACAAATATTTGGGTACGTGGCTTAATGAGGCTTGGGAGAGTGATCAAGAAGTTAAGACGCGTATCGAAATAGCACGGAATTTATTTTAAAAAATGTGAAAAATTTTCTGTTGTCGCAATCTCAAAATTCCATTGCGTATTCGTCTTCTATAAATATAAATCTTAACAAAAAAGAACCGCCTTCAAAACAAACTTACAAATATATTAATATGCAATTAAAAAGTAAGAAATAATTGCGTATTCCTTATAGTGTTCTTCGTATTCTTATATTTGGAGTTGGTGTCAGCCAAGGAAGTTCCCCGCGTGTCCACTTGGCAGCTCTCGCTTTCTTACTTTTTAGAGCATATTAATGTATTTGAAAGTTTGTTTTGAAGGTGGTTCATTTTTTGGTAAAATTTATATTTATTTTTTGATTTTTAGTGAATCTGAAGTAAACAAACAAAATTTGTCTCAATATTTAAATTTACATTAATATCGCCACACCCGGGATCGAACCCGAAACCCTTATACCACCACTTCACACGTAATTCACCTTTCAAATATTGCAATGGAGCAACAAACGTAAGCTCATTGCTCTTTGATTACAGACACTTATATTTTCTGCCTTAAACCGCACCCTTACTGTAAGCCGTTGAGGAGATCCACTGATCTTCATATTTAACTACGACTAGCACTTGACCTTACCGAAGTTACGGTAGGCAACTCAAATATCTGGATAGCCTATAGAAGAATCTGTCGAGTATCGATCATTTGCTCTTAAGAGTTGAAGAGTTCCGTCACTTTGTCATGGAATCCATCATCAAAACCGAACCAAACTATTACAAAACAACCCTCGAAGTATATCAATTCTAATAAAAAAAAGAATAATCGAAATCTGTTGGCGTGATCTTGAGTTATTCGTCCATTTGTCGCGCTCATGCTTATGCAAATTTAACGCATCCGGTTTTCTCATAGATGCCATCATCAGAACTGGATTTAAAAAATGAGACCCTATGAGAAGCACCACCTTTCATTAAAAAAATCATCAAGATCGGTCCACCCAGTCGGGAGATATGAGGTAACAAACAAAAAAAAATGTAGACGAATTGATAACCTCCTCCTTTTTTTGAAGTCGGTTAAAAATGCTAGGTCTGGCCCATTCTTCTTTACGGATGTGAATCTTGGACAGTAAAAGAAGATCTCAGAAAACGTATTGAAGCATTCGAGATGAGGCCACGAGAGGTACGGGCTTCTTCAACATATCATGATGGGCAAAGTCGCTGATAAAAGGAGTGTTGGCCGTAGAAAAAAATCATGGCTTCGCAACATAAGAGAATGGACTAGGATTGCGAGTGCTGCCGAACTATTTCGCCTCACAAGAGATATATTTAAATATGCTTAACTGACTGCCAACCTCCGGTAGTCGGCGAGGCACTTTAAGAAGAAGATATAAGAAGATACCTAACGTTAACGTTATGGATTGAAACGAGGCCAATAACAAGGTGTTTGATTAATGTACTCGTAATATTGACGTGCAATGCTAGGGGATACGGCTACACAGTATTAAATCACAATCTTTTATATTTTGTTCAAATATCGTTAATAACACAAATTGATATTAATCTAATCAAAATTAGGATCAGTATCGAAATCAAAATATTGTTTATTCAAGCATTTTTAATCGCCAATAGTCTGTCCGTTGTTAACAAATGTAACACAGATTCGGAAAGTTGATTACGCTGAGAAGAAAACGACACAAACCTTAGTGGTTACTCAGGATGGGAAGAAGAAAGAACTCTCTCCAGCGCTGCAGCTGGAAGGCGTCATAAGACACTTGGCGAATATTTACGAATGGAGGGTGATAGCGGATAGTGACCAAGCGGATGTAAAGTTAATACTTCCACCACGCATTTTAGATAACGCTGTATGAAACCGTGACACAGCAACCCATAGGGAAACTCTAATCAGAGCCTCGTTAGTTTATCTTCAAGGTGTGACGCAGACAGGAGAGCTTGACTTTGGTCTTTAAGATGTAATGCAGATCACTTACACAAGCTTTTAAGTCGCAGATTGTGCTTTGAATTTGATGCACTGTCGAAAGTTAACTGTAGAAGATATCTTTACACCGAGGTCAATGTTTTCGGCAATAAGAAAAGAAATATTTCTGAAAATAGGAGTAAAAAGGAGAGTACTCCTTTTGGCGGTGAATATGCACACTTTATGCACTTAACTGCCTCATTGGTCTAGTGGTTAGCATGTTCGACTACAGACATGAGGTCCTGGGTTCGAGTCCCGGGTCGGGCCAATTCAAAAATCAATATTGAGTTTTCTATTAAGATTTTCTCAATATTTGCCCGAAGTTGGGAAGTTGGCGGTGTGATCCACCCCCGTGCCTCGGAGAGCACGTTAAGCCGTCGGTCCTGCGCCTGATCTCTCTCCGGTTGTGTCGGATTCCCGTCACATCGGACTATGAGAGTGAAGGAATAGAGAGTGCACTTGTCGTGTACTATGCCTGCCAATCCGCAGTGGAGCAGCGTGGTGGTTCTATGCTTTAAAAACCCTCGCTTCTTGGGGCGAGGAGGCCTGTACCCAGCAGTGGGACGTTAATGGGCTGCTACTTACTTACTTTACTTTATGCACACTTTTGTATTGGCAGCATTGAAGCCGACTAAGTTGGCGTCATCCTAGTTAGACACCCCTTTTAATGTCGAGTTAGTCGAGTGTCAACTAGCACGTAAACTGGACATGTATCTCTGTAACAGTGTTGTCGTCTGTGCATCCAAATAGACCCGGGATCAGCAAATCATTAATGTGCAGCAAGAAGAGTGTTCCAGAGAGAACTGATCCCTGTGGAACACCGACATTAATGGCCGTCTACATCTACTCAAAACTATCGTTTGCTTAGAAAGTCTGAAATCCAATTGAAATGTCACAGGTTTGACTCCAAGGTTGTCTCTGTATAAACTGATCTGCATAATGATTGTTAAAAACTCATCATTGCACTTTAAGGTGAAGGAAACAGGAGCAGTTCTGTCAATTATTTAGCCTCTAGAATACATTGGAACAAAGTGGTTGGTCTATGGCCTAAAAATCGTCGCTCTTCTAAAAGAGGCCTGTGCTTAGCATTGGGAGATTAATAGTCTACTACTTCACCTTTTCATTCAAGACACTAACCTATGATGACCTAGTTGTGAGATTCGTTCGAAAACCAAACGTTAATAGGCTGATTATCTTGTCTAACCAAGACATTTAACCAAGCTCAGCTTCCACGTGTAATCCACGTGTCAAACACCATTATAACGACATTGACCCCGAAGGTTTCCAATGAGCTATTACGAAATATGTCGCCTTTACATTTAGTAAAATCTTCACAAGGTCTTCACATTTATTATTATATAGCAACAGCAGGACCTGCTAATTGATGAAAATGATGGCCTTACTAGCGAAGTGAAAAACTATCAGGAACACGCTAAATGAATGGACAAACATACGTAGAAGTTACCATGTCTAATGGAGAAGAGAAAATTATCGCAGTTTTTAATGTTACACCTAAATCAAATCATAAGCCAAATACTCTTCATTCAAGAAGGCTTTTGAAGCACTACGCCATGTTTTACAGTGAAATAGGATGGAACGTAGAAGCCTCCTTCTGTAAGGCTGTCATCTCGTTAAAGGAAGCAATGCAGAGAGAACGGGAAGCTGTAGCAAATTTCCTTTTCCTTCGAAGGAAGAGACTGGGTGGCGGAAGGCGTCTTTATGAACATGTCTAGTTGGTTTCAAGTGGAAGTGTCAACGCGAATGAACAAGAGAGCCTCTGATACTCCCATCTCAGGCAGATGAAGGTGATGCTGGGTTTTAGTGGGTATTCTGGCGCAGCCAGCGAGCTCTAAAGCTCCTCCCGCTTTCGCGAAGCCTCACGGTCCTCTGCATTGCTCAGTCCCACACTCCTGACCTGTTATCAGTCAGCTCTGGTGGAAAAATACATTTCCCAGCGACAAACAATAGGCTTCTAAAACACTAATGTAGCCAGTCATAATTCAATCTTACAGAGCTCAGAACTAGATTTACGAAGGTACTTCCTCATCGTGTCCTTAAAAGAATCGATAGGTAACTCCCGATCCCTTTTTATCGTCACCATTACGATACTATTCATAAATTCATGGCCTCGCTTGTGCAATGGTGGATGTATTCAGTCCTCTAACAGAAGCCCTGAAAATTGGAGTATTTTATTTGTGTCTGAACGTAGACATCGGTCGTGGATAGTTACAACCAGAAAAGCCACCAAACAAAAAGTTTACGTTCTGGTATGATGCTGTGTAAAAACCATGAGAGGTAAAGTACCTCTTACCATTTTAATCAGATCACAGTCAAGCAGCTATATATCATCATTAAAAAATGATTATCCGGCAGACCTGCCCGTATCTCACCGTACTTGACAGTGAGATATGATGGAATACAGTTCCCTATTTGGGAAGCTGCAGCAAATATCCTTCCCCTTCTGAGTAGGAGGCTGAGCGTCAGGTGGCTTCAGAAATGCCTTGTTTCCTCCTTAAATATCTTACGCTTTTTTCGGGAGTGTTAGGGCAAATGCACAAGGAAGCCTCTGACACCTACAATTCAGAGTAAGGAGGGTGTCACTGGGTATTCTGGACCTGCAAGCTAGATTTGGTCTACCTACAGAACTTCTCTTTGTTATTGATGATTTATCATATGTTTTTCGATTATTTTACATAGCTAATACATTGAAAATAGACTGAAGACTTCAGGTAATAATTTATATTTGAAAATACACTTTTTATTGAAGATAATTTTGGAAGAGAAGTTATTGTTAAAAGCTAGTATAAGTAAAAACAGTTTAGAGTTATTTTAATCTTTTAGATGTATCACATTAGAAATGTCATAGTAACACGATCAAGTATCGAGATGGCAATGAAGCTTATCTTGAATAATAATAAAATACATTTAAGTGTCATAAATTGTCATTAATCTTTACATCGAAGCTCGATTGTTATAGGTTATATTTAACTACCTTCCTTATGTTAAAAGTAATAAATATGATTAGATCTTCAGGTGTAGAAATAGGTCAAGTGTACGACGCATCTATATTGAAACGCATAAATTGTTTGTGCCTGTATCTTAACATTGAAACCATGTAACAAATGAAATAATGCTTAATTTTATACTACACTAAACTCACTTACTAACTCATTATGAGAAAATTTGATGGAAGGAATTTAAGCAGTGTAAATCGTCTTTAAATTTGAAACGTCGAATACTTCCCATTCTTTGACTCGCATAGCTAGGTCTGTGTCACAAAAGTGGTTATAGTGAACTAACCTTAAAAGATAGACATATAATGTTTACAGCTTTTTTTTAGAGATTTTAAATGGGAACAATTCTGTCATACATAATTATTGCGAAACTTTAACCGTTTATGCAGCGTTCGCATTGGAAGCTCTCTAACGAAAATAAACCCCATTTTGATATACTTTTCATTACTGCACCATTTATATTGGTATTAGCATGATGATATACAAGCTATAGTGTTCCTCAATAAATGGACTATTAACCACGGAAAAGATTTTTCAAATCGATCCAGTAGTTTCTGAGATTAGCGCGATCGAACAAGCAAGCCCTTCAGTTTTATATATTGGTATATGTGATGATGTTAAAGAACTGTTTAACGTCTGAAACTTTAAGGGTTCCTTTTCTTCCTGATCATAAAAAACTCAGTTGGGTAATAAACGCAAAATGAAGAACCTCTTAGGTGTGATAATGGAAGTATTATCTTTGCTAGAAGAGGTCCTAGCAAATGTAGGAAAATCTATTGTCTAATTGGTCTAAGTTTATTCTGGCTTCGGCCGTGGCTAGTTACCATCCTATAAGCAAAAAGAGGCTGCAAAGCAAGATATGTGAATACCAATATGATATTTTGTAGAAACCATAAGAGGTAAATTACCTCTTTCCTTTATATTTAAATCTATTAGAACTTTTATCGTGGTAAATATTTGTTATGTTAAATTTATCTTTGAAGGTTATATATTAATATTTCTGGATCTATAAATAGTCAAATATTTTTCCGCTATACTTGTCAATTATATCTATTAATAAAGTTATTATCAGATATTAATTTATATAAATAACCCTACCAAGGATCATAGCTTCTGTTGCTTCCATATATTACGAAACTCATTATTTATTATGTTTACAATGCTTTTGAGGATTTCTATTATTAATATTGTATGTGAATTGGTAGACGTTGATATAAAGGTGTCGGCAAACAGAATCATAAGCGGAGCGGGTTTAAACTGCACTTGAAACAGAAACATGCAAATATTAATATTTGCTGACAGGGAAGAGCCTAACTATTATGTCCACTTGCCACCCTTGCATATATCCTTCGTTTCTTTCATTCTCATTAAACTTTTCATACAAGATCCTCGGTTTAAAGTACTCTTGACCTGGCCCTAATTTCAAATGTCCTGGATTTGGTTCAGAAACGTTCGCCTTGGTCTACCCCTTCCAACTTTCCCATTCACTCTTGACACATAAATCCTTTTTATCAGTCTCCTATCATTCATTCTCTCTACGGGCAGTCACTATTTCTTACTTTGTCACTCAGTTTCAATCCATCTCTCTCATTTCTATCCATTTACCATATTCCCTGCAGTCACTCTCCTTTCAATATCATTTTCACATGGTAACTGTTAATATCATCCAATATCAAGTGATGATATATTTACAATAGAACCGCCTTAATCTGGTCAGATGTAATAACCGAGGGCCTCGGTTATCGAAGTAAGTACTCTTATTATAGCACCAACCGAGGTGAGAAGCAGCCTATTTATGTTCCACTACTGGGTTAGTGCCTCTTCACTCAAAAGAGAAATGGCTTTTGTAATATAGAGTACATATACATAAGTATGCCTCGGCTGGTTCTCTCATGATGTTTTCCTTCATCGACGAGCACAAGTTTTACGAATAAAACTTAGTGGAAGTCGAGCTGGTTATCCAATGGACCATCACAGAGTTTTGCCGTGGTAAACCACTTATCGAACAACTGCATAGAGTTGCTGCTGCATGATGAGGAAACCGAAAGTCCGAGAGTCAGGATTGCCAAAATATCTAAGATAGTTCAATTGGCAACGCAGTGGCAGGTTCTTCTAATATTGCTACAGTAAGAAAAGACTATAAATTTCAGCCATGTTTCCCAATGTCATGAGAACATTAGCAATTTGCAAAAGCAAATACAGTTTATATATCCGCTTTCATAGTCTAATGAAGCATTAATGTGAATTTAGTGACAAAAGGGTGAAGTATACATTTACGTTCTTAACATTTTCAACAAGTAAGCTATTTGGATTTAGGTAACTTCGCTCAACAATACGAACCTATAGGGATGTGAAGCCTGGACTATTAAGGAGGACACTTGAAAACGCATAGAGGCTTTCGAAATGTGGGCATATCGGCGCATGCTTTCAATAACTTGGACCCAAAAAGTCAGAAGTTTTATAACGAGTTGGTCAAAACCGCAGGCTATTGCAGACCATCAAAATCAGGAAAGTTGCCTACCTTGCTCATGTACTCAGACACCAAAGATATGACCTCCTGCAACTGATAATGATGGGCAAGATTGCTGGAAAACGCGGTGTTGGCCGCCGCAAGAAATCGTGGCTCCGCAACATTCGTGAGTGGACTGGTGTTACGAGCGCTGCCAAACTGTTTCACCTCGCCCGAGATCAAGACAGTTTCTCGCAGCTGATGTCCAACCTCTAGTAATTGGAGAGGAACGAGAAGAGGAAGAAGAAATTCGCTCAACAATCAATGCTAGTGTACAGTTAATATGCAAAGCTTACGTATTTTTTGTGACTTATCTTAGGCTTTCGATTCTGTCCAATATGAAACTCTCATCGAGAAATGATTATAATAATATTAGCAAAGTTATCGATATCTATATAGTGGGCGATAGCCTGCCGAAATTTAAAAAAATCTTCTTCGCCCAATACTAGCTTCATCTTCCTCAGCTTCCTTTTATTTTATTTCTTTAGTTGGTTACTTTTGAATAATTAAATGTTTAAGTTAGTTGTCGTTGTAGTTTTAGTCATGATTCTGTTTTTCACTCCATGTAATATGTGATTTTTTCCTTTTAGTGTAATTTTATTATTTAAGCATGTTGAGGCTACCAGCAAGTAGGTTTACTTCTAGTTCTAAAACTTAAGATGTATCGTATTTGTGCCCTTTTTTAAAGAAATAAATTACGTCATCTTGTGTCCAATAATGGACAAATACTGATAAATTCGTAACAAAAACCCAATATCAATGCCAATTTTGAGTTAACACGATCTGAAGACTGCCTCATTGTGATCAGCTTATTCGACCTGATGAAGTCCTGGGTTACCGGGTCGGAGGAATTTAAAAATTGATATTGAGTTTTCTATTAAGAAATTCTCAATATTTACCCGAAGGTGAGAAGTGGGCGATGTGCTCTATCACCATGCCTCAGAAAGTATATCAAACCTCCGGTTCTGTACCTGATCCCTCTTCGATCTTGTCGGGTTGCCGTCACATCTCACTATAAGAGTGTCGGATTAACAGTGGAGCAGTGTGGTAGGTCTATGCTCTGAAAACCCTCTCTCTTATGAGTGATGAGGTCTGTGCCCTAGATTTGACCTGTAATGGGCTGCTAATTTTTTTATTCATAACAGGCCTGCGCTTAGCTGCAATCACACCTAATGTTAAGTGTTGATGTAGCCTATGAAGACCTGCACTTGCCTAGGAGATGCCTATTCACCCTGCATTTAAAAATACACGGATTGTAGAAGTCAGGAAACACGGAAGCTGGTAAAGTATTCCACTCCTTTGCAATGCGGTACAGAAACGAATGGCTACAATGCTAGGTACCGATGCCAATTGTTTCTGTGTCTTGATAATCTAAAGTAAGTAGCAGCCCATTAACGTCCCACTGCTGGGTACAGGCCTCCTCACTCCTAGGAGCGAGGGTTAGAGCATAGACCCNGGACTCGAACCCAGGACCTCATGTCTGTAGTCGAACATGCTAACCACTAGACCAATGAGGCAGTAATCTAGAGTAAAAATTTTTACGGTCTGTAGCCGAAAAAGCTAGCTGATGAAGTAATATGTGCCTATGTGTAAGAATACTGAAGCAGTTAATACGATGTACACAAGTCATGAACGTAAGCGATTTACCTGAAGTATAACCCGCTCTCTGTGTGTAAGCAATTCCACGCCTCACAACTATATTTGTTTAAACTTTTAACATAATTATCTTCTAGGCTGAGGACATAAGTTCAAGGTTTCGAAAGTCAAGGTAAGCCTATTATGGTTAAATTATTCTATTTAATATCGAATTATTGATGTTTTGTTGTGATAAACAATCACGCATTACAATGTACTGACATTATTGATGATTACACATCGTGATAAGTACCTTTAGGTTAATGATTTGATGACCCGAGCAAGTTTTGTTTGTGGACTTAGTTTAACTGAAAACCACGTCGTTAATTCTTAATTTGGTAGTCGTGGAATTGGTTTCTAAATCAAAGCAGATATAGTTTTTCCTTAAAACATCAGCTGTTTGTCATTGAAAGTCATGTCAGAATCAATTCAGCTGTGTCTGAGTGATTATGGTTTATGGTATGGTATCTTTGAAACTAATCAATGGATTTTAATACAGTTTTCAGCAATAGATTAAGTGATTGAAGAGGAAGGTTTTAATATATAACACATTAATATTCTAGCCCAGAAAAGATGGAAAGTTCAACGATTTGTAATGTCATGTAACAAACATATCTTAGTGCGATTAAATCGCAAACACTGGCTAAACCTTACGAGATAAAACAAATTAGTGCCCAACGTAATTGTATATCTTAAAACGATCGATTAAAGTCTGCTTTATTATATATTTATCTCTAAAAGATAACCCACAATAACCATTTCAATCTTTTACAGATTACAAAATATATGTGCTATTTACCAAGCTTTTTTATTCATACATACATACATAGCATCACGCCTCATTCCCATAGGGGTAGGCAGAGACAACATCCTTCCACTTGCCACGATCCTTGCATATCTCCTTCGCTTCTTTCAATCTCATTAAACCTTTCATACAAGTTCGTCGGTTTAGAGTACTCTTGACCTGGCCGTTATTTAAAATGTCCTGGATTTGGTCCAGGAACGTTCGCCTTGGTCTTCCCCTTCCAACTTTCGCATTCACTCTTGACTCATAAATCCTTTTTGTCAGTCTCCTTTCATTCATTCTCTCTACATGCCCAAACCATCTAAGCATACCTTTCTCAATTTTAGTCACTACGTCTTCTTTTATACCACAACGTTCTCTTATCACACTATTTCTTACTCTGTCACTCAGTTTTAATCCACTCATGCTTCTCAACGCTCTCATCTCTACCGCATTTATTTTACTTTTGTGATTCTTCTGCCATACCCAACTTTCACTACCATACATAAGTGTTGGCACCAACACTCCAGCATGCACTGCCAGTCTAGCCCTTTGAGACACCATCTGGCTATTCATAAAAGCATGCAGAGCACCATTTACCATATTCCCTGCATTCACTCTCCTTTCGATATCACTTTCACATGTTCCATCTTTTGTAAATTTAGATCCCAAGTATACAAATTCTTTCACCTCTTCCACTTGTTCCCCATCTATCAAAATATTGCCATTCATCATAGATTCATCTCGTTCAAAAAGCATAACTTTCGTTTTGTTTACATTCACTTTCATTCCTTTCCCTTTCAAAGCTTCATTCATAATATTTAGCATCTCCTGAAGCTCGTTAGCGGATGACGCAAGTATTACTTGATCATCAGCGTACAGTAAACATTTGATGAGTTATTCATTCATTCTCAACCCATACATACTTTCTTTTAAAGCTGTCAAACATTTATCCATGAATAGGTTGAACAGCCATGGTGACGCAACACATCCCTGTCGAACACCTCTTTCGACAGGAAACCACTCCGTATACGCTCCGTTTATTCTGACACATTTTTTTATTTAATACAATAATATTCCCTAACCAATTAAATACATTACTTATGTTGTATATTTTATGTAGATCAAAACTGCCCTTAGCATTTCTTCACTAAAATTGAAATCTTAGAAGATATCAGCATTTTAACAAGCGGAGGCACAACGGCTTGCGTGTCAAAGTTACATAAGCATCAAATAGATGTAGCAGTACTTAAATACTTTATAAAAGTGTATAAAATTATCGTCAATAACGAATTTTAAGTAATTTTATATGAAATAATGAATCAAAGTATATATCAGTGATACATTGACTGTAAATCTCTCACTCTTTAGGCGACGAGAGCCGACTTTACTCTCGTAAGCGTAACGGCTCAGCGTCATTTAGTACCAAAAAGATTTACTAGCATATAGCGCCTTAATAAGTTTATATTTGTAAAGCAATAACGTCGTTATGCATACATGTTTGCTTTAAATAAATTTACTAATGCAAACAATGGCGTATCCTTGTTTCACGGTAAAATATTTGCCTTCACTACTTTATGCAAACAGCGAAGTACGGAAAGGTGTATGAATTATGTAAAGCCACAATAAAATCCATTGTTCAATGTGTTATTGTTATTGTAACAGTAAAGTTAAAGGAACAATTGATTGAGATTAGATTCTAGACGTCTAAAGTGTGACTTATAACGGTAATGTTCTCGAGCAGTAGTTTTAACAGCAATTAAATCGTGAAATATTTTCATTACCAATAAAGTCTGATGATGATATTATAGGGAAAATGTTATGATTGGCAAGTGGTGTTATAAGAATTGATAAAATAGTAAATAGGTTTATTAAAGGTTGCAGAAATTCAATAAAAAATACGTGAAAGTCTGCTTCGTTGGTTAGGGCACGTAATGCCATAAAATAAGAACCATATGACTCGTAAGGTTTTGGACAATAAAGAGGGCAAGAGAGGCAGAATCTGACGAATAATTATGGTTTAATTATATCAGGAGAGCTGACCCCAAATATATAGGATACATACCAGGGATAAATAGATTGGCAGCTGATATTAAACAACGACTTTTAATCTAATGTTAATAGGGTTCTTTTGCATCTTGTCCTGAGAAAACAAACTCTGGTGTCCCTTTTTTATCATCTATAAAGAGATGGATTTTTTGGAAGATGTGAAAGAATTTGTATACTTGGGATCTAAATTTACAAAAGATGGAATATGTAAAAGCGATATTGAAAGGAAAGTGAATGCAGGGAATATGGTAAATGGTGCACTTATGCAGGGTAGTGAAAGTTGGGTATGGCAGAAGTAAAATAAATGCGGTAGAGATGAGAGCGTTGAGAAGTGTGAGTAGATGGAAACAGAGTGACAAAGTCAGAAATAGTGTGATAAGAGAACGTTGTATTATAAAAGAAGATGTAGTGACTAAAATTGAGAAAGGCATGCTCAGACGGTTTGGGCACGTGGAGCGAATGAATGAAAGGAGATTGACAAAAATGATTTAGCAGTGAATGGGAAAGTTGGAAGGGGTAAGCCAAGGCGAACGTTCCTGGACGAAATCCAGGACATTTTAAATAAGGGCCAGGTCAAGAGTACTTTAAACCGACGAACTTGTATGAAAGGTTTTATGAGATTGAAAGAAGCGAAGGAGATATGCAAAGATCGTGAAGATCGCAAGTGGAAGGACTGTACGCGTATAGATTAGAGCAATTGATTTACGGCCATGCTTACATCGTTTAAATTCTTCAAATTATAGTACAATTTCTGAATTAGCTTTCTTTTAATGAAGAATTTCAATTGAGTGACAGTTCTAGAAGGTCTTTTGGGAGCTTGATATAGGGATGAATGGGGGCTAACCTAACAACTTGGGGAATTATCTGATGAATGTGTGACAAGAGCGTTCGTAAGCTGTGGTCTAGCAAGGCAAGGAAGTTGAGAGTGTGACGGTCAATGACGGTAATAAAACAGAGTTTTATTCTTGGCAGGTAATCTCACCTGATGGTAAGTGATGATACAGTTAAAATTCAAAGATGGCTAACCTGGTAAGAATTAAATTACGTATTATGAATTCTACGCAACATTGTATCGAACCGATTTTTTTTTTTGCTTGCGTCCAGTCCAGACCACTCCAGCCTCAGAAACTAGAAATTACAGTTTCCTAAGTGTTAAAAAGGGTCAGTGAAAGCCTATTAAAGTCACGCTACTGGGCACTTTGCCTCATCACTCAAGAAGAGGGGGTGAATATAATAGCTACCCCCTCTCATCGCCGAAGGAGGTGGAATATTAGGCGTTTCATGTTTGTGCCGTTGCTCTCGTCCAGGTGAATCTTTAGTGCGATACCAGGGTAGAAGACGCAAACGGATCCTCTGGTACCTTACTCACGGATGATGAACGTTCTGCTGGGTTTTATTGGGTATTGCGACAACTTTCAGCGAGTCCTATAATTATTTTATTCTTTTTGTTAATTCATTAGACATTTGTTTTAGTCCATTATGTAGCTATAATCCTGGTTCTTGAGATACAGCTAAATCTAATTCTGGTGGCAGTGAAATGACCAATGGGTCCAAAGCATTTCTAAAGGCTACACATACCTCAGAAGTACCTCATACGATGTTTTTCTTCACCGAAAAGGCATGATAGCTTAGTGATTATAGGTGTGGTTTCTAGTTCAGAAAAGTAGGGTCATAACTTGGGGAGGCACCATTAAGTTTATACTTTCTGTCTGTAGAAATCGATCCAGGATTTCTGCTAGTGAAGCTACTTCATCAGGATATGAAGGAGTATAAATCACAAATAGATAGACAATGAATACAAATGTTTATTGGTTAAATACTTTATGTGAATACAAAGTAACAATGAATAAAAATAAATTAATATGTAAATATTTATTAAATATAAATTAACTAAACAACGACACATCACGCCAATCTAATACTAAAAGGTCATTAACGACAGCACACAGTTTCTTTTGCAAAAACTTATTAGACCTTCTTAAGACGTTTGTATACATGAGGTTAGTGCAAGAACGACCTAACAACTAAATAAAAATATTTTTTAGCATTTGATGAAAAAGAAATCTGTAGGTTGCAAATATGTTTTAGCATTTTACGAAAAAGACATCTGGAAGTTGCAAATATCTTCTAGCGTTTAATAAAAAGAAATCTGTAGTTTGCAAATATGTTTCAGCATTTTATGAAAAAGACATCTGGAAGTTGCAAATATCTTCTAGCCTTTAATAAAAAGAAATCTGTAGGTTGCAAATATATTTTAGCATTTTATGAAAAAGACATCTGGAACTTGCAAATATCTTCTAGCGTTTAATAAAAAAGAAATCTGTGGGTTGCAAATATGTTTTAGCATTTTATGAAAAGACATCTGGAAGTTGCAAATATCTTTTAGCTTTTAATGAAAAAGAAATCTGTAGGTTGCAAATATGTTTTAGCATTTTATGAAAAAGACATCTGGAAGTTGCAAATATCTTTTAGCGTTTTACGAACTAGAATGGTGGTTGCAAATATCTTTTAGCGTTGTATTAAAAAGAAATCTGAAGGTTGCAAATATCTTTTAGAACATTTTATGAAAAAAGAAACTAGCAATAAAAAAGATTTTTACCTAAAAAACTGGAATGTGACAATATGCATTACCATTTTATGGAAACTGAAACAATTAATTATTGCAAAGAGTCTGCTTCTAATGTTTTAACGATTCACACAAAATTTATGTTCATTTTCTACTTATGACGTTCTAGTTTTAAAATTATTTAAGCTACCGAAAACTTCATGACAGTTTTAGACAGCAAATTCTAAATCTAATAACAGTTTAATATAGGCAATGATCATTTTGTACTTATGACGTTAAGGTTTTAAAATTATCAAGCTTAGATTACAAATTTCTTTGTTTTCATTTTTAAATTTCATGTCAATTTTACAGTTAATAACTATTTAATATTTCCTTCGCTAGTTTTTGAGGTTGGAAACATTTTTTAGCATTTTGTGGAATTAGATGGGTTTAAACAGTAACTTTAATATCATTTATTTGCTTATTCAACAACGGTTTGGCTCTGGTCATTTTGTAATTATGACGTTTTAGTTGTAAAATTGATCTCGTTTTATTGTTAAATTTCATTGCAGTTTACGATTAAACCATCAAGGCATTTCCTTATGCCATAATATAGTTGTAATTAATTTTGTAGTTATGACGTTCTTGCACTAAAACTCAGTAATCCGTTAGAGTCCTTAATCCCCTTGTAAAACCAAGGTATATTGTATAAATAGTTCCGAACTCTGCTTTAAATAGAGTCGAATAATCAGTCGAGTCACTCTGTCACTATAGTGATAAAAATACTGCTACAAAGTCCTAAGCTAGTGTTAATACGTTTTATACGTAAACGTTGCCGAGTCTGAATCCCGGAGACTTCGGTTTGGTGAATAGGTTCGAGGCGGTCTTTATGATGCTGATTAGGGGCCTGAAGGTCGAGGTCTCCTGGTAGAAGGTCTCCGGCTGCTGGTACTGGTACTGGTACTGGTTGTCGTACTGCTTGTAGTACTGGTACTTGAACCCGGGGGATTCCACTGTGCTGTCGGGAATGACGTTTGATATATAACCGTTGTTGTTGTCCACGGTTTGATAGCTTGATGTCGCGGTGTAGCTTGTTGCTAAAACAATGAGAATATGTTGTTAGTTTTCATATAGCTGCTCCCTGTGGTGTTATCAGTGACAGTTTACATCGCGATGTGCTGAATTACAAGCCAATCGGGTGACTAGTTATAAAGATTTCGTCATAAATACTAGCCAATTGCCACGGTATACAAGCTTAGTTTTTAAACCACTGCGAAAATGGGGAAATCCGATCTTAGTGAGAGTCTACATCGCTAAAAAAAAGCCAAAATTGAAGCCAGTCAGGCGTATATTCGGCTATTCCTCTTATACGATTCTAGCTGTTCCCAGTGGCTTTACACGCGTAGTTTTCAATCTAATGGAAAGATAGGGAAATCCGTTCTTAGTGAAAGTCTACATCGCTAAAGAAATAAGTCGAAATTGGACTCAATCGGGCAAATATTCTGCTATTCCTCTTATACCCTTCTAGCTGTTTTTAGCTGCGTTACACGTGTAGTATTCAATCTAATTGAAAAATAGTGAAACCCGTTCTTAGTGAGAGTCTACATTGCGAGAGAAATGTGCCAAATTTCAAGTTAATCAGGTAAATAGTTTCTGATATAATTGGAGCTTTTCCCTGCGGTTCCACACTCCTAGTTTTCAATCCCATGGGAAAATAGGAAAACCCGTTCTTAGTGAGAGTCTACATTGCTAAAGAGTTATGCCAACTCAATCGGGCGTATAGCTTTCACTGTCAATCGGATGAATAGATATCATAATTTGCCAAAAATATTATCGGTGATTCAGCCCTGCCATTCTCGAGTTAAATATATCTAACTATCATTCAATTTTAAATTTTATTACAGTCTAAAGTAGTGGAGCTTTTGTTCTGGTTAATCTCCTAAACGAAGATCGATTTTGCCGTGACTTTTAAGGAACATATCCTTAATAAGAACTGGTTAAAAAATGTGTACATACAATTGAATTTATTAATTGCTCCACCGATTTTATACATATTCGATTAATAATGGATTTTCCCATATTTCCACGATATGTAAGGCACTTAATAGACTTATGTATTTTTAATTTGAAAGACTACAATTTTTCTTAATTACAAACATATTAAAACTATATTTACTGTCATCGGGGTCAAATGGTAGATAAATACCAATTTGAAATTCAACCAATTTGAAATATGGTAAATGGTGCCTTAATGAATAGCCAGATGGTGTCTCAAAGGGCCAGACTGGAGTGTTGGTGCCAACACTTATGTATGGTAGTGAAAGTTGGGTATGGCAGAAGAATCACAAAAGTAAAATAAATGCGGTAGAGATGAGAGCGTTGAGAAGCATGAGTGGATTAAAACTGAGTGACAGAGTGAGAAATAGTGTGATAAGAGAACGTTGTGGTATAAAAGAAGACGTAGTGACTAAAATTGAGAAAGGTATGCTTAGATGGTTTGGGCATGTAGAGAGAATGAATGAAAGGAGACTGACAAAAAGGATTTATGAGTCAAGAGTGAATGCGAAAGTTGGAAGGGGAAGACCAAGGCGAACGTTCCTGGACCAAATCCAGGACATTTTAAATAACGGCCAGGTCAAGAGTACTCTAAACCGACGAACTTGTATGAAAGGTTTAATGAGAATGAAAGAAGCGAAGGAGATATGCAAGGATCGTGGCAAATGGAAGGATGTTGTCTCTGCCTGCCCCTATGGGAATGAAATTCAAATCCAATTCAGATTTAAAAACTCGTCAAAACTGTAGAAAGAGCCTTTAAGTAGGCTTTATTGAAGCACATTTGTTGTGTCTTTTTTTCATCATTATTACATTATATCGTTTAGAGCAATTCATTACCTGCCAAGCTTTTTTATCGTCTAAGTAATCCTTTAAATTACAGGACAATTTCGCGTTCGCGTTTCGCGCGCGTTCGCCTTGGTCTACCACTTCCAAATTTCCCATTCATTCTTGACTCATAAACTTTTTATCAGTCTCCTTTCATTCAAACCACCTAAGCATACCTTTCTCAATTTTAGTTACTACATCTTCTTTTATACCACAACGTTCTCTTATCACACTATTTCTGACTTTGTCACTCAGTTTCCATCCACTCATACTTCACAACGCTGTCATCTTTACCGCATTCATTTTAATTTTGAGCTTCTTCCATGCTCAACTTTCACTACCATACAAGTGTTGGTACCAACAATCCTTCATGCACAACCAGTCTGACTCGTTTAAACACCATCTATCTAGCTATTTATAAAGGTATGCAGAGCACCATTTACCATATTCCCTGCATTTACTCTCATTTCAATATCACTTTCACATGTTCCATCTTTTGTAAACTTATATCCCAAGTATACAAATTCTTTCACCTCTTCCACTTGTTCCTCATCTATCAAAATATTTCTATTCATCATAAATTCATCAATACAGTTACTCTTCAATAAATTGATAATTTACTAAAGCCTACTAGAACTTATAACATTTATAAAGTTTATGTAGACGATGCCACTGGTAAAAACAAATAGACCAATGAAATACTTACAACAGAGACCGGAATATTTTCTAGAGTCGGCTAATCCGTAAGCGCTGCAAGATGGGCGGCCCTTCTCATAGGGGTTGGACCCGATGACGTTACCTCCAGGGCCATAGTTGCACACGTACAACTTGGTGTAACCCCGGGATGGGTCGTAGTAGAAGGTGTATCCGCAACCAACTTGAGATGTCTCACCCCAAACCAACTGGAAATAACAAAGATATTTTATACCACTTCAAACCAACCAATGCCAATGATAAGACTAATGACCCAGGTCCAAAATAACATCTTAAAATAGAGCCTTTTGAAGTAAAGTCAGTAATGTGATGACTAACTTAAGTACTAAAAATAGCAGTTTTGAATTAAACAAAACGATTACATCTATCACTGATGTGATGATACGATTTTATGTCAGCGTAAATTTTGCAGACATAATTGTTATTAAAAGACTTATTCTAGGTCCTTAATTAAAATTAAAGTTATTAACTGCCCTACCTGAGAGTAATGTCCTGTTCCATGTCCACCGCTGATTGGTTTGAATCCAAAGATACGGACTTCATCGAACCAGGCATTGATTTGCTTCCTGAAGTCTGGTTCGGAATCCGCTGCATCTGTGGGAGGGCGTGTAGTCCACGTGGCTGCCAGGTTTTGCCCCACGGGGAATCTGCCCACATCACGTTGAGAAGCACGATCATGTGCAGGAGTGCACTGGTCAGCCCAATGCTGAGCTGTTGCTGCTAACTCATCGTCCCACACCTTGAAAAACAAAGATTAGTCACTTAAGGTTTGCTTAATTTATTTGTATATATTGGACGGACAATATTGTAATGAGAAAATCAGACACAAACCGTCAGAATCTGAATCAGATAGAGATAATGATGATAAGAAAAATTACAAATCATCGTCATCTGGATCAAAGTCAAATAGTAATACCAGAAGTGATACATCCTATTAAAAATGAGCTAGTCAAAGTTAGTAGAAAGAGTTCAACAAATTATTCAAAAGATAAATTTAGTATTAAAGCATTATACGAGTATAAGACTGAGACAATTTTAGTGATTACGATATCTTCACAAAATGCTATACCAACATAATTTTACTATTTTTCCTTGCGTAAGACAACCCTTAACCTAGGATGTAAAGGATGTAAATAATCTTCAACGAATTTCAATTCCACTATCCGACAAACATGGCCATCAGGATGCACACACTGACTTGAATTTTAATTTAAGACTGATCAACACCTTAAGCAATAAAAAACCATTACACGCTATTGATGACTTTGACTTGCATTAGACATATTGTGGTGTAAATTATCTTCGGAATTTATCATCTTAGCCTTTTTGAGATCATAACCTAAATTTAATATAAATACAATAAAAAACACATTAGAACTTTTCTCGATATGTCCAAGCTTCCTCATGTTGTTTTGGCCAATTTTTAAGATCTCATAGATACTTGTCTGGATTATCAATCAATAAAGGAACGATTTCAATATGCACTTATTTGTGCTAAATTTCGAATGAAGTTAAGCCATACAAAGCGAGCTTTAATACTAAATTTTATTACTTAATTTCAGCAATTATTTGGACAACAATTAAGGATTTTGGCCTTATTATTGCCCATATTCTTATCTGCTTCGTCCTCCTGATATATTGAATTATGTTTGTGTATAATATAAATATTAATTAGCAGGATTTCATGGCAAACTATGATGATACAAAAAAAGCCATGAAACAAAATGGAAAGGTAAACGACAAGTCGAAAGTCTAAAGCTCAGGACGGTGAACTTTCGCGAGGTCAATGTCATTTCGAGCTATACCTTCGCTTTCAATTTATCGCTTTCGCATTTACAGTTTTGAAGGCATAAAATTTTAAGACGTATCGTAATCAAGATCTTCGTTTTTAAATAAAGGCAATTCAGAAACCCGTGGCCCTTTGATGTTTAATCATTATGCTCAAGGAAAAAATCGATAAGGCAAATATACCGTTAAAATTGCATGCGAAGTGACCGCATCTCGTGTTCTGGTTAAATTAGCATAAGATATGAATTGGACTGCACGTTTAATTAATTCACGATATTATGCATAAAATATATCCCATCTGGATCACAAAAAATTGACTAAAGATCGTTAAAATTTAATATATTAAGAAATAAATAACCGATTTACGTTTCTTATAACCTTATAAAAGTCACGGATCCCAATTTTTTTCTATTTCTAATGAATCTCTATTGAGATTTTGTAATCCAAATTTTTATATGATGATATACTAGTCCAATTATAAGTATAATACATATGATTCTATATTGTGATGTATTTAATTATTCGTATTTTTTTCTTCAGTAGCAAAAAATATTGGTATAATATAAGGAAGCAGAAACTTCTCTTTTTCCAAATGAATGTCCAATAAGGTTTTAAATACGTCAATTTTAACTGTAAACACTTCAATTATATGTCATATACCTAACTTATTCTCTTAATTTCTTAAAGAAGACAAACTTTGGATTTATTGTTTTATATTTCGTGACACAAACCTTTACAAAGAAACTATTATTATTTTTAGTCTTCAAAGGGTTAAAGTAGAGAACCAAATAATATATTAGATTCAAAATTTAGGTCTGTATCCTTCTAGTTAATATAAATCTATTTTATAATTTGCCAAATATTCCTAAAGTATTAAAAATTGGGACAAAACTTCATTGGTATTAACTAGCAATTTAATAATATTATAAGGCGAAATTTAGGTTTTTTCTATACAAAATATATACGGTAAGAGAATATTTTGAGCATATAAAAAAGAAAATAATCCAAAAACACAAAGTTTTTAATATAAATACATATTTTCACTCTATGCGCTCGTCTTTCGTCATATAACGTTAGCGAAATAAATTTAGCGCCTCTTCGCTGGCATTTTCGTCTATAATCATCAATTGAATATTCAATTAGGTTGTAAAATGTACTAAGTAGTGATATAAGACTTGTTTTTCACATACCATTTCCATCATATTAGCTGCCGGAGGTTGACTGGAGACTTGTCCCAATGCAACTGATTGACGTAAGCGATTGTGGTCGTCAACTATCGCCTGTTTCTCGTAAGCAGTCAAACCACCAGATCCTTAAATAAAAATTACAAATACGCCAATTAAATAACAATCTAATAAAGTATAAATACGATAACGATCACCAAAAACAAATAGCGTTTTTCTTTGTAAACTACAATTAAAGATGGTTCAGAATCAGGGAATATCAAATCTACGAAACAACTAATGAAACTCAAATAAGATACAGATATCCCAAAATTAAAAGTGCTTCTTTGCGTAAAAGCAGTTAAAAATTATCCAGAATCAAGGATGTTTTTAGTTTCAACAAAACATGAGATCAAAGGCTTCCCTAAATTAAGTAGCATCCTTCAAGGTGCAGTAGTTAAAAATGATTCGGAATCAGATTATTTTCAAATTTTAGTCAAGCATGCGAAATTATTTATCTAAAATTTGATAGCACCCTGTAATATTTATCTACGATAAAGATAATCCAAAACAAAGCTCGCCAAAAATAATAAAGGAGCTTATTTACATCAGATTGCTGGACAAAGGCATAAATGATTACTTAGAGATTAGAATTTCCTTGGTATTTAGTGTAAGGTATACCAATTTCCTCATGAAGCTTCCAATCATAATAAAAGGAGAAGAAAGTTAGTGCCCTGACCAGAAATAGATGTGTCAAGACCACAAATATTAGTGCTAGTTTCTTAAAATTGAGGAATAATTTAATATTTTCTATAGATACATGTAGATTATGTACAAAAATTAACACTTGTTTCATTACTGGCATAGAATTAACAGTTCGTGTTTATTTTGCAAAGTTATCAGGTTCCATTTCCAGTAAATTAATTTCAGGGAATTGTGTTTTCCTAATTGTTTTATGTTTAGATTGATTAGAAGATTGTAATTTTAAAAGAATTACATTTGCGCCAATACCAGGTACATTTACCTCATCATCATCAAAAAAAATCAGGTTATCAACAAAAGTCATCAAATTATTATAATGAAGTCACGTTGTCTATTTCACATGGTCTTGATCTTCGTCGTTCAAAGTTGTATATCAAGGTAAAATCACTATTCAATATATGATTTCATTATCCAGACGAGATTTATAAGACCAGTGCGTGTTTCATAGGTATCTAAGTTAATAAAATTTTACGACCTCGTTCGATACGAGTATGCTAAAGAGATGGCTTTTCATAGAATTCATTCCGAAACTAGACTGGGTGGCGGCAAATTAATTTATTGGCTCTAATACAGATGCTTTGGTTGTTGATTGTGTTGGAAATACATCTCTGATTTGGTTAAATAATCATACGATGCAAAATTTTAGTAATAAAGCACTAATTATTACGTATTCTGATGTCTTTAATACAGCATTCTTGTGTAAAAAATTTGTTTTATTGGGCAAATGGGCAAAAGACAGCTGTCTTGTAAAATTTAGTATTTTTTTCAAAATAAATTAAGACTAACATATGTCAATGACAACTTTCCTTTCTTATTATAAAAAAGAGATTTCTTTAAATTATATCACTACATTATAAAATAATTCAAATTCATTTCTAAATTAGTTCTGTCGTTTAAGACCTACTATTCTTTTTCTATGCCATTTAAATATTCATCATTATAGGATTAATTAAATCACTGTAAAGTAATTTGAAGAAACAAGTCGCCTTGCTGTAAAATATATTTAACTCACTTAGCATCTGCTTGCCGGCTCCGCATCCCTCTGTCGCTATCAGGAGACCTCCCAAAACAAACACTAGGGAAATCATCTTCATTAAATTATTTATCACAACACTTTTCAACTGAAATGTGAGACACGGTATACTTCGTAACAAAAGTTGTCACTTATATTTACGAAACGTGATTTATTTCGCCGGTGGTCCGCTGCACTACGTGCTGCGCGCTCTCCGGACGTAAGCGATCTGTGCGTCCGAAGTCGTCGCGCGCGTTTATATATGAACGGCCGCGTTACCATGGAGACGTCGCGACGCCGCTATCTGCCGCCGTTGAACGCCGTTACTGTACTGCCTCGAGCCTTTCATACGCCTTATCAAGAAAGTAATATAACCTGAAAATAGCATACTACCTTTTACCAACGACTTCCAATTGCATTAAGAGTGTAATGATAAGTGATATATACAAGATGTTAGGAAACCGCTTCCGAAAACGAAGACAGACGACAGTACTGTCATTGTTTACGCTCCATCTTAGTAAATCAAATTAAACGATAGTTTGATTAAAAAATAAATTAATTTACTTAAAAAAACCAGCAATGCAAGGCAAAATTAAAAACAGCTGATGTCTCTGCTCGAAAAATCCGAATTTTGAAGAGGAACTTGCGCATGAGGGTCAAATTTTTACGGCTGAAACGCGTCACGGAGATTTATTTAATCTTAAATTCATAAACGAAATTAAATTAATAACCTCTGATATTGATAAAAACCATAATATTCGACAAATTTAATATTTTTAACCAACTTCAAAAAAGGTGGAGGTTATCAATATATATTTTTTTTAAATGTTTGTTACCTCATATCTCCCGTCTGGATGGACCAATTTTGATGATTTTTTAAATGAAAGGTGGTGCTCGTCATAGGGTCCCATTTTTTTTAAATCCAGTTCTGATGATGGATCCGTGATCAAAATGGGTAAATCTTAAATTTGCATCGTCAAGATCACGCCAACCAATTTCGATGATTCTTTTTTTATTGGAAAGGATATACTTCAGGGGTTTTTTGTGATAGTTGGGTAAGGTTCTGATGATAGAATCCATGACCAAGTGACGGAACTCTTCAATTCTTAGAAGCAAATCAACGATGCTCCAAATCCTTAAATGAGGGGCCTGAGGCTAACAGAGAAAACATTCTACTCTGGCACCCCGGATTCGTTTGCCTTCATAAGAATATTATTTTAGGAGACGGAAAGGAGGTGGGCAAAACACCGTTACCGTCTTCCAGTCCTTCTTCGTCGGCGAGAAGTGGCATTCGCGGCGTCCTCCCTTCCCCTCTCTAGTGTATCCTTCTTCAAAATGATCGACTCGCAGAAGGACGCAATTGCCCACCAGATTGTATTGCTGGGACTGCGTCATTAGTCTATTGGTTAGCATGTTCGACTACAGACATGAGACCCTGGGTTCGAGTCCTGGGTCGGGCCAATCCAAAAATGGATATAGAGTTTTCTATTTCAGATTTTCTCAATATTTACTCGAAGTTGGGGAGTTGGCGGTGTGATCCAACCCCGTGCCTCGGAGAGCGCGTTAAGCCGTCGGTCCTGCGCTTGATCTCTATCCCGTCGTGTCGGATTTCCGTTACATCGGACTATGAGAGTGAAGGAATAGAGAGTGCACTCGTGTACTATGCCTGCCAATCCGCAGTGGAGCATCGTGGTGGGTCTATGTTCTAAAAACCCTCGCTCCTCGGAGTGAGGAGGCCTGTGCCCTGTAGTGGGACGTTAATGGGCTGCTACTTACTTTTACTTTTTTTTGTATCGCTGCCGAGCGATATCAGTGGCACCAAATGCTGTCGTTCTACTAACCAGGCCGGGCATACTGCACTGGAGCACCACACTGTTGGCAGGCGGCCGTTTCTTCACACCTAACAATTTGGTGCAGGTATTTACCAAATCAACCGTGGCCTACTTGTAAGAGAGCGATCCATGCCTTCTGCATAGCCACTCCACTAGGTGAGAATGGATTGTCCCCACTATAGCCCTGCCAAATTAAATTAACTACTTTAAGTAT
Source organism: Elymnias hypermnestra (assembly GCA_015832385.1). Taxonomy (NCBI): domain Eukaryota; kingdom Metazoa; phylum Arthropoda; class Insecta; order Lepidoptera; family Nymphalidae; genus Elymnias; species Elymnias hypermnestra. The sequence continues at coordinate 461,265 of JACTOM010000131.1, forward strand.
TTTGTTTTGGGATTATTGTATTATTTTCATATTTCTGGGTTTGGAACATCCCCAAAGTTTAAAACCATATGTCCCAACTGGAATTAGGACTGTTTGTATATAAATAGCGTAGTCGCTATTATCAATGCTGATATTGCTGCTGCCTATTGCCAGTAATTCTTAAAGAAGGTTTATTAAATTAATTAAATTAAATTTAATAAAATTTCAAGTTGCCCTCCAACAGGGGTTGGAGACTTTTGTTTTTTTTTAATCTTATTTTAAAGGAGCTTGGTCCATAAAGGCCAAAGTCGCTCCGTACAGTCCTCCATTGAAAAAATACAACGTGAAACTACTTCGGGGTCCTTTTTTATACAGATGTAACAGTGCCTTGGCCACCGTCGCAAAAGGATGAGCTAGGACGCTGTTACAGCCACCAACCTTCCGAAGTGTAGGAAACCGTGCCATAATCTCTTGCCGCTCTGGCGTATTTCGAACACATTCCATCATAATATGACACTAAAAGAAGATGTAGTGACTAAAATCGAGAAAGGTATGCTTAGATAGTTTGGGCATGTAGAGAGAATGAATGAAAGGAGACATAAAAATGATTTATGAGTCAAGAGTGAATGCGAAAGTTGGAAGGGGAAGACCAAGGCAAACGTTCCTGGACCAAATCCAGGAAATTTTAATTAGGGGCCAAGTCAAGAGTACTCTAAACCGACGAACTTGTATGAAAGGTTCAATGAGAATGATGGAAGGACTTTTTATTACATCTCCTTCATAGGTCAGCAAGTTCCGCTGAATTTTAATGATTTTCTTTAGGGATATAAATCTCGATAGCGCGATAGGTTATGGGAAATCCTCAAAAAGTCAAGGTACAACTGCCAGGTGTTGGAGTGCACTTCTGGAATTTGTTAAAATCACAAAATTATCGAGACCTAATGAGCTAATATAGGATAAAGCTTCAACGATATCTATTAGTTCTATATGCATGATAGAAATAACAGATTCGATTTTAAATTTTACCAGGTAAGAGATTTTGTATATCTATATATCTATCATATCAGGATGTGTTGGTCATGCAACGAGTTCGCCAATCCAGATATGAATGAATATATGAATCCAGTTCTGATGGTGGCATCCATGGGAAAACTGGATAAGTGTTAAATTTGCATTAAGCATGTGCGCGACAAATGTACGAATAACTCAAGATCACGCCAACCGATTTCGATGATTATTTTTTTATTGGAAAGGATATACTTCAAGGGTTGTTTTGTGATAGTTTGGTTTGGTTCTGATGATGGATTCCATGAAAAAGTGACGGAACTCTTCAATTCTTAGGAGCAAATGAACGATATTCGACGGAATCTTCTATAGGCTATCCAGATATTTGAGTTTCCTACCGTAACTTCGGTATGGTCAAGTGCTAGTCGTTGTTAAATATTAAGATCAATGGATCTCCTCAACGACTTACAGTAAGGGTGTGGTTTATGGCAGAAAATATAAGTGTCTGTAATCAAATAGCAATGAGCTTACGTTGTTGTTCAGATAATTCAGTTTGTTCAGATAAATAATATAATAAAAAGTAAGAAATAATTGCGTATTCTTTTATTTGGAGCCCTATCCTTGCTCATGCTCGATGTTTCTATTTTAGCCGATGGTAATCAGGTTTTTATATAAGAATATTAAGTGCAAAGCCAGGGCGTGATATTAGTAAAGAGATACAAGTGAGTTGACACGGCTATGTGGCCATCTTCCCATATACTGACATGTCATAAAATTAAGCAGCCTTTGAGTCATAAATGGCTGCGCTCTTTCCTTGTTTTTAGCCGCCTATAATTTTACTTAAAGACCACTTCCGTTCCGAGCAATATCTGTCAACATATTTCCACCTTTGGCTCGGACGTATCACAAGAAACTGGATTTCATTGACAACCGCCGGCTGCCGAATAATCACTTTTAAATTATTGCTGTTGATAAAAACTCGCTGGACGTCCGTTTAACCTTAATTTATATAGTAACAGAAGACACTGCAAGAGCTTCACTTGGATATACAGTGCCTTTTTTATCACATACTAGCTGACTCTTATGACGGAAGTAGATATTTATATATGACGCTAAAGCAATTGGATAGTTAAATAGAAAGAGATGGCTATAACTCGTTAAAAGTACGTGTATTGGTTCGGCAATCGACACGATCCAAGACCGCACTAGGGGTGCTATAAAGGGATCCGCGATCGCGGGTTCGGTTCGCAGTTCTTAGTGACTGCGACGGGGCATGGACAGTCGTATTTGTGATAACCAGTACTGCTATAATAAATCCATCTGACTTCTACCTTTATTATATATACATACTCATTATCACTTATTAATTACTGCCATGTTTTAGTCACATTAATATATTTGTTCTAATATCTCATGATAATTAATATATTCCTGAACCCGCGAATTCGTCTGCGTGGAATGTTTTTTGGGTGGCATTTTCATTAATTTAGGCATTATTGTTTTAGAAATAAGAAACATACGTAGAACCCCCCCCCCCCTCCCCACAACGCACCTTGCATGTGAAATATCGTAAAATCCGTTCTTAGCTGACCTCTACTCTTTAAAAGGAATACTCCTAAAAATTTCAAGTCCTTACGCCTTATGGTTCCAGAGATATCGTGATGAGTCAACAGTTAACCCCCCGCAACCCCCTTGCGGGTGAAATATCGTAAAATCCGTTCTTAGCTGACCACTACTCATTAAAAGGAATACTCCTACCAAATTTCACGTCTCTACGCCTTATGGTTCCAGAGATATCATGATGAATAAATAGATACCTGGATATCTCTTTTACATTATAAATAATCTGTTTCCTTCTGATATCCAGCCCCCTGGCCTTTAATCAGTCATACACGTATGTTTCCCCCCCCCCCCCAGTTATTATTCTTACCGTAAATAATCTCCCAAACCCTAATTTATGCCTATCAATATCAGGCCTAATTGTACTGTTTGCATAAGTTTCTGTATCACTTGTTTCATGTTTGTCTTGTATAATAAAGAACATGTTTAAAGATTACTACATCTTCTCTATTTCATAAAAAAATCCTCCTAATCTAAGGTTTATTTAAATCTAGACTGTATTAGGGACTTGTCCATTGGAAACATCAGCTCTTTCGTTACTTCACTTATATGTAAATCACTGATAACACGCAGTGTTCATATTACTATATATATATATAATCATATTTATTTATTATTATACTTAAAAACTATGTTAGTAAGAAAATAAACAGGTTAGTGAGTCTAGTTTTCCCGCTAGCATCTTCAGGATGCTGTTGGAGCTCGAGCACAGTCTTGCCAGGAGGAATGACTTCCTCTTTCTTATGACGGCATGAAAGTCATCCGTTCCCGCCTGCGCAAACATGGTCGAAGCTGAGTAAAACCGTGGCAAACCCAACAGTATCCTGAAGCCATTATTATATTGTACTGTTAATGTGTCTATGGACTTCAATGTATAGTTTACCCAGAGACACCTAGTGTGAAAGGTGTGGCAATATGCTTTAAATAATGTGGTTTTAGCCTCTTTAATAATAATATACTACACCTTACTCTTCTTTCCCTCTCTATGTCTACCTGATCCATAAGGTCCTCCGCAACAAAGTGTCCTAGATATTTAAACTGGGTTACTCTTCTGAACGGAGTCCCATTCATATGTCACATGTTTATAGGGGGTCTTAAAAACCAGGCATTCACTTCTTGAGCCATTATAAATTACACCATGTGCAGTTGCGTACTCTTCACAGAATTTCAATAACTCTCTGATTGAGCCAGCTTTGGGACCCAGCAGCACCATATAATTGGTATAGCTAATATTATTGACACAGATGCCGTCTATCCAGCATCCTACGAGCTTTTGCTGAGTTCCACGATTAACTCTATTATAAAATTCATCGGCTAGTTCTGAAGTTGAACTTAGTAGACCAATAACAAAACTATTTAGATCACATCAAGTTATCAGTGATTGTCTATCCTTAATATTTCTAATACACTCAAGAAGAAGATGTTGGATGTTCTTCTATTTGATCGCGTTGAGTGCAATTCTAAGTATGCCTTTATTGTACCCTATCATTTAGTTAGTATTTTATGAATTATTTGCATACAATAGCATCACGCCTCATTCCCATAGGGGTAGGCAGAGACAACATCCTTCTACTTGCCACGATCCTTGCATATCTCCTTCACTTCTTTCATTCTCATTAAATATTTCATACAAGTTTTACAATTAAAATGTCCTGGATTTGATCCAGGAATGTTCGCCTTAGTCTTCCCCTTCCAACTTTCGCATTCACTCTTGACTCATAAATCCTTTTTGTCAGTCTCCTTTCATTCATTTTCTCTACATGCCCACAGTCACTACATCATCTTTTATACCACAACTTTCTCTTATCACACTATTTTTTACTCAGTCACTCAGTTATAATCCACACATACTTCTCAGCGCTCTCATCTCTAACGCATTTTTTCTGCTTTTGTGATTATTCTGCCACACCCAACTTTCACTACCATACGTAAGTGTTGGCACCAACACTCCTCCATCACAGCCAGTCTGGCCCTTTGAGACACCATCTGGCTATTTATATTCCCTGCATTCACTCTCCTTTCAATATCACTTTCGCATTTTCCATCTTTTGTAAATTTAGATCCCAAGTATAGAAATTCTTTCACCTCTTCCACTTGTTCCCCATCTATCAAAATATTGCCATTCATCATAGATTCATCTCTATCAAAAACCAAATCTTTCGCTTTGTTTACATTCACTTTCATTCCTTTCCCTCTCAAAGCTTTATTCATTATATTTACCATCTCTTCATTAGCGGATGACGCAAGTATTATAGTAATTGATCATCAGCGTAAAGTAAACATTTGATGAGTAATTCATTAATTCTTAGCCCATATATACTTTCTTTTAAATCTGTCAAACAGTTATCCATGAATAGGTTGAACAACAATGGTGACGCAACACATCCCTGTGGAACCCCTCTTTCGTTTATTCTGATACAAGCACTAGAACCCTCATAGAGAGACTTCAATGCATGAATCAGACAACCGCTCACCCCATACGTAGATAACGTTGACCACAGCTCATTCCTCACCACTCGACCATAGGCCTTTTGTAAATCTACGAAAGCGCAATTATTTGCAGTGTATAATAAAGGGTATTCTCTGTCGCCGTATCTCATAAAAAAAATTAATTTAATTTAGGAAACACTTAAGTAAATGTGAGAATTAAAATACGTCGCTTTCTATATGATGCTTATGTAACTTAATTGACAACTGTGCTCTATTTAACGATGTCTCAATTTATAAAAATGAAATGAAACCAATCTTATGTTCTAATTCGTAAGAAATACAGTAAACCAGCTGCCCCATTGGTCTAGTGGTTAGCATGTTCGACTACAGACATGAGGTCCTGGGTTCGAGTCCCGGGTCGGGCCAATTCAAAAATCAATATTGAGTTTTCTATTAAGATTTTCTCAATATTTGCCCGAAGTTGGGAAGTTGGCGGTGTGATCCACCCCCGTGCCTCGGAGAGCACGTTAAGCCGTCGGTCCTGCGCCTGATCTCTCTCCGGTCGTGTCGGATTCCCGTCACATCGGACTATGAGAGTGAAGGAATAGAGAGTGCACTTGTGTACTATGCCTGCCAATCCGCAGTGGAGCAGCGTGGTGGGTCTATGCTCTAAAAACCCTCGCTCCTCGGAGTGAGGAGGCCTGTGCCCAGCAGTGGGGCGTTAAAGGGCTGCTACTTACTTACTTACTTACAGTAAACCAAATGGTAATATCGTCAAAACGGTTAAATTGATTCGGAGTTTATTGTGGTGAAACATTATTACAGGGATTTTTATATACACCAGCTTTATCTCGCGATTCCCTACGTTTTGGGTCTACATTATTATTCCGATGTTTTAATTATTATTTTACAATTCGGTGCGGAAATGAATCCAAAAAATGAATAATTATAAATAGAAATTTTAACAAAAAAAGAACCGCCTCCAAAACAAACTTACAAATACATTAATATGCCCAAAAATAAGAAATAATAATGTATTTGTAAGTTTGTTTTGAAGGCGGTTCTTTTTTTGTTAAAATTTATATTTATTTTTTGATTTTTAGTGAATCTGAAGTAAACTAACAAATTTGTCTCAAACAACCTTACAAAGTTAAATTTACATTAATATCGCCACAACCAGGATCGAACCCGAAACCCTTACACATAATTCAACTTTCAAATATTGCAATGCAGCAACAAACGTAAGGTCATTGGCATTTGATTACACACAGTTATAGATTTTGCCTAAAATCACACTCTTAGTGTAAGCCGTTGAGGAGTTCCATTGATCTTCATATTTAACTACGACTAGCACTGGACCATACCGAAGTTACGGTAGGCGACTCAAATATCTGGATAGCTTATAGAAGATTCTGCCGAGTATCGTTGATTTGTTCCTAAGAATTGAAGAGTTCCGTCACTTTGTCATGGATTCCATCATCAGAACTTTACCAAACTATCACAAAACAACCGAAATCGGTTGGCGTGATCTTGAGTTATTCGTCCATTTGTCGCGTACACGCTTAATGCAAATTTAACACTTATCCGGTTTTCTCATGGATGAACCATCATCAGAACTGGATTTTGGAGCCTATGACGAGCACCACCTTTCATTTAAAAATCGTCAAGATCAGTCCACCCAGTCGGGAGATATGAGGTAACAAACATAAAAAAAAAATACAGAGGATTTGATAACCTCCTTCTTTTTATGAAGGAGGAGGTTATCAAGGAAGGTTATCAAGGAGGAAGGAGGACGTTTGACCAAATTACAATGGAGTTAATTGTCGATAGAAATTGCACCGCGAGGTTTTTAACATTTTATACATTGATAATGAATTATCATCAAAAAATATCCTTGAATTCTTATCACAGATATTCAAATAACACCGATTGATGATTGCAGGAAAAATTCGACTCCAAAAAAGGACTACAAAGCACAGGTTGGTCAATTAAATGCTAAATATGGAATTATTATTATAAACGTAAAATTACGTGTGTTAGGAGACATCTTGTCTGTTGCCATATGATCCGGTTTACCACCTGAGGTGAATTTTTGTTCGTGTTGTCTCGCATTTGCATTTTAATATCTTTTACTTTATAAGATAGGTAATGGATTTCACACAAAGTTTTCATATCTTTTTTTATTCTTTCGATATTATCTACGATCTGCTTCATTTTGTATATGTTTGTATTGCTTTCGATGTTTTTTTATTACAAAATGATGTCGATGAAGATACAGAAATAGATATGGATTTCTAAGGGATTAATGGAACATTTTTAGATGGAGATACAAATAACGTTAGGAATATTGTTAATTTTAATGTATTTATTTATTTATTTATTTATTTATTCCAAATACTTACACTANAAGAAGATATAAATATGCATTAATCTTATGTGGACAGTAGGAAGAATTAAGCAGAAGTATATATAGTTGAAAATAGACGTGACGCAAAAATTAATAGACAAATTACAAATAATTTTTAAATACATAATATTTACATGAAAATGACTTGAAATAGGGACAATGAGGATGTAATTTGTAATCGTTTTGCGAATATAGATTCAGGAACAAATAAAACTAAATCATGGATGGAAAGCGATAGACTGAATCTTGAGAAAATTGAAATTGGGCCTGGGAAGTAGTTTCCTGATATAGAAAGTGACTGAAAAGGAATATTTTGCGATACAGACCCTAAGAGCCTAAATAGAATTGGCAGAGATTGTACAGGAGAATATATACAAAGGAAAATAGTCACAAGAAAAGCTTATTTCACACCCTTAATGTTAAAATTAGATAAATAATGTAGTAAATGATTGCTTGATATTTCAATTCAGAGGAGGAGTGCATGGAGGAGTGTAAGTAGCACTTATGTGTGGTAGTGAAAATTGGGTATGACTGAAGAAGGATAAAAGTAAAATAAATGCGGTAGAGATGAGAGCGCTAAGAAGTGATTAAAACTGAGTGACAGAGTAAGAAATGGTGTGATAAGAGAACGTTGTGATATAAATGAAGATGTAGTGACTAAAATTGAGACAGGTATGCTTAGATGGTTTGGGCATGTAGAGAGAATGAATGAAAGGAGACTGACAAAAAGAATTTATGAGTCAAGAGTGATTGCGAAAGTTGGAAGGGGAAGACCAATGCAAACGTTCCTGAACCAAATGTAGAACATTTTAAATAAGGGCCAGGTCAAGAATGCTTTAAACCGACGAAATTGTATGAAAGGTTTACTGAGAATTAAAGAAGCGAAGGAGATACGCAAGTGGAAGGATGTTGTCTCTGTTCCTACCCCTATGGGAATGAGGCATCATTGTATGTATGTATATTTCAAAATTTCTGTATTAAGCTAAAGCAAATCATGGCCAAATTTATTGGTTTACTAAAAAAACACCCAAAATTCAGTAACCTTTCTTGGGTCAAGATATGTTTTAAACACATGATCGAAAGCAATAAATTCCACGTGATGTGTTACAATGTCAGATCTTCTATACTTAATTCTGCTAAAACGTTTTCAAATATCCACTTTACATTTATAACACATTCAAATATTTGCATTGATATTCTATTATAAACGTTGTATTTAGTTAAATAGGCATTTTGTTGAACAAATCTTTAGGTATATCGATGAAAGTAAATACACGAGGTAGCTGTTAAAATTTCTGGACTTCAATAAAATTCAGTCGATTTCATCTCGAAAACTTGTATCTTGTTCCGTTGACCTTTAAATAATGGCCTTATTATATTATTAAACAAACCAGTAACTTGTGATACTTCGATAATATATTCTTCAAGATTGATACGTCATACTTTTCTATATCTAAATTAATGTTATATAATGAAAACATTTGTGTGTTTGGATATATTTCAAACATTTTTTCACCATTAGAAAGCCACATTTTCATTGAGTGGCATAGGCTATATTGCTTTCAAAAAAAATTAGGGATTCCTAAGAAAAATGCATTAATGTGACACGAGGTGTGAAAAAATTGGTCACAAAAAATCTGTCATCGCCTGCGCTGCGGAAACTATTGATGATAGGACAAAAAAATGTTCTACAATATTATAGAAGGTATTAATATCTACAAAAAAGTCTTACATACTATATATCCAACTACTGTAGTTATGCCACGATAATTAAAGGGGTTAAAGTACCGCGCCATCTATTTGACGCTTATGTGACTTTGCCATAGTGAGTCCGCTCTGTCTCCACATTTTAAATCTCTAATATCTTCAAAGATGTAAATTTTAATTAATACTTATTGCGGGCAATTTTTGTCTACATAAAATAAACTGCCTCATTGGTCTAGTGGTTAGCATGTTCGACTACAGACATGAGGTCCTGGGTTCGAGTCCCGGGTCGGGCCAATTCAAAAACCAATATTGAGTTTTCTATTAAGATTTTCTCAATATTTGCCCGAAGTTGGGAAGTTGGCGGTGTGATCCACCCCCGTGCCTCGGAGAGCACGTTAAGCCGTCGGTCCTGCGCCTGATCTCTCTCCGGTCGTGTCGGATTCCCGTCACATCGGACTATGAGAGTGAAGGAATAGAGAGTACACTTGTTGTGTACTATGCCTGCCAATCCGCAGTGGAGCAGCGTGGTGGGTCTATGCTCTAAAAACCCTCGCTCCTTGGAGTGAGGAGGCCTGTGCCCAGCAGTGGGACGTTAATGGGCTGCTACTTACTTACTAAAATATACAACGTATGTAATGTATTCAATTGGACCAAATTTAACACGGTATTGTATAAAATAGCTTGGTAAAAAACAAATATTTTTTGTAATATGTAAAAGATAAAAATGGTTACTGTGGGTTATCTTTTAGAGATAAATACATACTGATGCGATCTTTTTATTTATATATTTGACATAAACAATTCCGTGGTACATTACTTTGATCTATCTCGTAAGGTTTAGGTATGTTTAGCGATTTAAGCGCGTAAAAATATGTTTGTTACGACATCGCATCACAAATCATTGAATTTATCGGCTTATTTTGTACTATAATATGTATGTATTATACACAAAAACCTTCTTTTAGATCACTCTATCTATTGATGTAAATTGCATTAAAATTTGTTGCACATTTTAAAAGATCTAAGGCAACAGACAGCGGCTTCGACACAATTTGAAAACGTCAACACTAAACCATAAAACAAGTACCTTTCCAGTACTTTTTTCTGTTCATTCTTTCAAAATCACTTCTACCAATTTTCAAATCATTAGATTACCGGTTTATCAAAAATGAGTGGAAAATTTAAGTGCTGTGTCAGTTTCTTCACCAGTGCTTTCCCCCCTTTTCGGTCCTCGGCTGTCCTTATGGCCCCAACAATTGGAAGACCTGTAAATGCCTTTATGTGGCGAGACCAGCAGCTAGGTAATGAGCTGCGTGGTCTATTGCCCTCTACCTTGCCAGTAACAATTAACTTGTCTAAGTTGTTGGGCTAGCGTGACCAAAGTAGCCAAGAATATTTTGGAAGCACTTAGTCGAGATTCTGGTGTCAATACGGAACTGCTCCAAGATAGACTTATTCGTCCATGGTATACGCAACATTCTTCTCCAGCACCACATTTCGAATGCATCTGTCTTTCTCCCCTTGCCTGGATCGTCCATACCTCTGCACCATTAAGAAAGATGGGAAGATTATAGCTATAACAAGTCTCTTTTTGGTGTGAATTGAGATTTTTCGACTTTGCTAGATTCTCGTCATTTTTGGCCATGGCTTCTTTAGCTTTCACTTCCTCCGTGATACGATAAGAACGATCCAAGGTACACACACTCGCTAACGAAACAAAATCCAAATAGGCAAGTTAAAATGACAAGTTTCTTATTTAGAAAAGGTCTTTCTATGAGAGAATGAAATATTTATCGCCGTAACTATATCGAATACCAAAGCAAGTTCTGAAGGAATAAAGGTTTGTATATATGTTATTGTCGCGCTGTCCGTGACCCTATCATGAGAGGCTACCGAGGATCACCAGGGCCCATAGTGGTGAAGGTAGCCTCGATCACTGTAGACGGCGGGAGGATAAAGTATACGAGAGATTTCAGAGGGGTCGAACAGAATTAGTGAATTTTACACCTACCTGATCTCCCGGTGCCTATCTCTTCAACGGCGACGAGCCCTGGTAGATGAATGATCACGTGGAATGTGCATTTGTAAGTGCGTGGGTGGAATGTTTACTGCAACCTGCCAAAGCGTGGCGGAAAGCTGCTATCGGCGACTCTGGTTCGCTGTTCCACCCCAAAATCACACAGGAAGTTCAACTGCCGCCACCGAGTGGGCGAAATAACTTAGCCGCGCTATGACCCACCACTTTTCACTTCGCGGGCTACGATATGGGCCTACAAAACACGACGATTTGCTTCACTGGCCCCACAAACTAATTAACGCGTGGGATGACCGCACTTCCGGACATATCAAGGCAAACCCTCACAAGACTGGCGTTTTGCATACGTCCCGAAAACGCGTCAAGGTTGACAACTCGGTATGGCTTCTTACGACTATAGACTACTGATAATCTATAGACTATATTGCTCTATGCCCATAGAGCAACGTGGAGGCGCCCTCTCGTGTCATAAGTAAGAAGTAGCAGCTCATTAACGTCCCACTGCTGGGCACAGGCCTCCTCAATCCAAGGAGTGAGGGTTTTTAGAGCATAGACCCACCACGCTGCTCCACTGCGGATTGGCATTGGCGGACTCTCATAGTCCGATGTGACGGGAATCCGACACGACCGGAGAGAGATCAGGCGCAGGACCGACGGCTTAACGGGTGGATCACACCGCCAACTTCCCAACTTCGGGCAAATATAGAGAAAATCTTAATAGAAAACTCAATACCGATTTCGAACTGGCCCGACCCGGGACTCAAACCCAGGACTGTAGTCGAACATGCTAACCACTAGACCAATGAGGCAGTGAGGCTCTCGTGTCATATACGGACGCATACCAATAAACCAGTGCATTGGTACATCGGAAGACCTGCAGATGGCGACAGTACGCCGCTTCCGAGATACCGATGCTTAGCGCCATCTGGCGCGAACAGTTATGATTTGATAAATCGTCTTACTTATTTAAGCTATACAAAGGTTTGAACATTCTCCGTAACAGAAGCAATTTCTTTACCTCGTTATAATTATTAATAAAAAAGTGTAAAAAGGATGTTAAATCTTGACAAAAATATCATCTAAGCTGCAATAATTCTACATCTTGTGTTTATATAAGTAAGTAACAGCTATAAATTATTAATGTTTGAAGCTGTTGAATTCATAAATATGTCAGAATGACTTTAAGCTGGATGTAATGTTACGCTTATAATTTCCCATTATAGTTCTTCTTTCTTTTTAGCTTTTAATAGCCAATATGATCAAAGTCTCTAAACTAATTTGCTTTATCAAAGATTAGTTTCGACAATAGAAGAATAGATGAGGAGTTTTCAAAATTGTGTCAATATATTGTTACAGTACTTGCTTTTTAGTCATTTTGCTATCCCACGTAGAATTTAGAAGAGGGGAAGTGGGAGATAGAGAAGGATAAAGAGAGGGAACACTTTTATTAAACATCACCAATGTTATATCAATAGCCAAAACAAAACATAAAGAAAGAAGAGGTATAGTGCAATAAGGAAACCCTTTCTATTATGTAGCGATTTCATTCAGGCAACGCGAGGAATAGAGGACAACCACCTGATTATGATGAGCGAATGAGAAGCGACAGTGAAAGCGTTGTGCCCTCAGTTGAAGAATTGGCTATGGCGGAAGAATACTTGCATCAGATTGCTGGCCGAAAGGAATCGCCTATTTGTCAATCACCATACAGTGGCAAAATGCCAACCGTGGGGCCCCCAGCGGCATCTTCTGGTGTCACTGATTAGAATTGACCTCTCGCTGGCTTGCATATTAAGAGTGATGGTCGCCAGAGAAGCAGGGAGGAGAGCCGTAGCCTCCTTTTGCAAGTCTGTTATATCGCTAAAGTAAGCTTGTGAGAAGGAGCGGGAGTTGACGCCCTATGCTGTCCGTCGCAGAAGGCTTGGGGGCAAAAGGACACCATATTGGATTACGCAAGCGAGCCGCTGGTGTCCCACTTTAGGATGACGAAGGCCCGCTGGGTTTTTAGTGAGTATTCTGTTAGACAGTGAATCCCACACTCCCGACGAGTCGGAGTGCGTGTTTTCCACATTCCGATTGGGCAATGTGCGTAAAAGCATTTCCCAGCGTTAAAAAAGCAATCTTTAAGATCGAGAAAGCAGAAAAGAAATCTTATCTTCAGTGAAGTAGAGGTTCTATTCCCGATAAGGTGAAATCAGGAACTGGTCCAAGTATAGATATCAAGGGTCACCATATCAGAAAGATGATAAATAATTGTGTTCTGCTAATATTGAATCTCAGATTCCATTATTATTTACGAGGTCTAAAATCTCAGTCTTGAAATTACCACTTCCAACTTTAGGCCTTCAGCTAGTGGTTATCTTTCTGAAGGAGGTATGAGAGAGATAAAAGGAGGGTGCAGTCGATGCTCTTTCTTACCGCTGGTGGTGAAGGCATCCTCTTCTTGAACCTCTGTGTCGGATTTATCTGGAGTGACAGAGCTGAATGAGTTTTAGTGGGTGTTCTGGTGAACAGTGAGTCCCACACTTCTGAACGACGCTGTGTACTTGTAAAGCGTGCGTAAAAACAGGTACTTCAACTAGTCAATAAGGAGATCCGGAAAATTACAGAGATATCAAATTCCATATACAATTGTTAATTACCCAAAATCACCTAATTAACATACAATGACAATCGATTCCATATGGTAACAGGAAATACTAATTAAAATTCTTTCACTGCCATAAAAGAGGCTATATAAATAGTTGACAGAAAAAGTGCTGAAGAAACTTATGTATATATGCTTTAATATCAACCTATCTATTTGCGAAAAACTCAAGAACTACGAAACGGATTCTCTTACGGCTTTCTTCAATATATAGAGTAACTTATAAAGAATGGTTCATTTGTAATTTGTCAAGGTTTTGCATAAATTATGTAAGTACAAAAGATTTTCTGATAAATAGGAGTACTATCATTAAAATATTATTTTAGGAGGAGGGAAGGCGGCGAGCAAAACACCGTCTTCGTCCTCCGGTCCTTCTTCGTCGGCGAGAAGTGGCGTCCTCCCTTTCCCTCTCTAGTGTATCCTTCAGCAAAATGATCGAGTCGCAGAAGGAGGCAATTGCCCTCCAGTTTGTATCGCTGGGACTGCCTCATTGGTCTAGTAGTTAGCATGTTCGACTACAGACATGAGGTCCTGGGTTCGAGTCCCGGGTCGGGCCAGTTCAAAAATTCTATTTAATTGAGTTTTCTATTAAGATTTTCTCAATATTTGCAAGTTGGGAAGTTGGCGGTGTGATCCACCCCCGTGCCTCGGAGAGCACGTTAAGCCGTCGGTCCTGCGCCCGATCTCTCCCCGGTTGTGTCGGATTACAGTCAAATCGGACTATGAGAGTGAAGAGGAGTGGCGTGGTGGGTCTATGCTCTAAAAACCCTCTCTCATATGAGTGAGGAGGCCTGTGCCCAGCAGTGGGACGTTAATGGGCTGCTACTTACCTTTACTATCATTAAACACATGGATTATAAGCTCCTAGTTAACTAAATAAAAAAGACTTACTGATTTCTTCTTACGCCAATGCTGATTTCCAGGAACTATTAAAAGTACGGAATGAATTGGTTTTTTTTTTGTCGAAGTGTGTAGCTGTTAGTCCTACTGGCTTTGACAGCGTAACCGAGAGGGGTGGCGAGCGCAGAAGCTCTGTCGAGGGGTGGGCCCGTAGAAGGGCCCTGCTGCGTCGTGGGGGAAACGTTGCTCTAAGGGCGCCTGCTGCGAGGCTCGGACCTAGGCTTAGAGCAACGTTTGCTGCTGCTGAAAAGGACAATCTGACAAGTGCTTAGTCTTGACGCCCATGGGTCCGCGACTGGGGGCTGGCGAAGACGCTGTGTGTTTGTTATAGTGTACGGGGCGTTGTCAATAGTAATCTGGTCGTCTGGATCGTCAAGGACATGTTTGGGCCGCCTCTTCCTAGGCGGGATGTTTAGCCTAATCCCATAAGAGGCGGCATTTCTAATGAGAGGGAATGAATTGGCCCCAAAATAGGCTATCTATATTCTTGCGGCTGACAAACGTTAGTGTTTCAGCAAGTAAGCGTGTTGATTGCGTCTTCATCATTGAATACAATATTATTATTTACAGTGTATACAGCAACTTTTTATCGAAAGACCAGAAGTCCTATTTGGCAAAACTGGTAAATATGGATCTTTTACAGCTTTTTGTCCGTGAGAAGCCAGGGCAGGTCGCTACTATATAAAAAAAGTGTAAATCTTTGGTAGACAAAGCGTCGTCTCCATTATTTCCGTCCCTTTCTTTTGTATTTAAATCAATATTTGTATCTCGTTCACACGTTAACAAATGACCCTTATATCAAAGGCAATAATTTTAAATGTCAAAACAGGTGGATTGAACGCATGACTCGCATCAGGAAATGACAAATGTGTTGGATTCAAGTTAATACCTTATGATGTCCGATAATAAATGAATTTATACGATACATAATAAAGATATCATGGCTTTATAATATTTTATGTGAATCCGCAATTAGTATTCATATTGTTCGTTTGTAAATACTTTGAAATTTGTATGGTACGGTGAGGAAACCTTTTTGTCACTTATTATGTGATTTACGTATTTGTAAATATGTTTAAGTGTCTTGTAGGTTTAGTAGAAGTAGATAACGTAGTTTAAAACAAAGTATTTAAATGCACACATCTATATTTGAAGATATAATAAATGTATAGAAAAAATAAATGAATTAACCAAGGAAAGTGCATTTGCTGCAGAAAATAAAGTACAAAGTAAGCTAGTCTTAAACTTTATTGAACTAGACATAGCAGAAAGAAATAGCAAAAACAGGGAAAGTGTAAAGTTAGTCAATCACTTGGCAATACTTGTAATGGCAAAAAGAAAAGGAAAAGTACAAAGTAATCCAATGCCAAAAATACTAACGGAAATTCAAACAATATGTAAACCATGTGTTTGGCATTTAAATTAAGACTTGCAGTGACAGAAAAAAGAAGACCTTCAGAAAATTTGCTACGGAGAAAAATATAAAGAAAGAGCAAGTACAGACTTAAAGACTCACATAAAGAGAGACAATGCAAGAACATTAAAAAAACACCAGGGAATATAGTCAGACAAAAACAACAAAAGCGAAAGTGCAGAATGAGCCAATGGCAACAGGAATAGAAATTACGAAGCAGAATCTTTTTTAATCTTTACCAAATTAAAGACAATAATAAATGCTACACAGTTAGCTGATGCTTTCCATTCGCTTCATGTATTCCGAGGCCGGCTGTAATGAGACATATGATAGATACGCAGAAAATAACAAGCATTGAAAAGAAAATGTTACTTTAATAACAGGGTCAATGCAGAATGAGACAATAAGAGAAATGACACATAAGAAACTTTCTTGAAGTTCCATGAATGAGTGAAAATATACAATGAAAGCTATACGGTTTGCTGATGCGAGCCATGGACGCCATATTGGATTTGGTTGTTCTGTTAAAACACCTTTCGCTTTACCCCATTCCAAGAGGTAATACAACATGTGATAGGTATACATAAAATAACAAGTGTTAAAAAAAGTGTCCCTTTAATAACAGGGTAAGTGCAAAATGAACCAATAAGAGCAATGACCAATAAGAAACTTTCTTGAATTTGCACGAATGAGTGAAGATATACAATAAAAGCTATACGGTTGGCTGATGCTAGCCATGGACGCCATGTTGGCCTTGGTTATTCTGGTAAAGCAACCAGGCGTTGAAAAGAAAGTGTCACTTTAATGAGAGGGAAAGTGCAAAATGAGCCAATGAGAAATGACAATTATGAAACTTTCTTTAATTTACATGAATGAATGAGAATATACAATAAATGCTGACGGTCAGCTGATGCTGGTCATGGACGCCATATTGGCCTTGGTTATTCTGGTAAAGCACCTTTCGCTTTACCCTCTTCCAAGGACGACGATAATGCGACATGTGATAATTACACAGAAAATAACGAGTGTTGAAAAAAAGTGTCAATTTAATAACAGGGTAAGTGCAGAATGAACCAATAAGAGAAATTACATTTAAGAATCTTTTTTAAATTTGCATGAATGGGTGAATATATACAATAAAAGCTATGCGGTCAGCTGATGCAAGCCATAAATGTCATCATATTGGCCCTTGGCTCTTTGGCCGAACACCATGCGCTTTACACCATTCCAAGAGGTAACGCGACATGTGATACACAGAATGTAACAAGCGTTGAAAAAAAAGTGTCACTTTAATAACAGGGTAATTGCAGAATGAACCAATAAAAGAAATTACATTTAAGAATCTTTTTTAAATTTGCATGAATGAGAATATACAATAAAAGTTATTCGGTCATCTGATGCTAGCCATAGACGCCATATTGGCCTTGATTATTCTGTAGAGCAACCTTTCGCTTTACTACCACTCCAAGATAGATTATAATGTTACACGCGATAGATGTACAGAAAAGTAATAGGCGATGGAAAAAAAGTGTCACTTTAAAACAGGGAAAGTGTAAAGTGAACCAGTCACTTGTGTATTCATTATCTTAAATCAAAATAAACATGATCAACGTCGCCATTCCGTCTCAAGAAACTTGAAACATCGAGGTTAATGAATGAATTTATCATTCGGAACGTACGTTGATAATAGATGATATGCTATTAATATTGACGCCTGATTAATAATTAAATATACATGTCGTTTCGAGGAAAAACATATTTTAAATGCATTCAATGTATATAAATTCTTGTAAATACGTGAAGCATTTTACAACCAGGGAGCCCTTTTGTGGGTGCTATGATTGGCGATGAGTCAAGTTGGAGAGCAGTGACGTCCAGAAAAAGGGAGGTTATGGCAGACGCTACTCCCTCTCGCCGGAGGAGAGGGGCGCTAGAAGACCCAATCTTGCTCGCCTGCTCTCCCTCAACTAAACTAAACCCTTAAGTCGGAGTCATCCGGAGCTGATTGCCTCAGCGGACATCTAGACCCCAACACCTGGGTGAAGAGGGTTCCGCTGGGTTTTAGTGGGTATCCTGGCACGACCAGCGAGTCCCACACTCCCGGATGTAAGTTTACACTTCATCCAAAAAACCAGAGCCCTTAAGTAACACGAATTTGGTAGTAAATGCAAAATATAGTGGTTATTAATATTGCCCGTACTAATATCTTCGTAACATTTGGTGTCTGCAACAATATCCTCATAACATTTGTGTCCCGATTCAATATCCTCACCATATTTGTGGCTAGCACTAATTCCTTATAACATTTGTGGCCTGCAATAATGTCCTCATAACATCTGTAGTCCGCAACAATATCCTCATATTTGTGGTTCGCAACAATATCCTCATATTTGTGGTTCGCAACAATATCCTCATGATATTTGGGACCCGCAAAAATTTTCTGATAACATTTGTGGCATGCAACAATTTTCTGATATATTTGTGGCCTGCAACGACATCCTCATCACTCTTATGGTCCGCAACAATATCCTCATATCATTTGTGGCCCTCACCAATATACTAATAACATTTGTGGCCCACACATATATCCTCATAACATTTGTGGTCCGCAACAATATCCTCATGATATTTGTGGCCCGCAACAATATCCTTATAACATTTGTGGTCCGCAACCATATCTTTATGACATTTGTGGCTCTCACCAATATACTAATAACATTTGTGGCCCACACAAATATCCTCATTAATATTTGTGGCTCTTCTTTAAGAAAAGGTTGCTTAAGAAAATAATTTGATTCGCTTGATACTTCTACCCTTGTATCAGCTGTTTTTATATAAGACAATCGTAATCAGGCATAAGTTATCAATGTTTTATAAAACAAGTAAATATTTTAGTCCATTCTGCAAGCAGTGTAGACATCAGGGTACATTACAATAAAATCCCGCTTCAAGGATTGTAGACATCAGGGTACAATACTTTTAAATCCTACTTCAAGTACTGTAGACATTAGAGTACAATACATTTATATCCTGCTTCGAAGAGTGTAGACATCAGGGTACAATACATTTAATTCCCGCTTCAAGGATTGTAGACATCAGGGTACAATGCATTTAAATCTTGCTTCAAGGAGTGCAAACATCAGGGTACAGTGCATTTAAATCCTGCTTCAGGTAGTGTAGACATTAGAGTACAATACATTTATATCCTGCTTCGAAGAGTGTAGACATCAGGGTACAACACATTTAAATCCTGCATTAAAGAGTGTAGACTTTAGAATACAATGCATTTATCCTTCTACAAGTAGTGTAGACATCAGGGTACAAAACATTTAAATCCCGCTTCAAGGATTGTAGACATCAGGGTACAATGCATGTAAATCTTGCTTCAAGGAGTGTAGACATCAGGGTACAGTGCATTTAAATCCTGCTTCAGGTAGTGTAGACATCAGGGTACAATAGATTTAAATCCTGCTTCAAGGAGTGCAGACATCAGAGTACAATACTTTTAGGGTACAGCACTATTAAATACTATTTGTGTGAAGACGGGGCGAGTCGCTAATTTAATACAAATGGACCCTGAAAGTATTAATTTTGTTTTTTTGGTAATATTATTGAAGTTGAATCTTTTTTTATGTAAAAAGGTTTTTAAAACCATTTGACACGAGGTTGTTTACCTTACTAATGCCTTTTCTCTCAGTAAAAGGGCAAGATTTATACACTTTACGGTCCCCATCAACTTGTTTCAAGTTAATTTCGCGGAATAAGTATGTATTAATGGAGGATAATGGTGATAGCACATTAATATTAACATTATGATTACAATTTTAATGTGGAAATTTAAATATATTTACAAAAAAACAGCATTTTTGCGCAACAGTCTGCACCTCATAAGAAAGACAAATGGAACAAGTTTGTCAGGCATAAAAATGGTTATAGCGAGCCAAACTTAGAAGATAGATATATGTTGTTGAAGACTTTTTTTTACAACTTTTAAAGGGGAACAATTCTGTTATATATGATTTTTGTAAAATTTTAACTGTTTACGCAGTAGACGCAGCGGAAGCTCTCAAAAGGTAAATATCTTGATTTTGGAGCATTCGTCATCGGTGCATTACTCTTATTACTTTTAGCACAATGATATATAGCTTACAGCCTTCCTCAATAAATAGACTATCAATTATTGAAAAAATTGTTAAAATCGGAGCGGTAGTTCCGGAGATCAACGCGTTTAAGCAAACTTCATCTTTATAATATTAGTACAGATTAAATGAAAGTCAAATAAAACATACAACTGTGCATGTATCAGTGTCAATGCGGAGAAAGTAAAGCTTTAAATTCATTTCATGTTTAAGTATTTTGTCGTAATTGTTTCTCAGTAAAGTGTCCCTGAGTGCAGTAAAACCCTACAGATGCGTACACATACTGACAAACGTTCCACGCGTAACGAGTAACGACTATTTTTCCCTCACATGGCATAAAAAGTTTCACTTCAACTTATTTTACTAAATCAAGTCATTTTTTGGCCATAATGTGAACACACCTTTAAACTAAAGATGCATGTCCTAATAAAATAATTTTACGATTTTGTAATTTGATACTAAAAGAAATTTATTAGTTCATTATGCGGTGTTATGTTACTTTATACAATATTTGATTTAAATGTCCTCTTTATTATGTTTTTACAAAAACAATGACGGTGTTTGATACTAATGAGGAAAATCTATTCAAGTGGCTTCATAAAGGACTTTTGAATCGTAAGTAATTGAACTATCGTCTACTAAGAAACTGGCAAGAAACTCAGCAGTTACTCCAATCAATCCAATCAATTATAGTTTTTGAATGTTACAATGTGTATTATTTTGCTTCCGTGTCTAACTGGAATCAAATCCGAACATTTCCATCGCTTAAATATTCTTCACCTTTAAAATTATCGTTTGCAAATCCAATAATCATATGTTTAACTAGGCAAATGATTTCTGAGCCTTCTTCTTCTTGTATTTAATCGTTTGCATTAAAAAGTTCTCATTATCTCATTCAGAAATTATTATATTCAATTTCTTATTTACCTTTAATGATAGAGTTGATAAAGTTAATATAATCGTTAATTTTTCTAATGCTCTGCTCAATTTTATTAAGTAGTTTTTCATAACAACCGTCTCCTGTAGTAAAATATATATGTTTTAATATATGTAAAGTAGTATTGATAGCTTCTTATACATTTCCTTCTTTATATTTAATGTCACAAAGTGAAAGTGACTTTATATTAATCATCGTCGTCATTGTAAAAGCAAAGATAACGGCACGAAAGTAGTTCTTAGAAATAGTGAGCGAACATTGATTATCTGATACAGGAATATATTTTACTTTCAAACTCCGTTAGTCAGCTGAGAGCATTCATTATGAATCACTTAAAGTTAAAAGTGCTAATTTGTTCTTACCGACGACATTTTTCATTGCTGGTTAGCTTCACTGTAATCTCATCTGATGATTAGTAATGATATAGTCTAAAATGGAACTACACTAATCAGATAAGAAGTAATTGAACTCTTACGTTTCGATAATTTGAAAGATTGATTAGACAATAAAAAGCATGGGGTTAATGAATTGTAAATTATATTACATTGCATACATAAAAAGAGCCCACGAGGCGGATTAAAACATTTGAAATGTAGACATTGCAACAGATATTGGCCATAAACTAAAACTAAAACTTTTGCAAACCATAAAGATAAAAAAGTGGCTGTCTAGGGCATAAGCTTAAACACGAGAGATACGAGCTCCTACAACTCATCATGATGGAAAAAGTTGCTAGCAAAAGAGATGTTGGCCGCAGAAATAAATCCTGGTTAAGATACACCCGAAAGTAGACGAAGAAGAAGATAATGATGATAATAAAACAGTTGATAAACCGTCACCTTCTTGTGACCTTTCTTCTTAAAACAAGGCGCGAAGGAAACCTCGTAAATTTACATTTTGAATGAAAGAAAGACTTTATATATTACTGGAATATGCAAAATATATTTATACAAATAAATAAAAGTGGAGTACTTTAAAAGGGCTGTACTGATTTCGAGAAGACATTCAATGACAGATGACTATATTGTAAGGAATAACTTGGGCTACTTTTATAGGTAAATAAATTTAGGGTTCGGGTAAAAGGAAAGTAAAAGCAATGAAGTAGTGCAGCATTTCACCGTTGTACTTAAAGTTCGAAGTTTAAGTGAACGCAAACAAAGTTGCCCGATTCATCTTGTAAACAAATAAAAACAATGTGTTAAAAACATTTCCACCATATTTTAAAATGGCTTCCTTTAGACCTTGTTCCATTCACAGCAAAAACTATACTTCAATTAAATACGATCTCTCGTTCAGTGAAAGTTGTCACTTACAATGTTGTTTTGTAAATGATGAATGCAGCTTTTTACCACTTGAATAAATCAACTGCTTTTTGCTATCACTTTATCCTCATTTCCATTTTGTAAAAGTAAATTTAATAAAAAAAACAAAATCACTTTACTTTGGTACAAGTTTTTTTGAATCGTCAAGTTTGTAAATTGGCAATTAATCCACCACTAGTTTAGAAGGTTGTTTCTTAGAAAATACTGATTTATGATGAAAAGGGAAATGAGGTATCTCCAATTTGGAAGATTGTTTATACAAAGAAGATAATTCAACGAATAGCTAAGTGAGAATTAAAGAGAGAGGTGTTTCTAAAGATTCTAATAAAGACAATGGGACTGACTTTATAAATATGCCGTCTGTTAATGATAAGTCACTAAATTTCGTATGAATGCAGCAACAAGACACTTCAGAGGATATTTTTTTAAGAAAAGTAACAAGAAGCAACCGCCATATTTCATTATATGTTTATCGAAGAAATTAAGCTTGGTGTCGTCTTGTTGCGATAACTGCTACAGCTGTTTGACACTAATTGATTACTTTAATCTGACTTTTAAGTACCTTTTTATTGCAAGTAACTGATTTAAGCCCTGCCCCGTTACACGATCTATATATGATACTTATAATATAAAAATTGTCTGTACCTATGTTCGTTATTGCTTCCGAGATTTGCGGATTTCCTTCACCGATAATCTTACTTTATCTGACTGTGAAAGATAGATTTAGACGTAATATGGCGAACCTGGTAAATGGTTTTTTATCTCTTATACAGAATTATATTGCTTTGCTGGTAGAAAGGTCAATAGCCGTGACCTAAGCCCTCTAACAGTGCAGACTGGAGAAAATTAGAAATTGAATTCTTCAAAATATATCCTTCTGGGAAGCGACCAAGGGACCTCAACTAGCAAAACATCATAACACCAACAAGGCTGTTATGAGATCCTAATAATTATGGCAACCTAGACTTATTTATCTAGCCTATAGTTCAATTTATAGATATAGTACATACATACATACATAGCATCACGCCTCATTCCCATAGGGGTAGGCAGAGACAACATCCTTCCACTTGCCACGATCCTTGCATATCTCCTTCGCTTCTTTCAATCTCATTAAATCTTTCATACAAGTTCGTCGGTTTAGAGTACTCTTGACCTGGCCGTTATTTAAAATGTCCTGGATTTGGTCCAGGAACGTTCGCCTCGGTCTTCCCCTTCCAACTTTCGCATTCACTCTTGACTCATAAATCCTTTTTGTCAGTCTCCTTTCATTCATTCTCTCTACATGCCCAAACCATCTAAGCATACCTTTCTCAATTTTAGTCACTACGTCTTCTTTTATACCACAACGTTCTCTTATCACACTATTTCTTACTCTGTCACTCAGTTTTAATCCACTCATGCTTCTCAACGCTCTCATCTCTACCGCATTTATTTTACTTTTGTGATTCTTCTGCCATACCCAACTTTCACTACCATACATAAGTGTTGGCACCAACACTCCAGCATGCACTGCCAGTCTAGCCCTTTGAGACACCATCTGGCTATTCATAAAAGCATGCAGAGCACCATTTACCATATTCCCTGCATTCACTCTCCTTTCGATATCACTTTCACATGTTCCATCTTTTGTAAATTTAGATCCCAAGTATACAAATTCTTTCACCTCTTCCACTTGTTCCCCATCTATCAAAATATTGCCATTCATCATAGATTCATCTCGTTCAAAAAGCATAACTTTCGTTTTGTTTACATTCACTTTCATTCCTTTCCCTTTCAAAGCTTCATTCATAATATTTAGCATCTCCTGTAGCTCGTTAGCGGATGACGCAAGTATTACTTGATCATCAGCGTAGAGTAAACATTTGATGAGTAATTCATTCATTCTTAACCCATACATACTTTCTTTTAAATCTGTCAAACATTTATCCATGAAAAGGTTGAACAGCCATGGTGACGCAACACATCCCTGTCGAACACCTCTTTCGACAGGAAACCACTCCGTGTACGCTCCGTTTATTCTGACACAGGCACTAGAACCCTCATAGAGAGACTTCAATGCTTGGATCAGACAACCGCTCACCCCATACGTAGATAACGTTGACCACAGCTCATTCCTCACCACTCGATCATAGGCCTTTTCTAAATCTACGAACGCGCAATAAACTTTTTGGTGTTTAGCCAAACATTTTTCAGTTATGCACCGTAAAGAAAAGACCTAATCCGTACATCCCATTCCTCTTCTAAATCCCGCTTGCGCGTCCCATATTTTCTCATCAGTTTCATTAATCACCCTTTCAATATAATAGATATAGTAGTGGAAAAAAATAAAGGATCAAAAAAAATCTCTAAAATTTTAACTATTTCTCAAAAGACAGTATTTTTTATAAAATTGGTCTCATCATGGTAAAATAAAAAGCAATTTTAAGCTTGAAGTTTCTTAAGATCTCGCAAGGTTAAATTAAAAAAAAAAACATTTGGAATCTGTACACCAAAAACAAGATTGGGAAATAAATCGAAATTTTTCTTCTCATCATATTTATTAAATTTGCGAGATACGTGTTACTTAAAATTTTGTTCTTTTTTTGCTTTTTATTTTACTCCGATGCGACCGTTTTTATAAAATATACAACCATTCGAAAAATCTTAAAAATTTTAGATATTTTTTTTGATTCTTTAATTTCATACAGCATAGTGTTAATCATTATCAATATTGCATTAAACTTTTACTCTTATTAGATTCGTATTCGACATATTAAAAGCATAGAATAAAAGTTGGATCTAAATAAAGACACCCATAAAGCGCTTACTCGTTGACTAAGCAACGATTGCCAGGCGCATTTATAATTGCTTGTTCCGCTTCCTCATAGTTTTAAGGATTCTACAAGCAACAAGGAAGCGTCGGCAAAGCGAAATCAATGATTGAGTTATTGTGAACCAGCATAATCTTAGATTGTTGTGACTCACGAAGAGTCTCACATTTGGCGTCTATCCATTGGACTATCATGGATGAAACAATGACTAATAATGACCCAAATTCGTAATTGTACGCAAAATTTGTTCGCAGGAAAACAACGGTTAAGAAATTGGGACATCTCGGTTCCAATGAAGTCAGTAATGAGGAAAGGCAAAGTGGGCTACCACATCGAAATCAAACATCGGTATACCAGGAAACTGGCCCAAATGACTCATACGATTTAAATCAATAAGGTCATTCACCTCATTCAGTTTGTATCTCGGTAATTCACTAGCGGTTTTTAATAATTTTGCTTAACCTAAAGCCTATTTTTGCAGAGTTTTGTGTCGATAAATTTATTTGCGCTAATTTATGCATGTACCTTATTTAAAGAGCAAAGGAACTGCACAATCCGAACACGAAATCACCAACAACGAGTTATTGGTGATAAAAGTACATTGTCTCTTGTTTTACGCTTAAAAGTTTTTCTGTAGAATATTATGTTGAAAGAAGTGTATATCAGCGTTGTTTAGTTTGTAAATCGGGCGATACAGTTTGGTGTTGTAGCTACATATCTATCACCTCCATCCCAAATTCAATTACACCACTGGATAGCTAAAGAATCAACATACATGCATAGCATCACGCCTCATTCCCATAAGGGTATGAAGAGACAACATCCTTCCATATGTTCGCCTTGTTCTGCCCCTTACGACTTTCGCATTCACTCTAGGCTCATAAATCCCTTTTGTCAGTATCATTTCATTCATTCTCTCTACATGCCCAAACCATCTAAGCATACCTTCCTCAATTTTAGTCACTACATCTTCTTTTATACCACAACATTATCTTACCACACTATTTCTTACTCTGTCAGAAGTCTCACTCATACTTCTCAACGCTCTCATCTCTACCGCATTTAACTTTCACTACCATACATGAGTGTTGGCACCAACACTCCTGCATGCACAGCCAGTCTGGCCCTTTGAGACACCATCTGGCTATTCATAAAGGCGTGCAGGGCACCATTTACCATATTCGCTGCGATCACTCTCCTTTCAATATAACTTTCACATGTTCCATCTTTTGCAAATTTAGACCCCAAGTATACAAATTCTTTCACTTCTTCCACTTGTTCCCCATCTATCAAAATATTGCTATTCATCATAGATTCATCTCTTTAAAAAGCATTTCTTTCGTTTAGTATACATTCACTTTCATTCCTTTCCCTTTCAAAGTTTTATTCATAATATTTACCATCTCTTAAAAGATCAATGACTTTTTTAAGTTAAGTAAGAACTATAACTAACCTTTAGACTCGGTGAAGCTGTGACGTTAACTTCCACTTGCCACGATCTTTGCATATCTCCTTCGCTTCTTTCATTCTCATTAAACTTTTCATACAAATTAGTTATTTAAAATGTCCTTGATTTGGCCCTTCCCATTCAGTCTTGACTCATAAATCCTTCCTTTCAATCATTCTTTCCACGTGCCCAAACCATATAAGCATACCTTCCTCAATTTTAGTCTCTGCATCTTCTTTTATATCACAACGTTCTCTTATCACACTATATTAATTAACTACTACTTCTACTTCAACTACAATAATGATATTTGTCTAGATGTGGATTGTTTGGAGGCTTCAGTAGTGGCTAGTTACTTTACCAGCATAGACTTAACAAGCAAAACATTTTCATTCCAGTTTAATGCTGTGTAGAAGCCATTTGTGGTATCATACTTCTTACCAGGTAACCCCGTTACCATCTTAAACTATTATTACTCTCGATCTCGTGTGATTTAATTAAAGATAAGCCATTAACAATCCTTACTAATATTATAAATGCAAAAGTAACTCTGTCTATTTGTGGCGTTTTCACGACAAAACTACTGAACCGATTTAAATGGAATTTGATACACAGATAGTATAGACACTGAGAAAGGACATCGGCTTCTTTTTAATGTAGACAACGTAGATGCTCACTAAGAACTAGTTTCCCCATAATCTCACGAAAAACGACCACTTATTGCGAGTTGTGGAAAAATATTTACCACATTGACGAGAGATCCGGCATGCTCTTGCGACGTAGTCACTCACTAAGAACGTGTTTCCACATAGTCCAACAGGATTCGGATATAGGGGAAACTTATTGAGTGATTTCTTTTACCATTAACGCTTTGATTTGACATTTATCATACATATTCCTTTCGCGACGTATTCTTGCACTAATAACGGGATAAAACAATCAAAAACTACGCGGGTAACATCACGGAGAACTGCTAATATAAATTATTGAGTGTATCCTTAAAAGGACCTCTAACGAATTGAATTATTACGTTTCAAAGATGATTTTAATGATCCGTGTCAAATAACATAATTAGTATGACGTTATTCAATTGGACACGGTGAGGCTTTATTTATAATGGCTTTGTTCTGTAAACACGCGTGGTTTTTATTGTTTTAATAAACAAAATATATAATATTAGCTTTATAAATCGTGTAACTATGTCTGTGTACACTTCAATCTAAATCTTAAAGTACGGCGACATTTATTTGCTGCTTATGTAACTTCGCTGCCCTCCGCTTCTTAAATTTCTGATATCTCCTAAGATATCCATTTTAATGAAAAGCTATTAAAGCATATTTTATCTACATGAAATTAACAACGCAAGTACTATATTCAATTGCATATGAAACAATATTGTATTGTATAAAATAGCTTGGTACATAACACATATTTTTTTGTAATATGGAAAACATAAAAATGGTTACTGTGGCTTATCCTTTGCAGATAAATATACACTATCTTAAACTTTTTAATAGATCTTTTTATGATATACAATTTTGTGGTATATTAATTTGATCTAGCTAGTAAGGTTTAGTCAGTTTTAGCGATTTAATCGCACAAATATGTGTTTGTTATGACATCACTTTTTAATTGTTTAAATTTTTTTCATCTTTTTTGTACTATAATATATCATTATTATATATATAAACCTTCCTCTTAAATTACTCTATCTATTGCTACAAACTGCATCAAAATCTGTTGAGTATTTTAAAAGAATTTATATGATATATTAGAATATCAAATGAATATGTATACGAAATTGAACTCATTCTTTTAAAAGAGTTTTAGTTTTACTAAACCGATAAAATTCGACTTTAATATAAAATTAATCAAAATTACGTAAATTTACAGTCGAATATTATGTAATAAAATGTAAATTATTTTTTACAATGGAAGAAAAACAAACACTTTTGAAGTGAAACTTCTTATGATACGATAGGAAAAAAATGTGGTTACTCGTTACAGGAGGCACTTTTGTGCGATTATGTATAACTCTAGGGACTCTAAAAAAGAACCGCCTTCAAAACAAATTTACAAATACATTAATATGCTCTAAAAAGTAAGAAATAATTGCGTATTCTTTTATAGTGTTCTTCCTATTGTTATATTCGGAGTCGGTGTCAGCTAAGGTAGATGTGCCCCGGGTGTCCACGTGGCAGCTTTCGCGTCTCTCCCACCTATAGCTATATATGTAGGTACCTTGGCTGACACCGGCTCCGAATATAAGAATACGAAGAACACTATAAAAGAATACGCAATTATTTCTTACTTTTTAGAGCATATGAATATATTTGTAAGTTTGTTTTGAAGGCGGTTCTTTTTTTGTTAAAATTTATATTTATTTTTTGATTTTTAGTGAATCTGAAGTAAACTAACAAATTTGTCTCAATATATGTACACCTAAAACGCGTTTCTCATATGAGATAACACCGTTTAAATGAAACAACTTTACAAAGTTAAATTTACATTAATATCGCCACACCCGGGATCGAACCCGAAACCCTTATACCACCGCTTCACACATAATTCACCTTTCAAATATTGCAATGCAGCAACAAACGTAAGGTCATTGGCATTTGATTACAGACAGTTATAGATTTTGCCAAAAATCACACTCTTACTGTAAGCCGTTGAGGAGTTCCATTGATCATCATATTTAACTACGACAATTACTTGACCATACTCATGTTACGGCAGGTGACTCAAATATCTGGATAACTTATAGAAGATTCTGCCGAGTATCGTTGATTTGCTCCTAAGAATTGAAGAGTTCCGTCACTTTGTCATGGAATCCATCATCAGAACCTTACCAAACTATCACAAAACAACCCTTGAAGTATATTCTTGAGTTATTCGTCCATTTGTCGCGCACATCCTTACGCACATTTAAGACTTATCCGGTTTTGTCCTGGATGCCATCATCAGAACTGGTTTTGAAAAAAATGGGACCCTATGACGAGCACCATCTTTCATTTAAAAAAGAATCATCAAGATCGGTCCACCCAGTCGAGAGATATGAGGTAACAAAATAAAAAAAAAAATAGAGACGAATTGATAACCTCCTCCTTTTTTTGAAGTCGGTTAAAAATACTTACCTATGAGATGGATTTCAATTGGAATTGTTTGATACTTAATATATTATAAGGCAAAGAAGTTTCATTTCCTATACGTTTTTACACTGTTACACTCACACTTTTTTTTTTAGAATTCATTAGAATTTGAATTTGAATTAAATATTGTATGAAACACTGTTATCGAATAGATACAGGCCTATTTTCCCTTTGAGCTTCCTCACAACACTGTTTATAAGCTCGGTATGAGCACTTAACCCGATCAATAAATGATAATACATTATACGAATTCATGATACAAGGAATGATCTCGCCTGTCGACCATATCCGATATGACATCTTTATGTGTACATCATCCGGCTACTGGAGATCATAACGCCGTAACTTATTTCAAATGTATACAAAGATAATGTTAATTTATTGGCATGTAAAGGTTGTAGAAACTAATTGAATACAGCCTTTGTACCCATGTCAATTTAAAGATAGATAAAACTATTGCATGCTGTATTTTATAATCTATGTAAAACTAAACATATATCGGAGTGCAATAGTCTGTGGATTGCTGGCGCCATCTATCTATCGGCGTAGTGCAGAGTCAATATGCGGCAGTCCGGCGCGTCTCTCGGCAGTTCTCGAGTAGCGCTTGACCTGAGCTGTCGCGTTCCTAGCTAATGTTGATAATGAGTTTGTTTACTGGAACATTGAGTAATTGAACATTGTAGTCCGAGTTAATTAATAAAGTGTTTGGTTGCACCAACATTACCCACAAACGCCCACAGAATAAGATATCCAATTATGGATGCCATTAAAGAAGATGTCGGCGGAGTACCCTACGCTCCTAGTTTTCTATTAAGATTTTCTCAATATTTGCTCGAAGTTGGGAAGTTGGTGGAGAGCACGTTAAGCCGTAGGTCTTGCGCCTGATCTCTCTCTGATCGTGTCGGTTTCCCGTTACGTCGGACTATGAGAGTGAAGGAATAGTGCATGCCAATCCGCAGTCGAGCAGCGTGGTGGGTCTATTCCGTAATCCCCAGTGGGAGTTGCAGGCGGCAACTTACCAGTGCATGGTTGCTGTAAGGTCTGCAGTTGACCATCTTGAAATTGACGAGGTTCAAAGAGTCAGGGGCCTTTGCTGACAGGGTCTTGATTCAAGCTTGGAAGGAGCATCTCGAGTCTCCAAGTGCGGGTGTGGTCACGATGGAGTCGATTTGTCCTCGCCTCGAACAATGGTTAGCTAGGCGGCACGGATCGCTTACCTTCAGGCTGGTGCAAGTACTGTCCGAACACGGAAGTTTCGGAAAGTACTTGCAACAGATAGCACGACGGGACAAGTCCTCTATCTGCCATCAGTGTAGTGCGCCTGTCGATACAGCGGCGCACACTATGGCTGAATGTCCGGCTTGGGGACCACAGCGACATCCTCTGGCGTCCCTCATAGGAGCGGATCTCTCACTGCCAAGAATAGTGAGCGCCATGCTTGACAGTGAGATAGGATGGAATGCGGTTGCCTCTTTCTGCGAAGCCGTCATTTCTTTGAACGACGCAATGGAGCGAGCACGAGAGGCTGCAGCAGATGCTGCTAAGGAGGAGGAGGCTGGATGGCAGTAGGCGTCTTTATGAACGCCTCTTGTCTCCTCTTTGAACATCCTCAGTTGGTTCATCCGGGATTGTCAGAGTGAATGCGCAAGGGAGCCTCTGACACTCCCAATTCAGGATGAGGAGGGTGTCGCTGGGTTTTAGTGAGTATTCTGGCCTTGCCGGTGAATCAGGGAGTGTGAGGGGCAGGGGTGCGCAAATGCATTTCCTAGCGGAAAAAAACATTCTTTGTTCTAAAAACCGTCTCTCATATAAGTGAGGAGGAGGAGGAGTTATACTTATACTTATACTTACACAATATTATATTGGCCCCCATCGCCAGCCACGCCCAGTACGAACATATTTGCGTCGATTGTCCCACGGTTCGAATGACGCTAAAGTGGCTCTTGGGACTTAAATGTTCATGAAAGACTACCAAATGTCATGATTTTTATATTTGCTAATAGTTAAACTATACAATGTTATCTTTTGTTTATTAAATTAAGACTCTGGTTTTGCGTCATGTTACGCTAAACTTTGAGATAGTGTAAACCGTCCGTCTTGTATTTATATGGGTTTTCAATGTTATCCACATCACTTATATAATCAAAAACACATATAATCACTAATAAACACTCACAATTTTTAAAGATACCACACACACCGTTAGTACCGGTCACTTTGTAACGGATTTATTTTTGGTTTTTTCTATTGTCTGGAGTTATCTCTACGCATATTTTCTGAGAACAGTCACCGAGATGCGAAATAGATAATACACATTATGAGTTAAAAAGAGAGAAATATTTATGATTGCCCGTGTTCAGACATAACTATGGTATTATGGCAACCAGTAGTTGACACCGTTTATTTTTATAAAGTTACCTAAACTTTTAAGAAAGGGTGTCTTAAAAGTGTAAGGCCGTTACATGCTTTATTTTATTTACCTTAGGTTTATGCTTACTGCTGTGAGTGAGGAGGCCTGAGTCCCAGAATTTGGACATTAATGGACTGCTATTCACATATATACACAGATATTGAGAAAAACATTTGTTACTTACCCGGTTTTGATTTTAAATAGCGTTAACTATCCCACGCGATTATGGCGTTGAAGCCTCGTAGTCCATTTTTGTAAACTTATATATCAGGTATCAGATAAATTGCAGATAACAGTTAAAATATATTTTCGTTATTTGTGATTAAAGAGATACACAATAACTCAGTGGTTAATAATTGCAGTCAGTAAACAAGGCATTAAGGCTTTGATATTTGAAGCAGTTTGACAAAGTCAATTGTTTTTAATTGGGCGATGAATAAAGTTTTAAATAAGATGAACTAAAGTTAGATATTAAATCAACAACTCGCATGCTTCGTCTACGTAACTAAGCAACCAGTTGTTTACTCAATTATTTATGTCAACAGTCAAACAAAAACTATATAAACCAAGCGCACATGCGTCGAAAATTTGAAGCAATGTAGTACTCTCATCACTGAAAATAAAAAGATAATAGTATGCCGTAAGACGTGCAATATTTAGATTTATTGAAAACATCTGCATTGCCGGGTAACCTTTGCAATAAAATTTCATGCAATGTGGGCAGACCATGACACATCTAAGGGTTTGTTTTTCCTTATTTATTAAATAAAACCTTCATAAATAAATGCATGCACTTCCGGTTGGTGAATTTAAGGACTCGACCAGATAAAGAGTAGACAAATCGGAGTAACTTCTGCATACAGATTATAAGCGATTTGATAAGGAAAAATAGCAATATTTTTCAATTCAGATCATCACCATTTTCGTATAATTCATTGATGCCACACCTGCATAGACGAGCTGCTTCCATCTCTTTATCCTTGTCTTTTTTTAGGGCTATTGGAAACACGAGTCTTGTTATACTTTTTATTTGGTCAGATCAACAGATAGGTGTACGAACCGTTAGTCTTTTCCTTCCACCTTTCCAACCACAAGCAGTTTCTTCAAGTGAGAATGGATATGCTTGCTAATGAGACGGGCTGGAGGGCAGTCGCTACCTTCTGTGAATCCGTAATGTTGCTGAAGGAGGCTTCGGAGAGAGCGAGACAGAATGTCTTCGGCACTCCACCTATCCGACGGAGGACGTGGAGAAGCAGGATGCGTAGATTTGCGCATCTTCTTCCCCCTCCATAAACTATTGATATGAGACGACTACATCCGGAGTACCAGAGTGGATTGTGTACTCGTACCTCTGATTCTCCACTCAGGGTTGTCGAGGGTTCCGCTGGGTTTTAGTGGGTATTCTGATCTTTCAATGAGTCCCACACTCCCTATCCCGGGGTGCGTAAATGCATTTCCCAGTGAAAAAAAAAAGTGAGAATGGATCAATTCAGTTATATATAATTTCAGATCATCATCATTTATATATATTTCATTTTTGAAGGTTCTTTTATGGCAGTTGGGGTCTCCTTGTACTCTTTATTTGGTCGGATCAACGGTTAGGAGAAGGACCCCGTGGTCTTTTCCTTCGACCCTTCCAAACACAACCAGTTTCTTCAGATTATCTGGCTGTCTTCGGGTCATATGGCCAAATTAGTAGAGTATTAATTGTGTACTGTAGGAGTCTCATGATAATCTTGATTTGGTCGAATCAACGAGTAAGTGAACACCTTCTTGGTTTTTTCCTTCCGCTTTGCAAATACAACCAATTTCTTCAGGTAATCTGGCTGTCTTCGAGCGGTATGGCGAATATAGTTGGTAACAGGTGATGGCTAGCTCTGTTGTGATGGTAAATTCTGTGAGAATGGATCAATCCAGCTTTATATTTGTTCATATCATCATCATCATCTCTATATACATAATTTCAGGAGGTTGTGCCTGCTCTGGTATGCCTTAGTGGCTGCATAGACTAGGTGCTTTCATCTTAATCTATTTTCGGCTTCTTTAAGGGTCGTTGGAGTCTCATGATACTCTTTATTTGGTCGGATAAACGAGTAAGGTAAGTAACATCCTGGGATTTTTTTCGATCCTTCCAACCACAACCACTTTTTTTAGGTTATCTGTTTGTCTTTGGGAAATATGGTCAATAAAGTAGAGTACTAGTTGGTAACAGGTGATAGATAGGCCTTACAGTGATGTTAAGTTCTGTGAGGATAAATCAATTTGTATATCAATGTATTTCATCATCATTTCTGTACATTTTATTGCTGAAGGTCGTATCAGCTCTGATATTCCATAGTGGCTGCATGGACTAGCTGCTTCCATCTTTCTCTATCTTCGGCTTCTTTTATAGATGTTGGCGTCTTGTTACACTCATTATTGGCTCGCATCAATTAATTATGATTTCCGTATACTTCATTGATAAAAATCGTGCCTGCTCTGATAAATCTCAGTGGCTGCATGGACTAGCCAGCTTTCATCTCTCTCTATCCTCGTCTTTTTTTGGGCTGTTTCGGCTTGGTAACACGATTCTCGTTATACTCTTTATTTAGTCGAACCAATGAGTAGGTGAGTAACCTCTTGGTCTTTTTCCTTCGACCCGTCCTACCACGACCAGTTTCATTAAGTTATCAGGCGATAGAACCAAAATCGTAGAGTACTCGTAGATAGTCTTGTTGTGACGTTAGGTTCTGAAAGCATGGTTCAGATATATATTAATTTATTTAATACAAGCCTTGTCCTGCGGTTTATCCCAAAGGTCTAAATGAACGAATACATCGTGAAAAGAGATACATTTGTTAGTTCCATGTCAGTCGGTTGAATAGTTGAGAATTGGAGCAAATGACCCCGGGTTTGATCCACGGTGGGGAAAATTTAGCAAGTGCATTTCTAATTTGTCTGAGTCTGGATTGGAGAGACTTCAACCGTGGGCTTCTACTCTATCAGCAAAAACGGTGCTGTTTAGAAACAATAAGAGGTAATTTACCTGTTACTAGTTTAACTTACTATACGTATCTTAGACTATATCATGATTTAACATCAGATGACATTACTGTCAAGCATTATACCTATCAGCAATAAACAGAAATCCTGTGATAGACTAGCCAATATACATAGTATAAAATGAAGTCGCTCCCGCTGTCTTTTCGCTTAGATCTTTTAAACTATCTAACTGATTTTAAGGCATTTCCAGCAATAGATAGAGTGATTCAAGTGGAAGGTTTATGTGTATGATACATTCACCTTTAATTGCAAAAAAAAGCAAAAATTAGTTTGCTAAATCTTACGAGCCTCAAATCAAACAAAGAAACAAATTATTTTTGTTTAACATTGTAATTTTAGTGTAAATAAAAATAAAAATAAGTTTACTTATAAATTTCGTCCTTTATTATGAATATTTTAAGATATTGGTGTTTAAGACCCTCATTTGATATTCAGGTCCTCGGATAATGGGATTTCGTGGTGTATATTGCTCGTAAAACAAACACAAACAACTTCCGTATGGCGAAGATGCATTCTCTTACTAATCAATTGAATACTAGGTATTTCCCGCGACTTCGTTTCATGGCAAATTAAAATTATACGAACAAACACGACCCAAGTTAGACATACATATATATGTCGGAGTGCAAGAGTCTGTGGATCGCTGGTCCGTGTGTAATAGTCTGTGGAACGCTGGCGACATCTTTGTGTCGGCGTGGGGACAGAATCAATAAGTTGCAGTCCGGTCCATCTCTCGGCAGTTCTCAAGTGGCGGTCAGCCGGAGTGGTCAACTATTGAAACTGTCACGTTCCTAGCTATTATTGCTAATGACTTTGTGTAAATTCATATCGGGAACATTAAGTGATTGAACATTATAATCCGAGTTAATTAACAAAGTGTTTGATTGCACCAACATTACCCACGAACGCCCACAGAATAAGAAATTAAATATTGGATCCAATTAATAACGATGTCGGTGGAGAACCCTACGCCCCTGTGCTTTATGCTTCTCCTTTCTCTCTTATTCTCCGATATATATATATGTCGAAGAATAAGAAAGAAGGAGAGCGTAAAACATAGGAGCGTAAGGTTCTCCGCCGACATCGTCATTAATGGCATCCGTAATAATGTCAATGAATCATAAATCACATCAATTTCCATACTGTGGGCATTAATGGTTATTGGTGCAATTAAAAACATTATTAATTAACTCAACTCAACTACCTCATTGGTCTAGTGGTTAGCATAGTCAACTACAGACATGAGGTCCTGGGTTCGAGTTCCAGGTCGGGCCAATTTAAAAATCAATATTGAGTTGTCTATTCAGATTTTCTCAATATTTGCCCGAAGTTGGGAAGTTGGCGGTGTGATCCACCCCCGGAGAACACGTTAAGCCGTCGGTCCTGCGCCTGATCTCTCTCCGGTCGTGTCGGATTCGCGTCACAGCGGACTATGAGAGTGAAGGAATAGAGAGTGCAATTGTGTACTATGCCTGCAAATCCGCAGTGGAGCAGCGTGGTGGGTGTATGCTCTAAAAACCCTCGCTCCTCGGAGTGAGGAGGTCTGTGCCCAGCAGTGGTTCTCAAACGTATTACCGACTGAGATAAATATATATATATGTCGGAGTCAAATAGCTTGTGGAACGCCGGCGCCATCTATCTACTGGCATGGGACAGAATCAATTATCACAAGTCGGCGAGAGTGCTCCAGTTGTTGAGTCGACGATTGTAACTGTTGCGTTCCTATCTAGTATTGTTAATGTGTTTGTGTAAATTGATATCGGGAACATTAAATTATTGAACATTATAATCCGAGTTAATTAATAAAGTGTTTGAATGCACCAACATTACCCACCAACGCCCACAGTATGGAAATTGAATTATGGATGCCACTAATGACTATGTCAGCGGAGAACAGAAAGGAATATATCCTCGTATCTCTATTTCTCCAGCCCTTACTGTAATGAACTGAATGTAATATTATTTCTTCATTAACATATATCCCCCTTTTAAATTTCGTTTAGTACACCTGAGTCTTTTTGTAACGCTCTAGTAACCCATTCACCAGCTTACTCCTCAAGTCAAGCGTGCGTAAAGAAGTATTACTTCAATATTTAACGTATTAAACAATATATTGGCGATATGAGGAAGAGGGAAAGGTTTTTCTTTCGCAATACACTCTTGCTTTTACAGTGGTAATAAATTGACAAGATAAGTAATACTATTCTCGATTATTCAGAATTATATCTCTATAAAAGGTGTTAATGAAGTTTTCCTACATTTAAAATATAAAATTCCTCGCCATGGCGCCTTATATTGGCGCCACTTTTAAATATCTTACGTAAAAGATAGATAAAACTAGATTTGTTTTGCGAAGCACGCACTATTTTGCATATTAATTAGGTAATATTCGTATTAAGTAAGCCCAGACGTGATTGGATTTGAAATTCTGATATAATAATATATGGAATTTACTCTTCATTTGTCCCACTTCTTATATATTTCCATACTAGCTGTTTTCCGTAAAAGACCCGAAGTATTTTCTAAAATAAAAGTCACCTATGTTACTCTTTATAACAACAGTTATTTATATAATAGTATTGTTTAAATAGATCTATCCTTCTGAGAGTTTTATCATAACAAGAAACTATATTTAAAACAGGAATCGATGGTAGATTTGTTACCAACAGATAGAAGATTCAAGAGATCTTTTTTTTTTATTGGCCCCCGTAATTTGCCCGCGCTTTTAAACGGATATAACCGTCGCCTGCCCCGCCCCGCACTGACGTTTTGGCGCCGATTAACCCCGCGGGTTGAATGACGTTAAAGTGGCTTTTGAGACTAAAATTTTCATGAAGTCTACCAAATGTTATGATTTTTATATTTGCTAATAGTTAAACTATACAATTTTATCTTCTGTTAATTAAATTAAGACTCTGGTGTAGCGTCATGTTGCGCTAGAATTTGAGATAGTGAAAAAAGTCCGTCTTATATTTATAAGCTCATAATTTAAAATTAAAACTCATATCAAGGGTTTTCATTATAATTCACATCACTTATATAAGCAAAAATACAAAAAATCACTAATAAACACTCACACTTTATGAAATACGACAAAAAAACATAACCAACTAACTTCGACGCGACACACGCACCGTTAGTAACGGTCACTTTGTAACTGATTCATTTTAAGGTTTTCTATTGTCTAGTTTTATCTCTACGCATATTTCGTTATGACAGTTACCGAAAAGTGAAATATATAATACATTATGACATAAAAAGGAAGAGGTGCTTATATTCTGATTGCCCGATTTGAGATACATCTATCCTATCATGTACCGGTAATTGACATGGGCAATCTAAGGGATATTTTGATTTTATCATCCTCTACAATGCAACATTACATAACTAATTCCCACACTCTATATAAATATTATAAAGCTAAAGAGTTTGTTTGCTCATACGCTCTAATCTCAAGAACTACTGGTCCAATTTTATCATCGTAAGACTGCTTCATTAGTCTAGTGGTTAGCCTGTTCGACGACAGACATGAGGTCCTGGTTTTGAGTCCCGGGTCGGCCAATTCGTAATCAATGTTGAGTTTTCTATTAAGATTTTCTCTATACTCGTATTTGCCCGAAGATGGGAAAAATTTGGCGGTGTGATCCACCATGTGTTGGTCTATGCCCAAAAAACCCTCTCTCATATAAGTGACGAGGCCTGTGTCCAGCAGTGGGACGTTAATGGGCTGCTGTTTACCTTACTTTTTTAAGATTCCAAGTACATTTATCAAAGAGGCCGTAAGATGTATATATATATCATTATCCTTACTAATATTATGAATGCGAAATGAACTCTGTTGCGCTTTCACGACTTAACTGCTGAGAATATTTAAATGAAATATG
The DNA here is from genome assembly GCA_015832385.1 of Elymnias hypermnestra. Classification (NCBI taxonomy): domain Eukaryota; kingdom Metazoa; phylum Arthropoda; class Insecta; order Lepidoptera; family Nymphalidae; genus Elymnias; species Elymnias hypermnestra. Next base: position 500,555 of record JACTOM010000131.1, read on the forward strand.
GTATACATTTATTCTAGAGCCTGAGAAAGGATATAAACTACTTTTTAATGTGAAAAAAGGGTTGTAAGGGATGGAATTATCGTCATTATGAGAGCTGGAAGCTTGAAACTAATTCTTTAGGCTGTTGATTCGATATAAATAAATATAACATTGAAAGTTTGCTAAAGTTTCATCCTCTAAGTAAATAACCATCTTTACTGTTACAAATTTAAGAATCTGAAACTCTGTCTGGTTTTATGCATGCTTTGATTTCGATATAAGAAGTGAAACTTCTTTTGATAAGGTAGGGAAAACTTTACGTAACGCGTTACGCGAGTTAATTTGAATATGTATATGTTTTTTTGGGTCTTTCCTTAGAGACACTTTACTCAGAAACAATACGATAAAATATTTATTAAAAAAAAGAATTTGTATTCTATAATTGAATATAATAAAAGCTCAAGATGCGTCACTTCTTCCATGTTTACAAAGTATTTGAATATGTAAAACTGTATGTTGAGTTTAAGTTTTACTTTTAGTTTTAGTTTTACTCAGAAATAATTACTTTAAAATACTTATATACATGATAAAATTATATTATAGAATTTAATACAATATAAGCCAAAGAAGCTTCACTTCTTCCACGTTTAGTATTTAAATATGTATAAGAGTCTGTCGGGTCTTTACTGTAATCAGAGAAAATTTACTCAGAAATAATTACGTTAAAATAGTTATATATGAAATGAAATTTTGTTATAGAATTTGATACAATATAACACAAAGAAGCGTCACTTCTACCAGTATTTTTTGCGATATATAAACGTGTATCGCTGAATAATTGAAACCTATCTATAATACATATTTATTCTTTCTAACACTTACGTGTTATATAATTACATAGTATAGTCAAACAATTTACACTATTATTTGTGTAAGGTCGTTAATACATTTGTATTGTCTGTCCACACTTTGTAAATGACACAATGAAATAATATATGATTTACTGGCGGTTTCGATCACGTGGGAATACAAAAAAACTTGTTCTTAGTGAGTGTATACCTCACACAAGGATATATGCCGAATTTCATGATCGGTAGCTTCAAGTGGGTTATTTGAAGTCAAACTTCTTAACAAACGCTTTTCTTGGGAAGTAAGCTGAATGCGTGACGAAATATGTCTTATCAGTCAATAGTTCGTTCGCAATTTTGCCAGTGTCACGTGAACGGTGATTACGTAATTGTTTTGTTTTTGAACCATTTTATAGAAATATATAAGAAGTATGAGTGACAAAGTAAGAAATAGTGTGATAAGAAAATCTTGTGGTATAAAAGAAGATGTAGTACATTTAATTGAGAAAGGTATGCTTAGATGGTTTGGGCACGTAGAAAGAATTAATGAAAGAAGACTGTCAAAAATGATTTATGAGTCAAGAACGAATTGGAAACTTGGAAGGAGAAGACCAAATCCAGGACATTTTAAACAAGGGCCAGGTCAAGAGTACTCTAAACCGACGAACTAGTATGAAAGGTCTAATGTGAATGAAAGAAGCGAAGGTATGCAAGTGTCCTGGCGAGTGGAAGGACGTGGTCTCTGCCTACCCCTATGGGAATGAGACGTGATGCTATGTATTTATAATGTGCCATACATATTTAAGTAATACTTGTTTACGCACGCTTCACTTGGGAAGTAAGCTGGCGAATGTGTGACGAGATCGTAAATAAAAGTGTAATCGAGCGAGACGAACGAAAAGTGTGAAATGTGTTAGTTAAAATGCAAAGAGAGAGAGTTACGATTCGTATATTATAGTAGTGGCTTGAGAGAGAGTAGTGCATTTGTTTTATCTCTTCTTCTCGTAGCCAGTGCAAGAATAATATATACTGCTGATATATACGGCTGACACCGACTCCAAATATAACAATACGAAGAACACTATAAAAGAATACGCAATTATTTCTTACTTTTTAGAGCATATTAATGTATTTGTAAGTTTGTTTTGAAAGCGGTTCTGTTTTTGTTAACATTTCTATTTATTTTTTGATTTTTAGTGAATCTGAAGTAAACTAACAAATTTGTCTCAATATATGTACCCCTAAAACGCATTTCTTAAGAGATAACACCGTTTAAATGAAACAACTTTACAAAGTTAAATTTACATTAATATCGCCACAACCGGGATCGAACCCGAAACCCTTATACCACCGCTTCACCTTTCAAATATTGCAATGCAGCAACAAACGTAAGGTCATTGGCATTTGATTACAGACAGTTATAGATTTTGCCAAAAATCACACTCTTACTGTAAGCAGTTGAGGAGTTCCATTCATCTTCATATTTAACTACGACTAGCACTTGACCATGCCGAAGTTACGGTAGGCAACTCAAATATCTGGATAGCTTATAGAAGATTCCGTCACTTTGTCATGGGTTATAATCATCAGAACTGGATTTAAAAAAGAATGGGATCCTATGACGAGTACCAACTTTCATTTTAAAAAAATTATCAAGATCGGTCCACCCAGTCGGGAGATATGAGGTAACAAACATTAAATAAAATACAGATGGATTGATAACCTCCTTTTTTTGAAGTTGGTTAACAATTTTTATATATAGATACTCACTCTCGTGTTTCTAGTCTGTAATGAGCCTATTTCAGTTTGACAATAACGTGCGATATTTACTAATCGTTATATAACACAGTGATGTCAACTCAAACAGTCGTATGTACTTAATAAAGGTTTCGTGGGTTAATGCTTAAAGTAAGAGTAACAATTTACATCTAAGTAAATAATGGATTGTTAGTGAGAAAAATGTGTATCTGTGTTGAAAAGTACAGCGAAACCTATTTGACGCTTATGGTACTCTGCCACACCGCGAGCCAATAAACCTCTGATATCTCCTAAGATATCCATCCAAATGAATCGCTTTCAAAAGCTGTTTTAATCTACATGAAATATACAATATATGTAATGTATTTAATTTGATAACGAATAGTGATATATTATATAAAAAAGCTTAGTAAATGTCGCAATTTTTTTTTATATGTAAAAGATAAAAATGGTTACTACGGGTTATCCTTTACAGATAAATATATATTGCAACTAACATTTTTATAGATCATTTAATGATGTATAATTCTGTAATACATTAATTTAATCTATCTCGTAAGATTTAGTAGCCAGCGCTTCCGATTTAAACGCACAAAGTTTGTTACGACATTACATAACATATCTTAAAATTTTACATTTTGTCTGTAGTAAAATATATATCTTTTATACATGTAAACCTTCCCTTTAAATTACTCTATCTATTGCTGAAAACTGTATTAAAAGACGTGGAATAGTTTAAAAGATCTAGGGGAACAAAGAGCGAGATAATTAACATGCGTCGGTCATCATCAATGCAGTGGTTAGTACACATATACTAAGTACTACACATTAATGCTAGTATCGTAATATCAATGGAATAATGGCAAATTCCACATTAGCTATTAATATGATAAATTTATGTATATTTGTGTATACATTAACGTGAAGGCTATGTCTGTTTGTGGTGACGCGTCGATTGCAAATAAATTGCCGCCTTTAAAGTATTTTACTAGACAGCTTTCATTATGATAACTTACTCGAAAACATTATGCACACACTATAAATTTATTTGCCTTATGTGGAAGTAATTACTGATAGTAGAAACAAATACTAAAGGATTTTAACACGAGTTATTTCGACGGCAATTAGGGGCCTTTACAGCTCTTTTGAATCGTCAAATATAATCTACACCTTATGAGATAGATCAAATTAATGTACTACGGAATTATATATCATTAAAATATCTACAAAAAAATTCGCAATGGTATACAGTTATTTGTAATGAATAAACCAAAGTAACCATTTTTATCTTTTACATATCACAAAAACATATGTATTATTTACCAAGCTATTTTATACAATACATTGCAATTTGTTATCCAATATATTGTTTATTTTATGTAGATAAAAACTGTCCTAAACAGCATTTCATTCAAATAGATATCTTAGAAGATATAAGAGATTTAAAAAAGAAACTAGATGTCCCCGTACTTTAAGGCCCATTTAAGTGAACGCAGACGCAGTTGCGTTGATCAGCTAGTATATCTGTAAATGAGGTTAGTATCTTAAAAGATAGATAAGATGATTATCCGCCAACACGTTGTTTTGCTATGTCCCTACGAGATTTGGCAGCGTTTACTATAGAAGAGAATAATGGGTAGATGGTTTATTCAGTCTAACATCTAGAGCTCCTCGAAACTATTCACGATTGATTAGATCTTTCGTCGTTTTACCTAATGGACGACCAGTGCTGGTCTTAGGTCTCAACTAATTATGACCACAGGCCCAATCTTGGGATCTTCAAGCCCCAACGTCCATCGGATTATGTGCCCCGCCCACTGCCACATCAGAATCGCGATTCGTAAGACTATATTGTTCACTTTGATTCTTCTATATATTTCCTCATTTCTGATTTGATTACGTAGAGAAACTCCCAGCATAGCCCTCTCCATCGCAATCTGAGTGACTCTAAGCTTCTGCATGAGACTTCCACTTAGTCGCTGACAATGGGCTTCTTCATACGGTGTCATCTTTATATGTTTGCATTATTCCAGATCCTTGTAGGGATAAATTTTAGATCTTCTTCTTCATTTGCCACGATCCTTGCATATCTCCTTTGCTTCTTTTACTCTCATTAAACCTTTCATACGAGTTCGACGGTTTAGAATACTCTTGACCTGGCTCTTATTTAAAATGTTCTGGATTTGCTCCAGGAACGTTCGCCTTGGCCTTCCTCTTCCAACTTTCCCATTCACTCTTGACTTATAAATCCTTTTAGTCAGTCTACTTTCATTCAGTCTCTAGATGCCCTACCCATCTAAGCATATCTTTCTCAGTTTTAGTCACTGCATCTTCTTTTATACCACAACGTTCTCTCATCTCACAATTTCTTACTTGGTCACCTTTTATCCTTCTTCTGCCATGCCTAACCTTCACTACCTTTGCCGGGCTCTTACCGGATAAAACCCTGTGGCGTTGCTAAATCACTCGATGACAGACATTCGCAACCCCGCCATCGATTGGCCCAACACGAAGTTGACTTTTCAGATGCACCTGGCAAGACACCAGCCACATCGCAGAACCACTTTATGATGGGCAACGGAGACCGCAACCATTTCTTACAGGTCTACACTAAGGAGGAACTCGTGGACCGCCTGTCTTCTTTCCGGTATTTTCTTGCGAACATCACCTCCTCGCGAAAGGAGACCATCGCAGACCATGATCAATCTGCACACCATCATTTTAATGACAGTAGGAATGGAAAGATACACCCCGTAATAAAAGCATCTGCGTTATGGCTATAGAAATGTACAATAATTTACCAGAAAATTTGAATTTGAAGTACAGATTTCCAAGGAAACTCAGACAACACTTCGAAGAACCTCTAGTTGTCAAATAAAATCTTACGTAGGTGTTGGTATTCAGAGAAGGTTGACGTTGATGTACAGTAAATAAACATTCTTTTTCCTTGATTTGATACGCGTAAAATTTGTCTGTACGTCTGTGACGTCGTAAGAGCTTAAAAAAATTGTTTGCGATGAACTCAACTGCAAATTTAATCTTTATTTAGGACTAGCTGTTCCCCGAGGTGTTACTCGTGTAATGGCGGATGTTTTCAATTCCGAGTAAGGATGGTTTTAGCCCAACTTACTCCTTATAACTTAAGCTGCCTGCCAGTGAGAGATTTACGCAAGTTACTTCAGTCATTTCGAAGTTTAAACGGAACATATATTCATATACAATTATTGAAAATCGTTGATTTGAAATCAATAACAGACATTCCAATTTTATTTCTTTAAACAGAAGAAAACATATTCAGCAGTCAACTATTTGAAGCTTTAGAGTTTGAGAGTTCTGGGTTCACAATTACTGTTTCTAATTTGACTAAGTCTTGACTAGAGGGAGGCGTTGGCCGTGGCTAATTACCACTCTTACAGAAAAGACTATAAACGTCCTGTTTGGTTTTTCAAAGTTACTTTTTAATTTAAGGTTTTTAGTTTAGAGTTCAGCGTCACTCCCAGGTAATTAACTGTGATGACATAATTAAGTTTTTACCCATTTGGATAGATCGGAATTTGTTTCAATAATTTGATGGATTTTGATTCTTTTGGCCTAATTCGCATTTCATTATCCACTCAAGGACTTTTACTTACAGTGGCTTCAAACTTTTTCACAGCTTCTTCGTGACTTTCTCGAGTAGCCGTTATAGGTGTATCATCAGTAAAAGTTGCTATTCTATGTTTTTCTAATACTTACATCTGTTATACGCATATATTGGATATAATAGAAGGCCTAAGACACTTCCTTGCGGTATACTAGTATTTATTTTCTGAGATCAGTTTAAGCGTCTTTTTATTTCGCTCTTACTGTTTTTTTAGAAATACATGATTCCAGTATATCAGTGAATGGGTTTGTGAGCATACTTCTGTGTTTTTGTGTTAGGTCTTCGTGCTAGACTATGTTGAAAGCTTGAGCTATCTCTTGAAATATTATAGAGCAGACTTCATGTGTTTTCTCCGCGACATTAGTTATCTATGTACTTGGTTTATCGTGGAGTGTTTTTCAGGAAATCTTCGTTAATTTTCTGTCTCTTATTAGCAGATTTAAACTATTCAGCATCAAGTTTTTGAAGAGTTTCGATATAGCTGCCAGAAATGATCTAGATTGATGCAGAACAGTCAATATATCATTTGTACTGCATATTTATTTGTATAATTTATATGTAATTTATATGTATTGGTGTATTTAATATGTATTTCCTTCTTTTTCTGTATTTCTTTCCTATATTCTGTTATTCGGGGGGGGGGGGGGGGGGGNGGGGGGGGGGGGGGGGGGGGGGGGGGGGGGGGGGGGAGAGAAGATTCCAAAAAGTGAGTGAACATAATCGATCCAACAGTTTTTGAGTTTGAGACGGTTAAAAGAATACAACTTTTGATAAATGTTAAGCTTACATATAGATTTTGTTGAATAAAAAGCTCACGAGCCCATTTGATTTTTTAATGCATTAGAATACATATGAAGATATACATAAAAAAGGTATAAATAAACTTAGCTCTGACGCAAATACGTAAAAAAGCAAACGCATTTATAAGAAATTTGTTTCCGAATATGTAATAAAAATTGTTTATTATTCTACAGTTTTTATTAATATATATAAACTATATTTATACATAATGCATTAGCTATTTGATACAAAAAGGCACGTGTTTTTTATTATAAGTTTCGTTCATTTGAAGTGAAGACTTTTTAAGTTGCGCTGTGCGCGTGTATTTAATGGAAAGGTAATGAGACTGAGCCGTCTGTCTCGCTTATGTAACAGGAGAGTGGAGCCTGATAGTGTGCAACATGACCAGCAACTTTGTAAGGATGCACTTTAAAAATGAAAATCATAATGTAACTTGAAGGATTACTTAGACGATACAAAGATTAAAAATAACAAAGAGGATGTAAGGATCTTCTTCTTCTTGAAGTGCCATCTCTTACTGAAGGTCAGCTATCATCAGAGCAATTTAAAATTTAGGTATAGCCGGGTCAAATAAGAAATTGCTGCTCAGATTAAACAACGTCCAGAGATTGTGAAGTCCTCCTTCTCCTTGTTGTATTTCCTCTGTATCTTCATCTGTATTATGAGATTGCAATGGATACTTTTTATTTAGCGTTAAATGACCAAGATTCTGAAGCTTTCTAATCTTTATGTTAATTAAAAGCTCCCTTTTCTTATTGACTATTGTCAAGATTTCTTTGATCAGAAATTCTATCCGTCCACGATATCTTAAAATCCTTCTATATATCTGAATGAATCTAAGTAATTGCATATATTTTGGGTTAAGGTCCATAACCTGGTGTCGAGTTATATCTGAATGAATGTGAAGAAGGAATAGCTGCCTGAATTTGCTTGATCTTAAAACTGGACACAAAAGCTTAGAAATTAAGGTGTTCTTCAATAACACTTTAACAAACATGACAATATTACTATAGAAGATGATTCTAAAGGTGCTGCAAAAGCCTACTTTAATAAATAGTTTAAAACTTCAACATTATATAATAAATTCATTCAAAAATTAAAAATAGATAACCGGATAGGAATTTCTGGTTTCTCTTATAGAGAACATATCTATTTAGTAGTAACAAATAAGAAAAAGGTTTTTTAAAGTAAATTACGCCATCTACTTCTTAATCTTGATTTTGATTGATTAAATGGTATTGAGAAAAATCAGTATTAACATCAAATGTCAAAAAGTGCAAGTAGAAAATCTGTATCTGAATTAAGGTAGATTGAAAACTACAATAAGATAAATACAGAATGAGTGTGATCTAATATTTAGAAGGAATTAGGGATTAATAGATAATCTTTATTAATTAGCAAACTATGGTATACAAAACCTGTTTCAAGACAGGCTGTGAACTTATGATGAGATATTAATTAATAATTTACTGCAATATTTCTATGATTTACAGCGTTTTAATCGCAATCAAGAATTTCTAGTTTGGCAATAAAACTCTGAATGGCGTCGTTACGTCACACTCGTAACCATTTGAATTTATGATTACAAGCAGACGTCTTTCGCGCTTCTATGCGTCATTAGAAGTAGTTTCAATTAGTAACATGGTGATTTATACAGTTTATATTTACCTGTGCAGATTTTTTAATAGTTCTAAGCTGGTAAACAATCAGAAAATTTAACCTGACCAACCTTTTTGCCACATTATATCTCCGTAAGTGAAGTTACCTCGCAAATAGGAATAGGGTCGTCTGTTATAACTATTTCTAAGTATATACATACATAGTATCATGCCTTATTCCCATAGGGGTAGTCAGAGACCACGTCCTTCCACTTGCCACGATCCTTGCATATCTCCTTCGCTTCTTTCATTCTCATTAAGCCTTTCATACAAGTTCATCGGTTTAGAGTATTCTTGACTTGGCCTTTAATTAAAATATCCTGGATTTGATCCAGGAACGTTCTCCTTGCTCTTCCCCTTCCAACTTTCGCATTCACTCTTGACTCATAAATCCTTTTTGTCAGTCTCCTTTCGTTCATTCTCTCTACATGCCCAAACCATCTAAGCATACCTTTCTCAATTTTAGTCACTACATCTTCTTTTATACCACAACGTTCTCTTATCACACTATTTCTTACTCTGTCACTCAGTTTTAATCCACTCATACTACTCATCGCTCTCATCCCTACCGCATTTATTTTACTTTCATTTATTTTAGCTGGTAAACAATCATATCACATTATATCTCCCTATGTGAAGTTATCTCGTGAATAAGGTTGTCTGTTATAACTTTTTCTAGGTATGTACATACATAGCATCACGCCTCATTTCCCAAAGGTTCTTGGTAGGCAAAGACCACGTCCTTCCACATGCAACGAGCCTTGCATATCTCCTTCACATCTTTCATTCTCATTAAACCTTTCAATCAAATTCGTCGGTTTAGAGTACTCTAGATCTAGCCCTACTTTAAAATGTCCTGGATTTGGTCCAGTACTGTTTATTTCTATATTGAATACTTTGATATGAGGTACAATATCGGATTCAGAATCTGAATCTTCTATATCATCTTCTATATTCTATGCTCCTTACAGAACTTTATAATCGTCAATTATAGTTTCTATTATCCACATATTATCTACAATGGATGAATACATAAAAATTCAATTTAAAAACTAAGGTTACAACATTTCTAAACGGAGTCAAATTATAGTATTAACAATCAATTAACTTTCTTTTAACTACAGAACCAGTATCAGAGTCAGAATCGGAGCGCATCAAAACCTTTATATAAGCAGCTGTAATAAGGTCTTTTGAATCATTAGTCTTATCGTTAGTAACGAATCTAAAACCAATTGCGAATGTTGATTCTACTGAAACGTGTCTGGCAAACAACGAAGTTGTTATTCTTTTATATATTTTCTAAGTTTACGTTGTCTGTAAATTGGCTTCCACGTGCAATTGGAATCAAGTAGAGCCATTTACATCTTTTACATTATCTCCAACATTATAAAATGTTTTGCAATGATGAGATTCACTTCAAACAAAAGGCATATAATGTACTGGTTTTCTCCTTTATCATCTAAATACTAAGTCTCTAAAAATAACGGGAATTCATTAGCGGCTTGATTTTCATTTAAAAACATCATATAAACAATCGATGAGTTGATTGCATTATAACCTTCCGTTGTCTCACGTATAGATATAATAAAAAAAACCGCAAGCGTTGATTAATTGACTCCCCGTCCTTTTTTATGGATGGATATCCGACACACTGAACTTTTGACCACTGACCTTAGCATTTTGGTCTACTGTCACCGTTATCATTGACATTTATTATAATTTGCTAACTTGTAATTGGCGGCACAACTTGTTTTCACAGTTATTTAATTTCTGGACGAGGGCATAAATCAATTTTTTTTCGTATTCATTTACTTTATTCAAAGTGGTGTTCGCGACGATGACTGTGAAGATTTAGTGCTTAACTTCTTCTTAATGGTATATGCAAAGACTTTTTCTTCAAATAAATCGGAAAATAACTACCAAAAAGGGAAGGGGTTAGTAGCAGCTGATTAATGTTTCACTGATGGGATCGGAGAGTGATCAGGCGTATATATTTAAAGACCTAAATTACATCTTGATATGAGTATCCCTACATCAGATATCGCTCGTCTCCTGAGCCTTGGCTTAGGCTTCCCTCTCTGCATTTATTTCTACCACTTGTCCATTAAATTCTCCCATTTTAAGGGTACTTGGTGGAGATCTATTCCAAACGATAACTACGGTCCCAACTGTATCTACGACAAGAGATAGACCAAATTCAGCAGTATTAAAAAGTCTTAAAGTGAGTTTATTATAAATGTTAGATATATGTCATCCTGGACTTTTATCTACAGTTTTTTATTAGAAATATTTCCCTGATACATTATTGTTGTGCAACTTTAACCGTTTACTTAGCACACGCAATGGAAGCTTTTATGAGGAACTTTTTTTGATGTATTTGCGACATTTTGTTACTTCGCTCGTATTATTTGTAACACAAATTTATATAGCATATAGCCTTCGTCATTTAACGGGCTATTTTACATTAAAAAGTTTTTAAAATATGAAGCAGAAGTTTCTGAGATATGTATCATTAAAAGTTACACGAATAGATTGCTTGCTAGGAACCTCCTTCGCACCATTTACACCATTAATTAAGTTGTAATTGTTAATGATATTTATGTGAAAGGACATGTTATCTATCTATCTATCAATTTATGTCTATTTCTGGTTAGAGGCTGTATCATCGCTTATCAAAATGTCATTGCCAAACGCAAACCTATAAACAATAGTTATATCTTGGTTAGCGAGAAGGTCTTGCAATATGTTAACTTTACCCGAGACTTCACTCACGTTATATATAGCCATGAAAGCTTTATACAAAGCTCAGATGCTGTTAAAAACTCTTACATTAAGAAGCATAATAACTTTTTCTCCAAGCCTTTAACTAATATAATATTTGGCAATCAGAAGCCAAAACAGATTTTTTTTAACGCTGGGAAATCCTCGTGGATATCTGGAATACTGGGAGGATGTTGGAACCCAGCGGTGCTCCTACATCACTCGGAGACGGGGTCACGAGAACGTGATTGACAGACATTCGCAATCCCGCCAGCGATCTGCCTGTTTAGGCCCAACTCGATCAATGATCAAAGCTTACTCCTAAGGTGGATTGCCTGGAGTACCTGGTAAGCCACCAACCACCTCGCGGGATCTCTCTTTGTTGGGCAACGGACCCCGCTTCCGTTACCACCAAGGAGAGATACGGCCTCTCGCCTCCTTCTCGGCCGTCTCCTCCAAACGGTCTAAGTGGTCACGTTTGCCTCCCTCAATCGTTTCACGTCATGACGTCCCCGCAGAAGGAGAGCGTAGCACACCATGCATTCTCGCTGCTCACCATCATTCTAATGACGATGGAGAGCGAAGCCAAAACAGTTAAATTGTGTTCAATTTATGTCATCTGTCAGCTTAATTAAATTTGTAGGCCAATTTAAACTAAATTAGCTCTAAAAATTTTAAATTAGATATTTCATTTGCAATAAATAACAATTAAATTCAATCTTCGTCTATCATCTTGTTATAACGGACAAAGAAAGTTGATAAGCATTAGATTGCATTTCAAATTATTTATTAACAGTTAAGTTTGTCATAGGTTATTGAATCCTCGTGGATATCCGCAAAACTACAGGTCTACTACTTGTCTTTGTCAACAAAGTTGACCGCACCAGACAAAGAAAGGTCCCGTCCGACTACTTCTCGCTACCCAAAACTTGTAGCTCCCGAAGCAACCATGCTCCGAGAAGACCTTAACGATATCACTCTATGGACCCTGTTCAACCATTGTTCGGGAACAACGTGAACCACCTCAATCGTATGGTGTACGGTGGCGGGTTCTCTCAAAGTTCACCACCTGATGATAAGAGAGGTTTGCGGCAAGTACACCTCGTAGTTGCAATTGGGAATTCTTCTTACAATAAACCCTAGCCAGCATCTCTGCGTCCTCCGCCCCAAGTCTTTACCCTCCCTGGGGTAGAGACCAAGACCGGAGGGTCAACCTCCTAGAGAACCTACAACCAAGAGAATTAATGGGTGCAAAGTTATTGTCAGCAAAGCCAATTAATTGCGAGGTTGCATTTAACTAATTGGCTATGCTGGCAATTCCACTATCCTTGCAAATTGCTACTGGCGAATGGATTCCTCCGCCCCGAGTCTTTACCCTCCCTGTGGTAGAGACAAAGACCGGACGATCAACCTCCTAGAGAACCTACAACCAAGAGAATTATTGGGTGCAAAGTTATTGTCAGCAAAGCCAATTAATTGCGAGGTTGCATTTGACTAATTGGCTATGCTGGCAATTCCACTACCCTTGCAAATTGCTACTGGCGAATGGATTCCTCCACCCCAACTCTTTACCCTCCCTATGTTAGAGACCAAGACCAGACGGTCAACCTCCTAGAGAACCTACAACTAAGAGAATTAATGGGCGCAAAGTTATTGTCAACATAGCCAATTAGTTGCGGGGCTACCTTTGAGTTATTGGCTATGCTGGCAATTCCACTACCCTTGCAAATTTCTACTGGCGAATGGATTTAACCACAAGCAAGTCATATACTTGTTTGTCGGTATAAGAAAAATCTCGCTTCTGCGAATTGTTAATTAGTGAATGTCACAGAATTAATATCATAAAATTTTGTTGATAAAATCGGGTTGTGATACGGTTTTTCCATATGGGAATATGTAAACAGGAAAGTGGTGAGTTACTGTTTGATTTAATATCTCTCTTGTATGTTAATGTTGCTATATTTTTATACCAAGAGATCAAAAAGTATGAGTTCTGCTGTCAACTTATAGTCTAAGATCCAGTTACAATATTGCTACGGTTATATTACAGTACATTAATTTTTGTTCCTTAGGTATACCAGCGGAAATATATTAAGACAGGCACCACTCCACATACTCTTGATCCTCCTTTACAAGGTAATAAAGGTCGTTAATATAAATGAGAAACAAGAATGAATCTAATATGGAACCCTGTGGGACTCCCATTTATATTTTTCTATGTATGCGAGCTGATGAACTTATGCTGAAATTACAGCACTGCAAAACAATATTCTATCACAAATCCTTCACGGTCAGGTTATAAGCTTATGGAATGCTCTACCGGTCAAAATTCGCCAGTGCCAGATTATCTCCACCTTCAAAAAGAGTGTGGTGGACCACTATCTGTCTATATCAAATTCTCAGCATCTTTAACACTTGACATGGGCTCACATAATGCTATATATATAAATGTCGGAGAATAAGAGAGAACGGAGCGCATAAATCACATGGACGTAGGGTTCTCCGCAGACATCGTCATTAATGGGATCCATTATTTAATTTCTTATTCTGTGGGCATTCGTGGGTAATGTTGGTGTAATCAAACACTTTGTTAATTAGGTAGGTAGGTAGGTAGGTAGCAGCCCATTAACGTCCCACTGCTGGGCACATACCTCCTCACTCATATGAGAGAGGGTTTTTAGAGCATACACCCACCACGCTGCTCCACTGCGGATTGGCAGGCATAGTACACAAGTGTACTCTCTTTTCCTTCACTTTCATAGCCCGATGTGACGGTAATCCGACACAACCGGAGAGAGATCAGGCGCAGGACCGACGGCTTAACGTGCTCTCCGAGGCACGGGGGTGGATCACACCGCCAACTTCACAACTTCGGGCTAATATTGAGAAAATCTTAATAGAAAACTCAATATTCATTTTTGAATTGGCCCGACCAAGGACTCGAACCCAGGACCTCATGTCTGTACTCGATCATGCTAACCACTAGACCAATGAGGCAGTTTGTTAATTAACTCGTCTTATAATGTTCAATCACACAAACTCATTAACAATAATAGCTAGGAACGCGACAGTTCCAACAGACTAGTAGACTGCTCCGGTCGAGCGCCACTCGACAACTGCCGAGAGACTGCCGCCGGACTACCACTATTAACTCTGTCCCACGCCTATCGACAGATGGCGCCAGCGTTCCACAGACACCTGCACTCCGACACTATATTTATTTATTTATTTTTTATTTATGTTTGTGTATGTATTTGTATTATTATAAATATCTTTATGTATGTATATAATATATGTATGTCTATTTCTTTAGTAACACCGCCTACCTTCTCTCTCTCTTTTCTTTGACTATCTTCCTAATCGCAAGGGTTGTCTGCAAGAGATCGCTATATAGCGATAAGACCACCCAATCGCACACTAAATTGAGTTAATTTTAAGTTGTTGCATTTTTCTTTTGTCCTATTTCTATGGTGTTTAATAAAGTATACATCTATCTATCTATCTATGCGGCCAACCAATTTGTATTACTTTCACTCCTTATTGTTATAAGCTACACTCTACTCTAAAAATCTTTACATAGAGAACTTAAAATGTGATGTTTGCCGTACCGCACTTACCTGGGACCTTTTTGCAATCAGGTAATTTTGCTGCGTCTCTTTAAAAGTAACAAAAATGTTTATTATTCTTTCCTTGAGCTTTAAAATATTGTTTCCATGATAGGACCCTCCCAATAAGCATGAGAGAAGATCCCGCTCCACCATTTACATATGAAATAAGCCAAAGAAAAATCCTACTTAGGAACCATAACTATAAGAACTATTAATTTATACACACCGCTTACTTTCTCTCTCCTTTTTTTGACGGTTTCCATAACGCCAAGGTTATCAAATCAAATCAAATCAAAAATATCATTATTCAAGCATATTACAGCACTTTTGAATCGTCAAATTATATATTTTTTTCCACACTCTGATTCTAATATACGTCTGATGATGGTACTCAAGAACGGCTTTAAATCTAAAGTTACGAGGGTTCCTTCGCGCCCTGATCCGAGAAGAACCCACAACAAACTCAGTCGGGTATTTTTTTTACCATCATCATTACAATAACAAATTAGTTTACTATATTTTAATTAAAATTAGAGCAATTTGTTCACTCCCAAGCGTTCCTATCGTCTAGGTAATCTTGCAACTTATAATACGATTTTTCTATCAACTTTCTTTTAACAAAGACTTTGAATTTATTAATTGACATCTTTAGAACGTCTTGTGTGAGTTTATTATAGAAACGTATACAGTTACCCTTAAA
>JACTOM010000131.1:518072-534562 GCA_015832385.1 Elymnias hypermnestra
GGTAATAATTTATATATCAATTTCAAGGTCATTTCATTCTGTAAATAATAAACTAAAACTGTCTTTTTAAGAAGGCTTTAAAAGTCGAGTCAGCTGTTTAGGATTGTTTAAAGCGAAAGACATATTCTTTCTTTTAGCGCTACATCTAAGGGCTAAAATTTGACATCAACTCACTACAATTTGACCGTAGCAATTTTGCAGCTGGATCTTAGGCTATAAGTTACATAAACATCAGATAAATTTGGGACAATATGATAGTTATTAAGTGAATACAGACAAAGTTGCGTGAATTAACTAATATATAAATAAATTATAGTTCAAAGGCACCCTATATGTCTCTTCCAAATAACACTAATCTAAAGTTCATTAGTCATACGTTTGCGTGTTCAAAACATAATTTGAATAAATATTAATTACAGAGAACTCTATAAGGAAAAGGTTATACGAAACCTCGGTCTTTCTTCAAGACCGGTTTCGATTTCTCTCTTCATTAATTAATAATTAACATATGTTTGTCATAATAGAAACTTTAATTGATTAATTTTTCATTTGATGAATGGCAATATTTTGATAGATGGGGAACAAGTGGAAGAGGTGAAAGAATTTGTATACTCGGGATCTAAATTTACAAAAGATGGAACATGTGAATGTGATATTGAAAGGAGAGTGGATGCAGGGAATATGGTAAATGGTGCTCTGCACGCCTTCATGAATAGCCAGATGGTGTCGAAAAAGGCCAGACTGGCAGTGCATGCAGGAGTGTTGGTGCCAACGCTTATGTATGGTAGTGAAAGTTGGGTATGGCAGAAGAAACACATAAGTAAAATTGAGAAGTATGTATGGATTATAACTGAGTGACAGAGTAAGAAATAGTGTGATAAGAGAACGTTGTGGTATCAAAGAAGATGTAGTGACTAAAATCGAGAAAGGTGTGCTTAGATGGTTTTGGCACGTTGAGAATGAATGAAAGGAGACTGACAAAAAAGATTTATGACTCAAGAGTGAATGCGAAAGTTGGAAGGTGGAGACCAATGCGAACGTTCCTGGACCAAATCCAGGACATTTTAATTAAGGGCCAAGTCAAGAATACTCTAAACTGACGAACTTGTATAAAAGGTTTAATGAGAATGAAAGAAGCAAAGGAGATATGCAAGGATCATGGCAAGTGGAAGGATGTTGTCTCTGCCTACCCCTATGGGTATGAGGCGTGATGTTCACACTCTCCCAATATATAACTTGTTCAAAGTTGCAATCATATATATAGTATACAGTAAATGCGAAATGCCGTAAAATAAATATTTTTTAACATGGTAATCTATATATTAGCAATATTTTCAGTAATATATTAAGTTTCAATAAATTATAAGACTATCTATCTATCTCTGAAACGGCAGAATCAATTTTAATAGGATTTCATCCGATAGAGGTCTGATGTGGTAAAGAGTAACTAAGACAACTTTTATTGCAGAAAAAGTAACCTTAAACTTGTAGGAAATAAAAAATAAAGATTGTTTTGCATTTCCTATATTATCGTTGGTTTTTCCAAATAAAGCTACGTTTATTTCCATGTCGGTGAAACCAAAGGTCCCTTCAAGCACAAGTCAGGGCTACAAAAGTAATTAGTTCAACTTAAATGTCACACGTAATTATCTGCTTTAGATTGCCGCGATACTTTTAATAAATTATTAAGGAAAAAGTATTAAATATGTCTTAGGAAGTAATAATTCAGTTTAAGCCCGGGGCATGCCTTTGTGGCAGGTTGGTAACTTACCAAGGCCGAAACCTCTAACTAGTCCAGATCCGTAAAAATCCTTTACTCTGCGTCTTTATGCATGTCACTGAGTTTGAGATTAACTCAAAAATTACTCGATCGATAGTATGATTGGGTTAATCGATAGATTGTATGATTTATAAAGAACATACATACAAACATAGCATCACGCCTCATCCCATAGGGGTAGACAGAGACCACGTCCTTCCGCTTGCCACGATCCTTGCATAACTCCTTCGCTTCTTTCATTCTCATTAAACATTTCATACGAGTTCGTCGGTTTAATATATTCTTGAACTGGCCCTTATTTAAAATATCCTGGATTTGGTCCAGGAACGTTTCAATTTTCGCATTCACTCTAAACTTATAAGTCCTTTTTATCATTCTCCTTTCATTCATTCTCTCTACGTGCCCAAACCATCTAAGCATACCTTTCTCAATTTTAGTCACTACATCTTCTTTTATAATACAACGTTCTCTTATCACACTATTTCTGACTTTGTCACTCAGTTTCTATCCACTCATACTTTTCAACGCTCTCATCTCTACCGCATTTATTTTACTTATGTGATTCTTCTGCCATACCTAACTTTCACTACCAACACTCCAGCATGCACAGCCAGTCTAGCCCTTTAAGACACCATCGAGCTATTCATAAAGGCGTGCAGAGCACCATTTACCATATTCCCTGCTTTCACTCTCCTTTTGATATCAGTTTTACGTGTTCCATCTGTTGTAAATTTAGATCCCAAGTATAAAAATTCTTTCACCTCTTCTACTTGTTCACCATCTATCAAAATATTGCCACTCATCATAGATTCATCCCTTTAAAAAAGCATAACGTTCCTTTTGTTTATATTCACTTTTATTCCTTTCCTTTTCAAACTTTTATCATTAGCAGATGAGATAAGTTACTTGATCGTCAGCGTAGAGTACACATTGGATGAGTAATTTATTAATTCTTAACCCATACATACTTTCTTTTAAATCTGTCTAACAGTTATCCATGATATAGGTTGAACAGCCATGGTGACGCAACACGTCCCTGTCGAACACCTCTTTCGACAGGAAACCATTCCGTATACGCCCCGTTTATTCCGACACAAGCACTGGAACCCTCATAGAAAGATAGTAGATAACGTTGACCACACCTCCTTCCTCACCACTCGATCTTAAGAATCATGAAGAACATCTCGGTAAAAAATTCCTTAAGGTTTTACATAAATTTGTAGAAATATAACAAGCATTGTTAAAGCAACCCTCCTGACAGCTTTTATCGAAAACGGTGGCCAATGCCTTACAGATATAACAAAACAATGCATCCTGGGTTATTCCTTTTTAAATGTGGGTATATACACACTAAGTGTCACTTTGTTAACCTAAGATAGCGGCATTATCTACCAGATCTAGTACCTCATTATTGAGTTCAACAATAGTTTCCGTTTGTTTTAGATTTGGCAATGTGAACTTAATACATTTCTTATCGTGCCTGCTAAGTCAATTAATTCGCTTCAAATCCTTGTACCTCTTTATCGAGGGAGTTATTTATTTAGTTATTTACATCATCATAAGCTTTTTAAGGCCCGCTTTACTTAAAACGGGAGTTAAAATTAATATCAAGAAGACCAAGGAGATGAGAACTAGTACAAATAATTCCTCCCCTATGCAAATTGGCACAGAGCTCCTAGATGGCGTCCAGTTTTTCACATATTTGGGCAGTGTCGTGACGTAAATCAGTGGCACAGAAGAAGATATTACTTTTTCGATCGCCAAAGACTGAGCTACCTTCGCACGTCTAAGACTAGTGTGGCAATCGCGGAAACTGATCCGAAGGATTAAACTTAAAATCTTCGGGTCCAATGTTTAATCTGTGTTGCTATATAGGTGCGACACGTGGAAGGTCACCAGGGACGTCTCGCCCCAAATCCACGTCTGCGTCAACCAGTTTTTGCGTCGCATCTTTGGAATCTACTGTCCCGAGGTAATCTCTAACGAAGATCTTCTAGAGATATGCCATGAGACTTTGATCGAACACCAGATTAAACGGTGAAAGCTATATTTATATTTTGATGCTTAACAGATTAATTTTAGCAGCATTATCCTACAGGTTTATTAAAACAATAATATGCCGTGCACTAAGTGTTTGCTTTCCAGCGTCAATATTTTTAAGTATCATTACAAAAACTTCCTCGGTTAATAGCGTTATGTTAACGCTACCCACTTATGTTGTTCAAATGAAACCACAAAAAACAACAGACATCTTGAGATCTTCTAGATAAGAAATGTCTAACTTATAACATAATATTTTGGCCAGACATTTCTCGCTTTTGATGTTGCTATGTAAAGTTTTGGAATAAGTGCAGCTGCCATTTTCCTTGTTGAAACATGATTTGTCAAATATCTTTTAACAGCTTCCTTTTTATCCACTTTATTTATCAATATAATAGTTTTGTTTTTAAAGATCTATAAAAAAGGAATTAACATACAACACATTGTTGTGTCATGGGCAGAATGAAAGGAAATTGCATGCAGCGGAGATGCGAATGTTGAGATGGATGTGTGGAGAGACAAAATTCGATAAGATTAGGAATGAGTATATTAGAGGAAGTGTGAAAGTAGTACCAGTGACCAAGAAGTTAAAGAATAGAAGGCTATCCTGGTATGGACATGTCATGAGAAGGGAGGATAGCCATGTATGCAAGAGGGCCCTAAATATGATGGTAAGCGGCAGGGCCGGGAAAGGGCGACTAAAAATAGTGTGGATGAACTGTGTGAAAGAGGATATGTGTGTAAGGGGTGTGAATGTAGAAATGACAGCGGATAGAGTGAAGTGGCGTAAAGTAACATGCTGTACCTACCCCATCTAGTGGGATAAGGGCAAGGCAATGATGACATTGTTGTCTTATGTATCTAAAGAATTAGGTAGAGATATCGATGAAAGCTCCCAGGCGCCTTCATTTTGTCCGACACTTGCAACAATTTTCGTTTTATTTTGTCTAATTTAAACACATTCTCGACAAATTATTTACATAAACCTTCTTCAAGAATCACTCTATCTGTTAGTGCAAATTACACGAATATCAATTTTATAGCATTATGTTTATTTGATTCTAAAACATTTAAGAATAATTCTGTAACTTTCAAAGGAAATTGAACGTCATCCTAAAGAGTTCTCTCGAGATAGTTTTTGATTTGGTTTATGTAAAATGTGCTTTTTGTGTATTGGATTGTTTTTGAGCTTTTGCTTTTCATTTATAAATAGTACTATTTTTCTTACTCAAAGCACACGTAGACTGATAATTATATTAATTGCAGATGCAGTACTTCTTTCTTCATAATTACTAATATTTGTAATATCCAGGACTCCATCTATCTCTATTACAAAATTCATCATATTGGATTCAGTGCTTTAGTTGTGAAAGCGTGACAAACACACTGTTTCATTTATAACAATAGTTATGATTTATACATATAAAAACATTGAAGTCGCTGTTAGTAAAGTCAATAAGACAACTTTTTACAAATCGCACATATAATAAATGTTTACACGATATTTATATCAATAAATACATAAATTTTTAAATTATGAAACCACAAGTCTGCTGCAAGTACTGCTGATAGGTAAGCCCTTAACTTTTGTCTCAGTAGATGGTAAGTGTTGATTCAATTACAAATCTCTAGTGTCATCATCATCCTAGCTATTTGGACGTGAAAGAAGAATATCCTAATAATCTTGACCGTTTCTTAACACTTAAAGGTAAGTAGCAGCCCATTAACGTCCCACTGCTGGACACAGGCCTCCTCACTCATATGAGAGAGGGTTTTTAGAGCATAGACCCACCACGCTGCTCCACTGCGGACTGGCAGGCATAGTACACAAGTGTACTCTTTATTCCTTCACTCTCATAGCCCGATGTGACGGTAATCCGACACAACCGGAGAGAGATCAGGCGCAGGACCGACGGCTTAACGTGCTCTCCGAGGCACGGGGGTGGATCACACCGCCAACTTCCCAACTACGGGCTAATATTAAAAAAATCTTAATAGAAAACTCAATATCCATTTTTGAATTGGCCCGACCCGGGACTCGAACCCAGGACCTCATGTCTGTAGTCGAACATGCTAATCACTAGACCAATGAGTTTTAACACTTACATACACTTTATAAGCGAATTGGATCACATATCTTCTAATCTTTCGAAGCTGGAGTGGTTTCCTAGCAAGTTCAATTTATGTTCAGACGTTCATGATAAAGAGACTTCATGATAGAAGAACTTGTTGCTTACGTTACCCTCTCGTCGTACATTTTGCGACTTATCCCATCAAAACACTTCATCATAAGAGTTGTTTTCCGGTGCCATGCTGTGTAGAAACCAGTTATAATTTACCCTTTACCAGGTTAACTCGCTTCTATCTTAGACTGTACCATCTGTTACTTATAAAAAGCCTACTTTAATACTAGCGTCGACATAGTCAAAGATTGTGATAGCAGTAGCATCATTACTAGTTGTATTTTAGCTTTCACATGTAGCAATGAATAGAGAAACATCTTTAGAGTGACGTCATATGTTTTCCTCATGCAAGTGTTTATAAATACAGGTTTTGAGTGCTATTTTCAAAGAATTAACTGCGAAGACGCAAATTTCAGATGAATAAACTTAGAAAACAGGACGAGAGGTTTGTTTTGCCCATTATTTGCTACCAGAGTGCTATATGCGTCAACTTCACGGTACCTTACAAGGAACACAAAGATCAAGGCGTACGTAACAATTTTGATGTGTAATTTTACAAGTCAATATTTTCTTTAAATGCCATATTGAGGAGAAACTTTGAGCTGTCAGAATTGACGGCCGTACATTCAATAAGTATATACAAATAAATAAAACAGGAATGTCTGTTTGTAATTTCAAATTAACACCGTGAAAACATGTTGCAAAAAATGCATTATAGGAACAATTACGTTCGCGTAAAAAATGGTTATAGTAAGACAACCTTAAAAGATAGACATGTGCTGTTTTAATACTTTTTTTAGAACTATAAACAGGCTACATTTTTGTCATATATGATTTTTACGAAACTTTAAATATTTACGCAGCACACGTAGCAAAAGCTTTCATGAAATAACCTCTGATTTTTACGTTTTCATTAGTCTTAGCCTGTCTCGATAAATTGACTATCTAATAGTGTAAGAATTTTTCAAATCCGTCAAGTAGTTTCTAAAAAAGGCTTGTTTAAGTCAACAAACGATGCAGCAGTAACCAATATACGGTATTTATATAAAAACAATCAAATCTTACGATGCAGTTCAGAGGTTTATATAAAAATACACCTTTTACTCTATCCCTCTTAAGGTTTTCACAAGTTAAAGTAAACTATAAAAATCACCAGGATCACCAAATTTATAAAAAAGGAATTATCCCGTCATACTCTGTGTATTTTACTAAGGGTGGCGTGGTTATCGTTATATTTCAACCAATTTACAAGAAAACTTTAACAAATTATATACATAAACCTTTTTTAAGAACCAATCTATCTATTGGAGAAAATGTAATGAAAATTCGTTAAATAGTTTTTGAGTTTTTCACGAAGAACGATGTACTATGTTTTTTAACATGCAAGGATAATTGTGTAAAGTTCAAAGCGAGTTCGCTGGCGCATGGGTTTCAAAATACCCCCTTCACTCCACCTCTCTAAAGGTTTTCTTAAAATAAAATAAACTATAACAATCTCCAACTTTCTATCTACATGTAAACCAAAATTCATTATAATCGATTCAGCAGTTTAAGCGTAACAAGTTGGTAAAGTCAATATGACTTTTTAGTTAATTACATATAAAAGCTTTTACATAAAATGCATAAACATGTGTTTAGATTTTTTTATGTTATCTCTGAAATGGTTGTATCGATTTTAATGAGATATTCACTGGCAGGTAGCTGATCTTATAAAGAATATCTTAGACTACATTTATTTTAAAAAATATATCTATTCATTGAAATAACAGGCATCAAACCTGCTTTTTATTGCAGTGTGTATGCTGTGCAGTCCCGGCATAGAATAGGACTGCCCCTAGCTCCCCGTGGGTGACGTAAAAATCGTGTAAGGGACATTCGCAGGTGAGTACTGGTACACCTCCAATCTAAATTTCGAGTTGTACTAGTTCTGACTGTGCGAGTTTCAGGAGGGCACACACCATATTACGCCCTCTTCCGATTGGTGGCGGATACTACCAAACGACAGCATTCCCAAAGAGGGTTGACGTCAGGCAGGCGGCCGGTCATAAAACATCAAGCCAAAACCATTACAGCATGTTAGGTACGAAAAAGAATAATGGCGATAGGGCTAGGGCGTACCCCCGAGGCGACGCGCAGTTGCAGCACCCGGCAGTTGTGGGAAATGGACAAGGGTTGTTGCATCAGGGACGGGTGCAACGTAAGAAGCGAGTCCGGGAAATAAGGATGAGGTTTGCGAGTTGGAATATAGGTACGATGACTGGGAGGGGAAGAGAGTTAGCGGATGTATTAAAGAGGAGAAGAATCAATGTAGCGTGCGTGCAAGAGACAAGGTGGAAGGGAACGAAAGCAAGAGAAATTGGGGAAGGTTATAAATTTTACTATTGTGGCAGCGATGGGAAAAGAAATGGAGTAGGTATAATATTAGATAGTGAGCTGAAAGAGTGTGTGACTGATGTAAAAAGAATAACGGACAGATTAATAGTAGTAAAGGTAATAAAAGAAGGCTTAGTGTTGAATATTATAAGCGCATATGCGCCACAGACTGGATGTGATGACAGGTTGAAGGAAAAGTTTTATGAAGATTTTGATAGTGTAATACTAGATATCCCAGATGACGAAGATATATACGTAGGAGGAGATTTTAATGGCCATGTGGGAGAAAAGAACAGTGGTTACGAAAGAGTGCATGGGGGATGGGGGTTTGGTAATAGAAATATTGAGGGAGAAGCCTTGCTCCAAACTGCTTCAGCATTTGATCTAGCAATAATTAACACCTTCTTTAGAAAAAGTGACCAACATTTAATTACGTACAAAAGCGGGAACCACAAAACACAAATTGATTACTTTTTACTTCGAAGAAATAAAATTAGTTCAGTTAAGGATTGTAAAGTATTGCCAGGAGAATCACTAACAACCCAACATCGTTTATTAGTTTTAGAGATCAAAACCAAAGTCAAAAGCAATAGAAACAAAACAAAAACAGTACCGAAAATTAAATGGAGCTTAATTGAAAAACCAGAGTATGCAGAGGAATTTAGAAAACAAGTAGTTGACAAAATGATCGAAATGAAAGAATTAGCAGATAAAACCGTGAATGAATGTTGGAATGAGATGGCGGGATGCATTAGACGTGTAGCAAAAGAAGTTTTTGGACAGTCAAAAGGTAAAAGAAAAATTGATAAAGAGACATGGTGGTGGAATAAGGAAGTACAACAGGCACTAAAAGATAAGAAAAATGCATTTAAAGAGTGGCAAAAAGTAGATGAAAGTAATCAAACCGATAAGCATAGTAAAATAACAAAATATAACGAAACCAAACTAAAAGCTAAAAGAGCTGTGGCTATTGCAAGAGCCAATGCTCAAGAATCTTTATATAAAACACTGGAAAGTCCAGAAGGTACGCAAAAGATATATAAAATTTCAAAAGCAAGAGAAAAAAGAGGAAAAGATATAAATTACGTTAATTGTATAAAAGATAGTAAGGGGAAAGTATTGTCAGATAACGAAGAAATTAAAAAAAGATGGGAAAGATATTTTGAAAACCTAATGAATGAAGAGAATAATTGGAGTGGAGTGTTGGAAGATGTTCCATTGAATATGGGAGTTGTTAGAGAGATAGGCATAGAAGAAGTACAAAAGGCTGTCCAAAGTATGAGAAACGGTAAATCGGTTGGACCAGATGAGATACCAATAGAAGTGTGGAAGTTTCTGGATGTGGATGGATGGACGTGGCTGTCTTTGTTCTTCAATAAGTTGTTACAAGAAGAGGCGATCCCTGACGAATGGTGTATCAGTTCGCTGGTGCCTATTTTCAAAAACAAGGGTGATGTACAGGACTGTAACAGTTATAGAGGAATAAAGCTCATGTCACACAGCATGAAAGTATGGGAGAAGATTGTTGCTAGACGAATGAGAGAAGAGACGAATGTGACAGAGAATCAGTTTGGGTTCATGCCAGGACGTGGAACAACGGATGCCATATTCTCACTTCGCCAACTTTGCGAAAAGTACAAACGAGTACATAAGAACTTGCATATGGTGTTCGTTGATCTGGAGAAGGCATATGATAGGGTACCCCGTGAAGTCTTGTGGTGGGCTTTGAAAGAGAAAAGAGTGCCTGGGAAATACCTGCGTCTTATCCGTGCTATGTACGGTAGAGCAACTACATACGTTCGCTCCGCAGCCGGCGAAACTAACAAATTCAATGTGGGCGTAGGTTTGCATCAGGGATCGGCTTTAAGCCCTTTTTTGTTCCTCCTGGTAATGGATGCACTGACATCAAACATACAAGAGGAAGCACCCTGGTGCATGCTGTTTGCCGATGACATTGTGCTTGTTGGAGAGGATGGAGCTGAGGTACAGAGAAGGCTAGAAATATGGCAGGAAAAACTGGAAAACGCAGGGTTGAAGATCAATAGGACCAAAACAGAACATCTGTTCTGTGATTTCGGGGATCCATCCAGTTTTTCTTCGATTGTCTTAGATGGTGTTTCCCTTCGAGTCTGCTCAGATTTCCGTTACCTCGGCTCTATCTTCCAAAACGACGGCGGCATTGACCGAGATGTTACTAGCAGGATAAATGCAGGTTGGATGAAGTGGAGGCAGGTCTCGGGAACAATTTGCGATGCCAGAATGCCCCTTAAACTAAAGGGGAAGATTTATAAGACGATCGTAAGACCTGTCATCCTGTATGGATCAGAGTGCTGGGCCACCAAAGGGGAGAATGAAAGGAAATTGCATGCAGCGGAGATGCGAATGTTGAGATGGATGTGTGGAGTGACAAAATTGGATAAGATTAAGAATGAGTATATTAGAGGAAGTGTGAAAGTAGCACCAGTGAACGAGAAGTTAAGGAGTGGAAGGTTAGCCTGGTATGGACATGTAATGAGAAGGGAGGATAGCCATGTATGTAAGAGGGTTCTAAATATGATGGTAAGCGGCAGGGCCGGGAGAGGGCGACCAAAAAAAGTGTGGATGAATTGTGTGAAAGAGGATATGTGTATTAAGGGTGTGAATGTAGAAATGACAGCGGATAGAGTGAAGTGGCGAAAGGAAACATGCTGTGCCGACCCCACCTAGTGGGATAAGGGCAAGAAAACAACAACAACAAACCTGCTTTTTATTACCTTGAAATACATATTCCTTTCGCAACGTTGTCTCTCATTAAGAATGGGTTTAATTAGTTCAGTTGTATTAATAATAAACATACAAACTTTCAAATTATTATATTAGTAACTGTGTGTAAAAAATTGTTGCTCGTTTATAAAGAAAACGCTTTTAAAACTACATCAATATAGAGACGCCACTCTATTTTTTAAAAACATTAATTTATTATCAAAAGTATTGAAAGTATAAGGCTTCTTACACGTTTTTTTTTTATTGCTGACGCTTGATTGTAAGCTTATCTGATGGTATTTGATAATACAGACTAAGATAGTAGTGAGAAGAAAAGGAACGTAGGTCCATTCTGGCAGAGCCCCGCATGCCAGAATAAGGCTAGCCTATTCTGGGTTCGCTCGGTCCCAGGGCCACCGGTTGCGACTAGGCAAATGCCCCTAGCCAGGAGTCCCTCGTCATGGAACACCTTGGACTGGCTGGAATGTGTAGGAAAATGGAATATATGGGAGGAACGGGTTAAAAGACAGGAACTTTTCAAGGAAGAGGAAGGAAAATATAAAGCAGTGGGATATTACTGATTCTGAAGACCTAAGAAGATTCAGCAATAGCTCGGGGAGCCGGGATCGCATACCCGTCTACTATCGAAGAGATAGACAAGATGTGTACCCCCTGACTAGATGGTTTGGGCACGTAGAGAGAATAAATGAAAGTAGACTGACTAAAATGATTTATGAGTCAAGGTTTAATGAGAATGAAAGAAGCGAAGGAGATATGCAAGGATCGTGGCAAGTGGATGAACGTGGTTCCTGCCTTCTCCTATGGGAATGAGGCGTGATGCAATGCATGTATAGAAGTGAGATAAACTGGTAAGAGGTAAATTACCCCCTAAAAAAACAAATGTTAAAAACAATAAGGGGTACAGATTGGTGTTATATCTACATATCTATCAAGTCCATTCCAAATCCAATTACACCACTGGATAGTTAAATGATCAAAGAATTTATTATGCTAAGTAAGGACGTTAATGCATCGCGTGCGGCGGAGGGGGAAGCGCTGCAATTTTGAAGGTCATTCTGCGGTCATATCAAGATTCCAACTAGTATAACTTTTGACTCGGTGAAGCTACGATGTTCACTGAAGTTTCAATCGTCAACTTATCTCAAAAGCTATCAATAAACATACACAATAATATTGTATATAGAAACTACTACCTGTTAATAGAAGTATTTACGTACAACAAACGGCGTGGCACATCTTTGCTGTTAGGGTGGTAACTAGCCACAGCCGGAGCCAGTCTAGGCTCAGACAAATTAAAAAATGTAAATTTGACCTGCCACGGATATAATCTAGGACATATAGTTAAGATAAAGTTGTTGAAAGAGTAACTATCAAGTTTCTTGTCGGTATCTTCTTGATAGAATCGATCTTTAGAATCGGTGGTAAAGTCTTCAACAGGTTGGTATACTTATTTGAAAAATACTTTCTAAACCATTTTACTATATAAATATTGATGTGGATAGAGCTTTATTATAATTTTGTAAATTTAAACTAGATTTTTATGGATCCTTTTAACTAATCGCTGTCGTTTTCACAACCGTTATTCAAGCTATCAAATAACGTAATAAATTTGCAGCTTTGCCTAATTTTGTAGGTCTTTCACCGTGTTTGAATGCGGGTTACTCATCGGGTTACAGTTATTTTACTATACATAAAAAATAAAGTGGTTAAAAACAAATTGAACTATCTCTATTAACTTTTTTAACTATTGTTTCTTAAATGTCTATCTATTATATATGTTAATGCGTTTGTTTCGTTTATTACCACTGATACATTAATTACGATATTTTCAAAAGTGAAAGTGTATTTGACTTTGAAACTTGGTGCAGTTACTCCTGTTGCAATGTTGACGTTCACTACAAAAGAGATTCCCCATATTCCCATGGGATCAGGATGTATAAGCGTAAAACAATCACGTGCTGTTAGATTTTGAAAACTATTAAAACGATTGACATAAAATTCTGTAAACATATTCCTTTCGCGAAATAGACGCCCACTGAGAACGGAATTCCTCATGTTTCGGCGGGATTGAATACAACTTCAAATTATAGTTATAATTATAGCAGTGGTCTGTCGAGCTGAGGTCTTTCTTGGCTTTGCCCAACGCCAGCCCAATAACTCAGACAAGCTAATAGTTACTGGCAAGGTTGAGGGCAAAAAACCACACCGAAAGCCGAGGACGCAACAGGGTGGAAGGCACTGGTGAAAAACTGACGGACACGACCTTCAAACTTGAAGAATACGAGTAGAAGAAGAGGTCTGTCGAGACATTTACCTTCTTACGCAACTCGACTCTCATAAATTTAATATGACTCTTCCTCACATCCACCGTAAAAGTCTGGGCTTGCTAATATTACACAAAATGCTAGATTTCAACCTAGACTCCGCCATTTCACTCTCCCAAATAAGTATTATTATAAGGATTTCAAGCCATAAGTCAAAAAATATATCTCCTCTTGTTGTCTTTAAAAACAACACCTCCTATTACAAGTCATTCATATAACCAGTTTGCTAATTTAGATATAGATATCGTTAACGCTAGATTCTCATTTTTCCATAGTAAGCTTATTAAACTTTGTAATTAAATTAATATAATTAAGATATGTATCAATAAAATCCTACTAATAAACACATCCTTGATGAACTAGATGACCAGATTATTTAGACATTACAATTGACAACGCTCCTTAAACTATCACACATGCACAGCGTCTTCGCCGGCGAAGACGAGGTCCCCGTTATCTGACGCACGCCAGCCGCGACCCCCAGTCGCGGACCCATGGGGGTCAAGACTAAACACCTCTCCGATTGTTATTTTCAGCAGCTGCAAACGTTGCTCTAAGCCTAGGTCCGAGCCTTGCCGGAGACGTCCTTAAAGCAACGTTGCCTCACGACGCAGCAGGACCCTTCTACGGGCCCACCACTCGGCGGAGCTTCTGCGCTCGCCAACCCTCTCGGTTACGCTATCAAAGCCAGTAGGGCTAACAGCAACTACACTACACCTTATAGGGCCTCAATAAGGTCTTTACATTTATATATTATTACTTAATAATATCAAACATTGTGATCTGTTTTGGCTGTCTTAGTAAATAAATAAAATGAAAATAGTTAAAGACATAACAGAATCCAGAATAGTATATATATTTTACAGAATATATATTGCCTGGAAGAGATCACTTATGTGTTATGGGATAGTGATATGGACGCCCGTTTCATGTTTTTCTTTATATATCTCGGTGTGAAATAATCTGTGGAACGCTGGCCCATCTGTCTATCGGAGTGGGGCAGCGTCGACAGTCAATAAGTGACGATCTGGTGCGAGTATCTCTCGGCAGTTCTTGAGTGACGGCCCGCGGTGCGGTCGACAATTTAAACTGTCGGGATCCTAGCTATTATTATAAATGAGTTTGTGTAAATTGATATCGGGAACATTATAATCTGAGTTTTTTAATAAAGTGTTTGATTACACCAACATTACCCAACAAACGCCCATAGTATGAAAATTATGGATGTCAGTAATGACATCGTCATTACTGAGATCCATCCATCTCCGCTGACATCGGTCAGCGGAGAACCCTATGCCCCTATGCTTTATGCTTCCTTCCTCCTCCTTCCTCCTTCTCTCTTACTCTCCGACTTACATATTATACTGTTAATTAGTTTTAATTGTTACTTTAGTAATTTGAAAGTAAGCAATGAAGTATTTATCCATCTATCAATCAATATTCTTGTGTAAGAAACTCATTGAAATAAACAAAAACGAAGCTGTGATCGCATTGTCAAAATGGCATTATGCCATTGTATGATTTGAACAGTTTTAGGAAGATAGCTGGGACATAATGGGCAAACATTGCCAACAATTGGACACATTGGGAACAACTGAAGGAGGCATGTACACAAAAATGTATACACAAATACACACATACACATAGACAGACACACGCAAATAAAGGCGGACACACATACGATACACAAACACATATTCACGCAAATATACACTTATTAACACTGCATGCATGGACCTACCTAGCTGGACTATGTGTCCCAGGTATGTATTCGTCAATAATTTCGAGTGCTAAATTCTCGATGACTGGAGCGGAACATGGATATTGGACATAACTTTCCTCTTATCCATGTTCATTTTTTGGGCCCGAATACATCTATTACTCTATTATTGATTGCATTCTCGTGTTCATTTATTTTATTAGTTGCGTAAAGTGCAGTTATATCGTATGTCGGACTATTAATATAAATAAGAAAAAGTATCGGTCCTAGTACACTTCCCTGTGGTACTCCACAAGTAATTGTTTTGGCTTTAAAAAATGTACAATTTTTGTTAGTGTTTCTTCTCTACCTATTTAATTTAAGCATGATAAAATATTTGATAATTATTCATAGACTGCGTGTAGACTTATATATGTACGTAACAAGTTATATCATCTTTATATTTGTCATGTAATTTACGATCTGTTTAATAATGTACATTCGACTCATTTGTCAGTCACGTTGTCATTACTGAGTTTTGATATAAGGAGTATTGTATACTGACGGTATTTTTATCACTAAACTCAGTTTTTTTCTACAGAAAACTAAATTTTAGTGACACAACGAGAAAGTTGTAGTAACTACCACATATTGTTTGTACGCGAAGAACTCAAAAGCTACTGAATGGATTTTCATGCAGTTTACATCAATAGATAGATTAATTATTAAAGAAGGTTTTTAAAGGAAATATCCTATCATATATAGTTTGGTTATATCTAAAGGATTAGCAGATAGGTAGCATTTTCAATGTAAGCTCAAGAACTCCAAAACTTGCAACAATTATACATAGAATAGATAGATAGAATACTCTTTATTGTACACCACAAACATGATAGAAGTAACAAAGACACAAAACCAAGACAATAGTACAATTAGGCGACCTTATCGCTTATTAGCGTACGTGATACATAAGAACTAAGAACAAATAGATCAAATAAATGTCGCCATAAGGAGCATAAAGAAAGATAATAATTCTTTACCTGTTTCTTGAACAAATCCAATGATTTAGCCTCTCTTACCTGTAGAGGTAACTCGTTCCATAATGTTATAGCTCGAACCGCAAAAGAGTCAGCAAAAAATCTGGTTTTATGTGGTATGACATTAAGTATTAGGTCACGAGTGGGTCGTAGACATCTTCCGTCATAATCATGGAACTTAAATTTCTGCCTTAAATAAGCAGGAGCAAGAGGATTAAATAGCACACAGTACAGAAGGGACACAATGTGCAAATTCCGGCGAAAACGAATAGGTAACCACTTGAGCTTTGC
>JACTOM010000131.1:535255-560630 GCA_015832385.1 Elymnias hypermnestra
CCGTCACATCGGACTATGAGAGTGAAGGAATAGAGAGTGCACTTGTGTACTATGCCTGCCAATCCGCAGTGGAGCAGCGTGGTGGGTCTATGCTCTAAAAACCCTCTCTCATATGAGCGAGGAGGCCTGTGCCCAGCAGTGGGACGTTAATGGGCTGCTACTTACCTTACCTTACCTTTTGTATTTCTGCTTTTGTAGTGATTATGATTAGGGTCTCCTCTATTGGATGGTTTTGGTTTTCGAGTCTATAACAGGTACAGGACAAGAAAATTTGCTTTGAATGGGGGAAACCGAAATAATTTCTAATCCTAGGTCTTTTTTGGTCAAGGAGGATGCACTTTTATGACGATTATAATGGATATAAGTGCCTGTAGAATAAGTAGTTTGAAATTTTTCCCATATCCCAGGGGATTACAAAATAAACCATCCATTTTCTCTTTAAAATATAATTTATTGATAATATTTCATCCTCTATTTCAGACAGACTTAAAAATTGTTTAGAAAGGTTTCTTTTACTGACCTAACTTTTATTAGGACACTAATTCTAATTGAACAATGTTAAGAATGAACTTAATGTGTGCTTCAAAGCATAAGATAGAAGGGAAAACTTCGTCAATGTCAATATTAGACTATAGACATATTCCCATATAGGTATGCAGAGACCACGTCCTTCCACTTGCCACGATCCTTGCATATCTCCTTCGCTTCTTTCATTCTCATTAAACCTTTCAAACGAGTTCGTCGGTTTAGAGTACTCTTAACCTGTCTCTTGTTTAAAATGTCCTGGATTTGGTCAAGGAACGTTTGCCTTGATCTTTCCTAGTTATTCTTGACTCATACATTCCTTTTGTCAGTCTCCTTTCATTCATTCTCTCTACGTGCCCAAACCATCGCATACCTTTCTCAATTTTAGTAACTATCTTCTTTTTTACCACGACGTTCTCTTATCACACTATTTCTTACTTTGCCACTCAGTTTCAATCCACTCATGCTTTTAAATGCTCTCATCTCTTCCGTATTTATTTTACGTTTATGCATCTTCTGCCATGCTCAACTTTCACTACTATACATAAGTGTTGGCACCAACTAATAAACTTGATGTGTACTTTAAAGTACAAGATAGCAATCTCAAACTTCGTCTTTAAAAAATCCGTCAACTAAGTTTTGTTTTTGCTTTAAATTCATAAAACAACCTTATAATAATATATTTTATTGTAATTATGTAAAATGATTGTCGATCAATAACGTTTCTATTAAATATTGTTTTAAAATAAATTTTATCGTTCTATTAGTCGTCTCGTCTTGAGCGTGATGTCTTAATCTCATTCAATACCAATGAAATAAGGTGTCGCATCTTAATAAGGTGTCACTTCAAAAATACCCAATTTCAAACGTATTTATTGTATATTTCTTTGAAATCTGTTTGTTTTCAAGCCAAAAAGTTGCTCAATCATTTCCTCCTTGAAAACTAAACTATATTACCGTAAAGTCACTTACTAAGAAAAACAAAACGACGCAGAACATCTTAAATAGATTTTATAGTTTTATAATATGCCTTGTTTTATATTCGCCATTTGTAACTTGTCGCGATGTAACATTATTTTAATAGATTCGCAGAACTTTTAATAAACTTTACGACTTGATACGTTGTAAGAATCGTAAAACGTTTTTTTCCGCTTGATAATTTGTTAATTTGGGATGATGAGCAAATTTTATAATTAGTATGACAAACTTCTGTAATACCTGGTACTAATAAAATTAAAATCAATGGATATTATGTAAGTTTAAAGAGGAAGGTGTGCTATTGTCGACGGGGGATGATATCAGCTAAACGGCTATATCAACAGCACCATCCTGCACATCAAATATTGCATGACCATCATCTTTAAGGTCTTGAATCGATTTTGGAGCATTGGCACCTTATCTTTCACGAGGCCCCAAAGAAATAAGTCTAAAGCTGTTAAAAAACTTTATACTAGCGGAAACAATTAGATATAATATGGAAATACACATGCTTGCTATACATATTTGCACTCACTTATACTCACACTCTCTCTATCTCTCTTTCTCGCTCCAATGAACAAAAACTTGTTTGCAACTTTAAATATTGAAGTTAGTTTTTCTCTGTTAATTGTTATTTAGATATATAGACGTAATCTGTTATGCCCTTATTTTAAGTATAAAACAGACCGTAAACATAATATGTTAAAATTGTACGCTGTTTGAATACAAAAGTAAAAAGAAATTGGAACCACAAGATCTCGTGGGCCAACTGTAATCCTCTTGGAGAAATAACACGTTCAAGAAAATTTTTTTGCAAAATTGCGGTTAATTCGTTGCTTGTGTGGCATATAGCGCTTTCTTGTTGAAAATAAACGTCGTCAACATCGTCGTCGTCGTCGCTTCAACCGATGGACGTCCACTGCTGGACATAGGTATCACGAAATGATGCCCACAAGGCTCGATCTTGTGCCGCCTGGCTTCAGCGGCTACCGGCGATCCTCCTTATATCGTCGGTCACCCTTTTGGGGGGTCTTCCTACACTGCGTCGTCCAGTGCGGAGTCGCCATTTCAGCACTTTCCGACCCCAACGTCCATCGGTTCGTCGGACTATGTGCATTGTCCATAGGTAGCGGTGATCACTACCATCAAGTGCCCTGTTATAATAACAAAAAAAACGTTCTTGGAGTAAAACCAGGCTTGGCAAAACTCTTCAAAATCCTAGATAGAAGACAGGTAAGGTATGCAATTGCAACAGGCCACTACAGTACAAATGCTGTGTTAAAAGCCATGGGCATTGCGGAAGACTCTACTTGCAGAGCCTGCAATGAGGAATAAGATACAATAAAGCTCGGTAGGTCCGTGCGACTTCGATGGCTTAGCCAGAACACGAATGAGTCTACTGAGAGTGGCCTATGCGCAACCAGATGACTTGAACGGTGCCAACTTAAAGCCTAATCTCGAAGTTTTGGAATAGATATTTGAGTACGTTTGAGTAAATGCGATAGAGATAAGACCGTTAAGAAGTATGTATGGATTAAAACTGAGTGACAGAGTAAGAAATAGTGTGATAAGAGAACGTTGTGGTATAAAAGAAGAGGTCGTGACTAAAATTGAGAAAGGTATGCTTAGATGGTTTGGGCATGTCGAGAGAATGAATAAAAGGAGACTGACAAAAAGAATTTATGAGTCAAGAGTGAATGCGAAAGTTGGAAGGGGACGACCAAGGCAAACGTTCCTGGACCAAATCCAGGACATTTTAAATAAGGGCCAGGTCAAGAGTACTCTAAACCGGAAGCGACGGCGATATGCAGGAATCGTGGCAAGTGGAAGGACGTGGTCTCTGCCTACCTCTACGGGAATGAGGCGTGTACAAAAGATCCACAAGGATATCCACTGCCTCATTGAGTCCCACAGCGAGATAATGAAAAGTAATACTAAAGGACTACTGTTTACGTTTCTATAACAAACTCCCAGAAGACATTCTTGAGATGAATAAGACGATTAAGAAAGCTTATTGAAAAATCGTCCTATAATTTTGAGGATTAGTTTGACGACACAAAAGTTGAATACATTAAAATTTCAATCTAATGGTAATGGTATAAAAAAGTGACCCGAATTTCTCGTGGGTACTTCTCAGCTACAAAAATGCATATTCACGTGTACATCTGTTAGAGAGTAAATTAAAACCACTTTGCGAAACGTCGTAATTTTTTATGCCTTTTTGTATGAGTTTATTTTACCACCTTGTTAGCCTTCGACTGAGTGATACCTACCGCAGGCAAACCGTTCCGTAATGTATAAAGCCTTACATTGTAAAAATCATTAGCTTTTACACGCGGTGTTTACTGCGCAATTGGTTAAAACACGAGGATATCCATACTCAGACATAGAAAAGGTATGCTCTTGGCTATTATCTCATTTATTATCTAACCAGCATTGGAAACCAGAGGAATCCACAACTGCCCAGCAGTGGGACGTTAACTGGCTGCCCCTTACTTTAGATGATTCATAATAAATGATGCTCCCTTCCGAATAAATTAACGGGATGATTCAATCTCTATTTTCGTTTTGATGTCACATATATTAAG
The DNA here is from genome assembly GCA_015832385.1 of Elymnias hypermnestra. NCBI lineage: Eukaryota > Metazoa > Arthropoda > Insecta > Lepidoptera > Nymphalidae > Elymnias > Elymnias hypermnestra. Next base: position 539,347 of record JACTOM010000131.1, read on the forward strand.
ATGCTTCACACCAAAAGCTATAAAATTAAATCATAAACGTTGTGTGACTTCACTTCACTTCATTCCCACTCCGTGGCCAGCTGCAATGCAACATGCGATATACGGTTGAAAAAATAAACCACAATGCAGCTGAACAGCTGAAGGAACCCATGGATGCGGCTCTTAAAACTTCGACTATAGGTAGTCTATAATCAACCAGCAAATACGAGCTGTCAAGCAAAACATTTGTGTTCTGGTATGAAGTAGAATATGATGTAGAAGTCATAAAAGCTATATGACTTCTTACCAGGTTAGCTTGATTTTATCTTGGAGTACATCATCAGGTTAATTTACAATCAAATCTTAACTTAACAGTAACAAGTTGTTGTTGTTGCAATGACAGAAGCAGAAGTTTTAAATTCAATTGCCGAGAGGAAAAATCTAGAAAATTATACTTTCTCTTCTTCTTTTTCTTTGAGGAGGAAAATTCTCTACTGACTTCTGCCATGCCGTAGGGAATATCTGATATACACGGACTAAAATAGCCTCTTTACACTTTACTGAATCCGCTCGGAATAGAGCAAGATTACTCCGGCCTGATCCCTCTGCACTCTAACTAACTCGTCGATAATACTTTTCATCTTTAACTCTTTCCTTTCTCTTCTCTCCTCTTCTACGCTGGACTGGAAGCATGGTATTAAATTATCCACTAAGACCTTGCTGCTCGATGCCTGTGCTAAAAAAATTGAAGCATTCTAAAGTTCTCTACTCTTTTCTACAAAAATAACATTACCCGTCTAAGAAGTAGGTATTAAATACTGTAGCTCCTGTGGTCCAGCCATCCATTTCTCCATGTCAACTTTTATGCTACTTTCTCTGTCTATAATCGTTCCTTCATGCCTGAAGATCGTGCTGTTGATGGCCATCTTCACTAGCGTGTAGAACGTAGTTTGCTTGGTTTCGCTCAACTATTTATTGAGGAACGTCCTTAAGACCTTTTTCCGTCTCAGTAGCCTGCCATTATCAGCTTTTCCAACTCTCGCCTCATGATATGTCCAAAAAAGGTCACAATTTCCTGATAACATAAAGGTGAGATTAAGCGGATTATGCTTTACTAAGTCTTTAATTAGTTTTCGTGTTCTTCTCGAACTTCCCACGTTTCCAAAAGCTCCAGGTTCTTATTTTCTACTCTATCTCCAGAATACTAATGATAAATGGGTGACAACGTCTCTCTTGTATGTATAAAAAAAGGTTTAAAGTTATAGCTTTTAATTTACCTTAGTATTGGCTTCGAGTGGTGAGTGAGCTTTATATTTCGCCGTGCCTAGGTCAATAGTTCAAGCGCAGTATATATAATTCACTAGCTTTTAAAAAACTATCTGCGGGGACACATTCTGTATATATTTCTTTAAACGAGATAGTAAAACAGTAAATGATGTCAGGCAGTCTGACTCATCCAGTTTTTAATATATATTATTGACAAGTTTTAACAATAAAATGTTATCTACGAGCCCAAATAGCGTGGTTGGCTTTGTTTATTATCTCCACGTAGGCAGGCCGGGCCTATAATTTCTACATACAATTGATTTTTCTCAACTGATTTTTACTAGCGACCCGACCCGACTTCGCACATATACTAAAGTATAACATACCCACATATTTTGTCTGTTTTAAGACTGCATGTGTCCAATATGGAGATTTCATTAAAAGCTCTATTGTATTGGAAGTATTTTAATGCACTTTATTATATAGATATTCTGAATGTAAACAACAATGAAAACATTTCTTTGCATTATACATAACTTAATTAAAGTATTGTGATATCAATTGAAAAACCAATAGGTTTCATAGGAACCAATCAAAAATTATGTGGTGGAAGGGATTTTAATAATATAAATGAAGAAACATTGGTAGCTGTTTGACAACAATCCGCTAATAAAGAAACAGTTAATTTTGCGCTAGTTAAAATTATAATACCCAATGGAACCCATCTTAATTATAAAGTGTAAAGGATTTTAATAAAAATCGTTAAACAATATATACCATCGTTTGCCTTTTCTTTTTAGACCTTTAAAAGTAGAATCTCACCTTTTGATAGATGTTTTAGGTTAAAATGGCTTGGCTTGTTTCGTCAGCCTTTTGCCACTTTGGAAAATACCTCTACACACCCCCATTGTGGATCTGCATATCACTCAAGACAGTTCTAATAAGGGGCTTGTGATATTCCACTAAAATCTGGTGATACTCTTCCCAAATCTAAGTGAAAAACAAATAGATTCCTCTTAAAAGTCCTGGCTTCTAATTCTAGACTAAATCTTTTAAGTTTACTTCTTAAGAAGAAACTAAAGTACTTTAGTGTGCAATAAAACTATCATCTATTTGAATGCTTTTACAAACTTTTTTATCACTTGCCAAAGTGAATTCAATTGTGTTGAGTTCAAATTTTGCTGAGTTTAATATTAAATTATTGACTGAAAACCGATGTGAGACAAACGAGTGGGTACTATTTACATCGTTAAAATTGTCTTTGTGTCTATCAACTTTAAGAAACAAGGACAAATCATCAGTAAATAGCAATAAGTCTTACATATGCTTTGCTACATCATTTATATATATAAAGAACAAAAAAGGGCCAAATATATCGCCTTGCGGGATACCCATTTTCACAGATGATCCTGACGACTCTACGCAATCGTGAAGAAATTATGGTCTATAAACCCTTTTTCATGATTGAAGAACTCTGTGCCCAGCAGTGGGCCCTCAATACACTTACCTTTACCTAAAAAATCATTGTCAATAATGTATCGTGAGTGAGTACTATGAAGTAATGCATTATGTTATAGTTTCATGTGATTAGGTCTACTAAAGTCGACTTATTTTTGAGCGTTACATAATCATACGTAACGACTTAGTCTCATTCGTCATCTTCGTCGTATTTATTGAAAAAATATTTAACGTCTTGACCTATTGACATATCAGACAAATTTTGCATTGTTTTTTGTTACAACAAAAACTGCTGATGTTTTTAAACTAAATGTAAGTTTTTATTCTATATTATTTGCATCCGTTAACTTATAACCAAACAATGACTTACTAGTTTAGTTTTAAGGATCATTTGCGGTTAGTTAGAAAGTACTTTATATCGTCTGTATTACAAAAAAGAGAATAAGCTTGCATGTGGTGAATTATTCTTATAAGATATAAGATATTACGAAGTTTTTTTATAAAGCTATAAAAGAAGAATATCCTATCATTATGTTTTGTTGCATTTCTAAAGGATTGGGCAGCGTTTTCAATAAAAACTTTGAGGCAGCTTGATTTTTCCGACCTTTCCAACATTTATCGTTGTAATTCAACAAGTTTACACTAACACCCTGACAAATTATATGTATAAAACCTTCCTAATGGAACACTGTATCACTTAAAGAAACCATATGAAAATCTGTTTAGCAGTTTTTGAGTTAATTGCGAAAAGACAGAAGCGGAGGAAGTCTTTCCTTCTATAACACAACATAGTACAGCAGAGTCCGCTGCGCCTCCGCTTCTTAAATCTCTGTTATCTTCTAAGCTATTCATTTTAATGAAATACTCTTAAAAGCAGTTATAATCTACATTAAATATACAATATATATGATGTATTTGATTGGATATAGAATAATATTGTGTTGTATAAAATAGCTTGGAATATAACACATATTATTTTGTAATATATAAAAGATAAAAATGGTTACTGTGGGTTATGCTTTTGAGATAAATATATACTTTGTTAGCCTATTTTATACATATTTTTAAGATTTACAATTACGTAAAACATTAATTTGAGATATCTCGTAAGGTATAGCCGGTGTTTGCGATTGGATCGCACTTAGATACGTTTGTTACTTTACATTATAAATCGTTGAATTTTTCACCTTTTGTGTATTATAATATATATTTATTATACACAAAAACCTTCCTCTTGAATCACTCTATCTATTGCAGAAAACTGCATCAAAATCCGTGTAATAGTTTAAAAATTATTGAATACTATACTGAACACAATAAATACAAATTAAGTTCGCACTTGCAATTTTTTTATTGTGATATCAAACATTTGATAAATCATTATGTAAGTAAACAACTTTAAATGAACGTTGTCTATTTGAACCCGAATAAGTTGTGAAGCACGCATTTTTTTTTTAATTTTATTTGATTTTTTTTCAAACAAGCCTCTTACGGAAATAGTAAAATAGTTAATCGTGCGTGGTCATTTATCATATTCAATCAGCGTGATTGTTTAGTTTATTATAAATTATCTTTTTATTTAAATAAAAATGTTTGCATATAGGTTCAATGTCATATGATTTAATGTAAATAAATGCGATAGAGGTCTAGGTAAAGGTAAGTAGGAGCCCATTAACCACCCACTGCTGGGTACAGGTCTCCTCACTCATAAGAGAGATGTTTTTTTAGAGTATAGACCCACCACACTAGTCTACTGTGGATTGGCCAGCATAGTACACAAGAGCACCCTTCATTCCTTCATATCCTCTCCAGTCCGATGTGTCGGCAGTCCGATACGATCAGAGAGAGATCAGGCGTAGGACCGAAGGCATCATCATCTTAACTTCGGGCAAATATTGAAAAAATGTTAACACAATATCGATTTGTGAATCGCTCCGACCCGGGACTCGAACTCAGGACCTGATATCTGTAGCTGAACATGCTAGACCAATGAGGCATTTACAGAAGCCTAGGTTAGACTGTTATCTCGCCTAATTGTAGCTTTGCTACTTTAATTATGAAGACGAGCCCTTAAAAGGATTTTACTGGAAACGATGCTGCAAAAGCGTCTCCTACGAGACAGAACCTTGTGTTGAAACAGCATTGACCTTAAACCCTTATCTGGACATGTGTGAAGGAGTTTTGGATTAATCAAGGGCGCCTCTGGGAACGTGGGTGGAGCCCAGATGATAAGTGATGATACAGTGTTAGCAGTAATTAAGGTCAAGATGCAAGGGCAAATTGGAGAAACTGGGTTTTCTAATTTGGTTGATACAGGACTAGTGGAAGCCTAAGGCTGTGGCTAGTTGTCAATCTACCAGCAAATATGTACCACCAAGCAAATAAAGACTTTATTTTGATACCTGTAACCATAAAAGATAAGCTACCTTATTCCACTCAGGTGGGGTACAATTCGGGGAATATTTGTGCTTTACTTCCACCTCTGTGAGTCCTCAGTCGGACTCTGAGGCAACAGGGAATGCAAGCTGAACCTCCGGTGTCTCACTTGCAGGTAAAGAGGGTTCCTCTGGGTTTCAGTGGGTATTACTAGACATCCTCTGTTGCCAATTCCCACATTCCTAACCCATGTGAATGGGGTTTGTATCTAAAAGCGTAAAAGGAACTACATTTTATATATATTATTATACAAATGTTATTGTAAGTCTACTGTCGCAAGGGTGTCTGTGAAGTAGCTCAGGTTCTCCCTGCAAAACCAGCGTCGCAGCTTGCTGTGACTTCGAGCTGAGTGGCTTCACAGATATATGTTACTTTTTCGTTTATATACTATTTGTTACAAAAAATTGTGAAAAAAGCAAATAAAATTTTTATCTATCTATCATTTTGCTGTTTAGAATCTCAACCGGTGGAAGACTTCGGTCATAGCTTACCTCCCTACCATAGGATAGGATATCTGAATAAGTTTATTGTGGGTTCCTCTTTCAATAAGGCACGAAGAAACCCACGTAACCTTAGATCTTAAGTCTCTCTTAAATCTTATTTATTAACTTAAAATTAAATATTAAAATAGGGTATTTTGACACCAAAATATTAAAGTTCAGAGAAAAGCTCCATTGTTAGCAATTTCTTGTGCGTTGAATTAGTAATAAAAGAAGTTTTTGTAAACAAATACACAAATTTTTCATTTTTCCAATGATCTATGAGTCTAGGCTTATAATACCTTGAAATGATTTCAGATTTATTACACAAAGTTTTCGTTCTTCCTGATTGAGATATTATATGCAACTTTTTGTGGTGATCGTCAAAAAAGATGCGAATTTTACGATATATTTTTTGTACGTTTTTTATCCAAAAGTTCCACTAAACAAAAGGCTTTTAGTGCGAACTTGTTTTGGTCATGTTTATACATGTTTTGAGGATATTATGACGGCTTCTCTGGTGTAATTGTGTCTCTTGTAGAGATACAGGCTTTAATTCGACAGGACATATTTAAATCTTTGTAATTTCAAAATTATGTAACTCTAGATGTGCCAATGTAACAAGAAAAAAACACAGTTTAACTTTAAAAATCACATCAACCAAATAAACAGAAATTTGCATCATAGCTCCTTATTCTTCTTCTTCTATAAACGATGCTGTTATATCCAGAAAAATATCTAGAAGGTTCACATCTAAATATTAAAATTTTAAATATTAAGTTTCTCGCTTACTTTCTTACTAAATAAAATTAAAAGTTTAAAAAGCTGTACATCAAAAATTCATCCTGGATCAATGGAAGATGATTTTGAAATACCACTCAATAAAATTAACAATTGACAGCTAATGGAAAACTATAATTTCATGGATAACTTGGAGGATAAAAAAGCGTGGGAATTAATAAATCGCTCTAAGGGCGTGGAAGAACCCTCATAACTTTAGATTATATGATCATCATCAGTTGTTCATTGGAAATACTATTAATACCACTTTTTTTGGTAGGAAACGCTTTTACACAACCCTGACACCAAGCATTGAGTGTGGGATTCGCTAGCATGGCCAGAATACCTATAAAAACCAGCGACACCCTTATCAACCTGAATTATGGGTGTCAGAGGCTACCTTGCACATTTTCCCTGACACTCCTGGAAGAAACCGAATAAGGATGTTAAAGGAGGAGATAAGAGGTGTTTGTAAAGACGCCTCCTGCCAGCCTTCTCCTCCGAAAGGGGGGGGCATATGCTGTAACTTTTCATTCTCGCTTCGTTCTCGTCACGTGGTCCCATATCGACAGGCACAGTACACTGATGACAGATAGGTGATTCTCAAGTCAGTGCCAGCTTAAAGGAGAGTGAAGTGTGCCACCTAGTCAGTCATTTTAAGGCGACTTGGATCAAGATCCTTTTAGCAAGGGCCCTGACCCTTTTGACCTTGTCAACGTACCGTCACCGTTCAAACGGTCACCTCTAGTACTTACGGTAACTCTCCACTGGTAAAGTTTGCTCTCCTACAGGTTGTTACAGGTACTTACCAGGCATGGTTGCCTCGGCAAATACCTGTACCGAACTGTTGGCTGTGACTCGTCGGTCCGTGACCAGATGTCACGATTGTGGTGCCTGGTCAGGCACAGCCCACCACACATTGGCAGAATATTCCGACTCATTATGACGTCGCTGATCGGCGCAGACCTCTCACTGGCGAATATTATAGGAGCAATACTTACCAGTAAGCAAGCCTGGAGAGCAGTTGCAGTCTTTTGCGAGACTGTCATCTCGCTTGAAGAGGCACGGCAAAGGGAGAAGGTGGGTGCCGCCGAAACACTCCAGTTCCGACGAAGGGGTGCAGGAAACTAGAGGCGGAGGTTCATACAACTCTACACCTGTAGAATATCTGTGAGCCGACTGTAATCGAGGGGCCAGAGAGGAATGCCTCAGCGAGCCTCTGGCTCCCCACTCTTGGTTGATGGTGGTCCCGCTGGGTTTTAGTGGGTATTGTGAGTGCGTACCCTCGCGGAGTCTCACACTCTCGACCCCATTAGGTTTGCCTCAACATAGTTATAAGAAATATGTTAAGAACACACAGAGGGCATATTATAATTTACAAGTTTATTTAAGGGATCTTTAGACTTGAATCCAGTTTCACATCAATACATTGTAACCTACAAAAACTTTATTAAAAGGAGTAACCGTTGAGTTTCTTGCCAGTTTATTTTCAGCAGATTCAACTTTTCGAACCGGTGGTAGATTTGTTAGCAAAGGACAGTCTACTGACGATTCAAAAGTGCATTTTTAAGCCCACTTCTATAAGGAATATTTTGATTATGGAGAAAGTGACTGCCCCATTGGTCTAGTGATTAGCATGTTCGATTACAGACATGAGGTCCTGGGTCAAGCCAATACGAAATCCACATTGAGTTTTCTATTAAGATATTCTCAATATTTGCCCGAAGTAGTGAACTAAGCGGTGTGGTCCATCCCCATGCCTCGGAGAGCACGTTAAGCCGTCGTTTCTGCGCCTGATCTCTCTCCGCTCGTGTCGGATTGCCGTCACGTCGGACTATGAGAGTGAAGGAATAGAGAGTGCACTTATGTCCTATGCCTCCCAATCCGCAGTGAAGCAGAGTGGTGGGTATGCTCTAAAAACCCTCTCACATATGAGTGAGGACGCCTGTGCCCAGCAGTGGAAAGTTTATGGACTGCTACTTACTTTACCTTGTTTATGGGGAGAGTGTGAACTAACACTGGTAATAATACCTATTTCACAATAGGTGACACATCTAAAAGGGCCACACCTAATGATTAAAAATCATCAGTATATCAGCATCGTTTGTAATCATTAGATTTATAAGTATAGTGTGAACGTTAAAGGTGATTAAGTTGTAAATTATATTAACATAAAACATTCTTAACTAAGCTTTATTTGTTTAGCAGAAATCGCCTACGAAAATATTGCTTATTCATATATTTCTCATCAACTGGTACATTAATCTATGTTTTAAATTATATTTAAATATATATTTGTAAATGTCACTTAATTAAAGGCATTTAATTAAAATATTTTATAATTTGAAGAGTTACTTGTAGATGATAATGAGCTCTTAAATTAAATAAATTGACATTATATTGTAATAATGATGAGAGAAAAGGATACTAGATGAGTTTCTTCTCAGGACAGGATACGATGGAGTCCTTAGACGATAAAAAGCTCTTAAGTGAAATAAGTTAGTATCATATTGTCAAGATGACAATAGAAAATGATACTGTGTGGGTTCTTCTTAAGGCAGGATGTGATGAAACCCTCGTAATCTTAGATTTTATGTTGCTCTTTAATATTGTGGTTATGAGAATATAATTTTGGTGATTAAAAGTGGTGTAAAAGCTAACTTAAATGAGGAACTTTTGTCTTTTCTAACTAGAGCTTTCTTCAGGATTCGATCAGAACTATTTTATCAATAACAATCATCAATGGACTCTCGATTACATAAACTACACACTTAAAGACTTACTTATAAGGATTTCCTCTGTATTTCTTCTGAGAAGAATTTCCTTTCGATCCTTTCCATTAATAAATAAATCGAAATATTCTTTAAACAAATAGACTTTTAGAGCACTTTTCAATCGATCAATTTGTCAGTTCCGAGGGTTAATCTCAATGAGAATATTTTTGCTTGTCTGCTCTCCTGAACTCAACTAATAACTCGGGTTCATTCCATCTCACCAACCAAAGGAAGACGGCTCCTATGGGTTTTAGTGGGTATAGTGGTTCAACACTCCCGAATACAGATTTAAGTTCATCCAGTGTGCATAAAGCAAGATAGGATTAAGTTGGACAACTCATTCACCCTCAATCTGTTCCTCGTTTCAATAATCCTTCAAATCATTTTCCGAAATTCAATCCAGGACCTCTGTTAGTAATTTAGCCAGCAAAATCCCTGGAGGCTGTGAAAAATATTGACGTATCTCTCCACCGAATCATGGCGGCTATGGAAGTATATCCCAGCAAAAAAGACACTGAGAAGATAACCTTAAGTTTGTGCAATTCATTAACCCCCAAACTCTTCCTTATTTCAGTAATCCGAAATCCATATCCTTGTATTTTCTGCTACTTATTTAGCCAGCAACATCCCTGGAAGCTGTGAAAAATATTGACGTATCTCTCCACCGAACCATGGCGGCTATGGAAGTATATCCCAGCAAAAAAGACACTGAGAAGATAACCTTAAGTTTGTGCAATACATTCACCTCCAAGCTCTTCATTGTTTCAGTAATCCTTCAAATTATTTTCCGAAATCAAATCCAGGATCTCTGCTAACTATTGTGCTAGCAAGGTCAAATATATTGACGTCTCTAACCACTAAACCTATGGTACAAAAGGTTGAACCATCAACCTTTTTGCTTACTGTCCTCGTATACAAGGTCGGCTAAAAACCATCGGGTTTTATTTAAGACGTGCAAGTAACCGACATCTAGATGGTTATCAAATATATAACCTTTAATTACCTCGTAGTTTTTTCCACCCTGACCTTTCCATACAAATAAGCTTGCGCAAAAGCGCAAAAATTCACTGACTTAGTCATCGTCATCACGCGGAAGTTCCTTTTAATATATTTCTTAATGAGGAACAAGATGTTTTATTGTTGATACCTGATAATGAATTAATAGCTGCTATAAACACACTGGGAAATGTCTATAAGCATCCCGGTTAGACCTAAACTCTTATCAAACCAAAAACCCAGTAAAACTCAGCGATATCCTCGGCATTCTTTAGTGGAATACCAGAGGATTAGTACATAAATGAATTATGAAGATATTGTGGACGGATAGAAGAGACCACCTTCTTCCACTTGCCACGATCCTTGCATATTTCCTTCGCTTCTTTCATTCTCATTCTCACCTTTCATACAAGTTCGTCAGTTTAGAGTACTCTTGAGCTGGCTCTTATTTAAAATATCCTGGATTTGTTCCAGGAACGTTCGCCTTGGTCTTCTCCTTACAACTTTCGCATTCACTCTTGACTCACAAATCCTTTTTGTCAGTCTCCTTTTACTCATTCTCTCTACATGCCCAAACCATCTAAGCATACCTTTCTCGATTTTAGTCACTAAGTCGTCTTTTATACCACAACGTTCTCTTATCACACTATTTCTTACTCTGTCACTCAGTTTTAATCCACTCATGCTTCTCAACGCTCTCATTTCTACCGCATTTATTTTACTTTTGTGATTCTTCTGCCATACCCAACTTTCACTACCATACATAAGTGTTGGCACCAACACTCCAGCATGCACTGCCAGTCTAGCCCTTTAAGATCATTTGTGATAACAGCTTAAATGACGCGCTGATGAAAGGGCCTTTATATTGGTCAAAAGTACTTCAAATAAAATTTATCAGTGATCCATATAATAAAGAAATATTTGAACTCTTTATTTAACACTAACTGGACCGTTCTTGGCTTCTATAACACAAAATAGAGAACAAGCTTTATTCAGACGAAAAATTTCCATCAGACATGATTATCGCATTTAGTTAAAATCTATTAATTCGAAATTACAAACAAACTCTCCAATTTCATTCGTTAATATATGATGCTTTAGGTCTTATATAACAATCGAAGGCTTTCACAGTTTCCTCAAAGGCGGCGAAGCCTTTATAGACTGCAATTATATAGCTGTGATGTTTATAAGTTATTTCGAGAATTTGATTCCGACTTTAATGTATTTCGTACGTGATTTAACTTTACACGATATGAAATGACTGCAATAAAATATACCAGATAATTACACTGTATGTGAAGCTTTAATGGATAAATTGTCAGATATATTTTACACACTTTAAGCCATAAAATATACGGCCTAATGACGAGTGAACGAAACATCATGAGTAATCCTGAAGGGCAGTAGTTCTAAGGTATAGGGAATGGGAGGTCTGTGCGCAACAGTGGGACATTAAAAGGCTTATGACCTTTCATTAATAATGAAGATTAATTGGGCCTGCCAGTTATCAGCCAACTCGCACGAGGTGCTAACCTGAAAGGGACCTATTCTTTAAAAATCCCTCTCTCTCCTACGAGTATGAGTGAATAGGCCAATGCCCAATTGTAAAAAGTTAAATGGCTGTTACTTTTTACCTTTTATTAATAGTTTAGGATTAGTTTTGTGGCGCAGCTATTCAGCGCATCACACTGTGGCAGTGTTCTGGTTTTGTGAGACTTTAGTGTCGCTGACGGACACCCACGATAGAGAAAGGAAGAATGCAGTGGATGCTTCCCCCGCACCTGCTTCCGCCTCCGTAAATCCACCGCCGGACTCATTTGGAACACCAGGGCAGGATGCGAAAGCTGAACTTCTGATGTCTCACTAATGGATGAATAGGGTTCCGCTGGGTTTTACTGGATACTGCGAAGCCTACCATCGCCGAGTTCCACACTCCTGACTGGTCATCAGTCAAGGTTAGGGCGTAAATTGCATTTCCCAGCGACAAAAAAAAGCTTGCCTACCCGTGGTAGCCTGCCAAGCCTCAGCTGATCAGCGTGGAGTGTCTTTTAGTCGGTATATGTCTTCCCGCCTTTGTGACCGGCCTCTCATTCGGACTTGTCCTGGATATCAAAAAGGAATGCGAGGTCCTTCTAAGTCTTCATAACGGATAAAAGGGGTTTCCGCTGAGTTTTAGTGAGCTTAGTGTTAAACTTTCTCCATAAGTCTCATTATCCCGAACCTGCAGTCGATAATAACCGACTTAGCTAGGAAATGGCAACTTAAAAAGAAGAAGAGTATTGGTAGACGCAATCTTCCCTGGTACGCCAGCTGGTTCCCGCTGGGAAACTTGGGAAGGCAGCAGGAGAATGACAGCCTTCTCGCTTCATGTGTTCCCTACAGCGATACAATAGCCTCTAGTGTCCACTGTGCCAAGTATGCCCTCCTGTGAAAGCTCCCTTTCGAGAGGTCCTTACATAATTGGAAACTATTAACTAATAAAAAGCAAAAAGAAGCAGTCTATTATGTCCCACTGCTGGGTACAGACCTCAAACAATGGTGATAGGGTTTTTGGACCTGGTATCCATCACATTATCCATCACAAGCAATTGGCTTGGATGAAGACAATCTTGAAATGTCTAATAAATTTAGTATATTTTGAAACCAAGGCAACTAAGATAATGTCTTTCTTTAAACATAGAGTAACCTCTGATTGATACGAAAATAAATTCAACAGTCCGATGAAACGGCATGGCTGTATGGCATTCATGTTTACAGCTTTATCCACTTTAGGGTTTCGTAAAATAAATACTGCTTAAGAAAAATCTATTACTTTTATTGTAATATTATATATGACGGAGAATAAGAAAGAAAAAAGGCATAAAGCGTAGGGACGTAGGGTTCTCCGCCGACATCGTCATTAATGGCATATATAATTTCCATGGTCTTGGTCGCTGAGTATGGGCCTTATACGAAAGTTCAGAGTCACTCAGCGTGCGATGGAAAGGGCTATGCTTGGAGTTTCTCTACGTGATCAAATCAGAAATGAGGAGATCCGTAGCAGAACTAAAGTCACCGACATAGCCTTACAAATCTCGAACCTGAAGTGGCAATGGGCGGGGCACATAGTCCGACGGACCGATGGATGTTGGGGCCCGTAAGTGCAGTGTAAGTAGACCCCCCACAAGGTGGACCGATGACATAAAGAGGGTCGCCGGTAGCCGCTGGAGCCAGGCGGCGCAAGATCGGGCCTTGTGGGTATCATTTCGTGAGACGTATGTCCAGCAGTGGACGTCTATCGGTTGAAGCGACGACGACGACGACGAGCGACGATAATTTCCATATTGTGGGCATTGATGGGTAATGTTGGTGCAATCAAACACTTTATATATAGGAACGCGACAGTTTCAATAGTCGACCGCTCTGACGGATCAGCACCCGAGAACTGGCGAACGAACTGCTACGCCGATAGATAGATGGCGCCAGCGTTCCACAGATTACTGCACTCCGAGACTGTAGAGAGACTAGAGATATAAGTGACTTTTGTGACATTTTCCACTCACTTGATAAAAAGCACTTGGTTTGAAAAAGAATGATTATCTACGCATGTTGATTAAGCTGTGAGTTAGATATCAAATACAGAGTGATATACCTCTTTACATAAGGATAAAATCTACCCATTCTCTCTCTCTCTAATGCCTATTCCAAGATGAGAATCTAACAAAACGATGCTCACTACAGCGTTTAATATTGTCATCGAATTTACTCTCTCTCTAACCCTCTTTGTATTTTGAGAAAACAGACGAAGTTACACTGCTTTATTTACTAACTAGCTAATGAATATTAATATTTATTACTTAGTTAATTATATACGGTACCAATATTGCAAATTGTTGTTCGCGTTTGACAACTTTTTTTTATATTTACTGCAATAAATAATGAATCAGCGGACATGTTGTCGGGCAATTAGATACATGTTTCCTATTCCAAGCACCTGTGTTTTGATAATAACTTGAAATCCAATGAAGATTTATCACTTGGATCATGATTAATGTATTAGTCAAAATATAAGATAATTTATTTTATCATTTATCTATAGAAATAGATAAAATTCGTCTAGTTTTTTGTTGTAAAGCAGTGGTGGCTCAATGTTGATATACGTGGCTTCTAGGTAATGTCTATTGAAATCCCTTTTTCATTGCTGACAGGTTAATGTTTATTAACTATTTCATCGCTCCAGATAATGAGTAACCTACCTCTTATTATTTCTTAATAATAATAAATTTAAATCCCCGAATACATATATGTCGGAGGGCAAGTGTCTGTGAAACGCTGACGCCATCTATCGGTGTGGGACAGAGTCAATGGTAGCAGTCCGGCGGGAGTCTCTCAGTTTTCAAGTGGCGAGCGACCGGGGCAGTCCACTGTAGGAACTTTCACGTTTCTAGCTATTATTGTTAATGAGTTTGTATAAATTTATATCGCGAACAATAAGTAATTGAACATTATATAATTAGAGTTAATTAATAAATTGTTTGATTGCACCAACATTACTCACGAACGCCCACAGTATAAGAAAATAAATTATGGATGACATTAATGACGATGTTGGTGGAGAACCCTTCGCCCCTATGCTTTGTGCTTCTCTCTTATAATATAGAAGGGTGAGAACATTAAAATGAGTTAAAACAAAATTATAACATTTTGACGGCCTTGCTGGCGCAGTGGTGCGAGTATTCGCTTTGCTAGCGGAAGTCCCGGGTTCGATCCCCGGTAGGACGAATTTAGGAAATTGTATTTTCTAATTTTGTCTGACTCTGGATTGTTGGGAGGCTTCGGCCGTGGCTAGTTACCACCCTACCAGCAAAAACGTACCGCCAAACAAAGACATTTGTGTTCCGGTACGATGCTGTGTAGAAACTGTAAGGAGGTATATCGCCTCTTAACAGAATAGCGCGCTTCCATCTTAGACTGTATCATCACTTACCATCAGGTGAGATCACAGTCAAGCGCTAATCTGTCAGCAATAAAAAAACATACCTTCTTTTTTAGGTATAAAATGTTTTTTAAAGCGCATTAACCTTTTAAATATTATTTTTCACGTTAAGTATCAAACACCGTTAGTGTAAGCAAATCTCGCGTGTGAATACGAAATTCAACATCGATCGATTCATAAAACCGAACCCGAGACACTTCGCCTGCGAAAATGTTATAAATACGGGAAATGTCAAAGATATATATTAATGGTTCTACGTTTTTTTATCGCTGACACTTTTTTTTAACGCTGAGAAATCCTCGTGGATACCTGGAATACTTGAGAGGATGTTTAAGGGTATGCCGGACTCATACCAGCTATAACCCAGCGGTGCTCCTACATCACTCGGAGACGGGGTAACGAGAACGCGACTGACAGACATTGGCAACCCCGCCATCGATGTGCCTGCTTAGGCCCAACTCGGTTGATGACCAAAACTTACTCCAAAGGTGGATTGCTTGGAGCATCTGGCCAACCACCAACCACCTCGTGGGACTTCTCTTTGTTGGGCAACGGACCCCGCTTCCGTTACCCAAAGGTCACCACTAAAGAGGGAGACGGCGATTGTGGGCCTCTCGCCTCCTTCCCGGCCTTCTCCTGCAAACGGTCGAAGTAGTCACGTTCGCCTTCCACAATCGTTTCGTCATCTCCTTCCGCGTCATGACATCCCCGCAGAAGGAGAGCGTAGCACATCATGCTCTCTCGCTGCTCACCATCATTCTAATGACGGTGGGGAGCGTGAGATCCGCACCACATTTGACTGTAATTGACCTTTTTTTATCGCTGGAAAATACTTTTAAGCACGCTGGATGGAGTATACAGCACCATCCAGGAGTTAGATTTATTGTTCGCCAGAATACCCAATAAAACCCCGCTAAATCCTCTTGATCCGAGTTATAGATGCCGGAAGTTAACTGAGGTATTCAGCTTTGGCACCTCTAATGAATCCGACTTAAAGGATCAAGAAAAGAGGAGCAGTCGGCATCCCCTTCGTCTGACGAGAGTGAGGAGCATCGACTGTTCTCTGTATTTGCCTCTTTTATGCCTTCTTTTAAAAGCTAACAGCCTCACAGACGGAGGCAATTGCAGGCGGCTCTTCAAAAGTGATGGTACATTTAAAGATGGAAATGCGCTAAAGTAAAAACAGATAATATACCACGTGTACACAATATTGTACCGAAACTCAAATCTCTTGCTTAGCGGTACGCCTTTGCAGGTAGAGTGGTAACTAGCCACAGCAGAAGCCTTGCATCAGGCCTCGGAATATGTAAAGGATGTGGCAAAAATTTTTGCAAGTCTCCTTGATCGATAGATGGAGGAGTCAAATCAGAGAACCGACGGCGGTTGACAATAGAACCGTTGAGGCCAATCTTAAGACAGCGGAATGAGCGACGACATGACGTCTTGATGTTCCAAGTTACTCGGCTCCTCTCGAGGCACGGTTGCTTTGGGAGTGACCACCAGGAAAGAAGAAATCAAGAAATGTGATCCTCCTTGGGACAGCTCCCAGGTTCTTGCGGCGCGCGCAGGTTCTTGCGCCTGCTCATCCGCACAGGGCATTTGCGAGGACTCAACATTTTCCAATTGACGTCGATGAGGTCCGGAAGCTCAGAGTCCTAGCTGACCAGGCTCTGATCCAAAAGCAGAAGAAGGACCTCGGGCCTCCAGTAGTGGGCGTGGCCACTGTGGAGGCGATTCATCCTCACTTAGAGCAGTCTTGTGCAGGTTCTGACCGGGGATGGCAGCGTGGGAAAGTTCCTGCACCAAATTGGCCGAAAGGAATAGCTTGCTTGCCACGAGTGTAGCGCAGCTATCGACTCAGCATAACGCACTGTGGCTATGATCTGCGGGGAACTCTCGCTTTACAGAATTGTAGGCTCGATGTTGTCAAGTGAAAGATGCGGGCGGAAGTGGCTTCTGCGAGACTGTAAGCTTGCTAAAGAAGGCCCACGAGTGAGATAGGAAGAATGCAGTAGATGCTTCCCCTCACTGTCGAAGGAGGTGGGATACTAGGCGGCGCTTGTTTGCGCACCTGCTCCCGCCTCCATGAAGACTGCGCAATCTGAACCTCTGGTGTCTCATTTACTGATGAAGAAGGTTCCGTGGGGTTTTTAGTGGTTATTGCGAGGTCTCCTCCCTCGCCGAAGTAAGTGTGTAACAGATTTCCAAGCGCAGAAAGAAAGGCACTGAAGGGTCCAACTACACAACACAGAAAAAATATTGAGATTTTTTTAAAAGAAAACTAAATATCGATATTTGAATTCACCCGACCTGAGACTCCAACCCAGGTCAGGTATCCGAACAAACCACTACACCAATGAGGCAGTTAAAATGTAATATATTCTACTAAAACGAATATATTCTTAATACAAGTATCCCGGGTCAAGAATGTGACCTCTGTATCTATATAGTAAATGAGATTATATGATTCATACATTTTACTTAACATTATAAGAGAACGAGGATCTGCACGCGGTTCTGTCTGCGAAGAATGTCTTTATTTAGGTAGGCAGAGACCACGTCCTTCCACTTGCCACGATCCTTGCATATCTCCTTCGCTTCTTTCATTCTCATTAAACACACAATGTCTTCGATTTAGAGTACTCTTGACCTGGACCTTATTTTTGGCCCTTATTATTAGCCTTCCCCTTCCAAGTTTCCCATTCCCTCTTGACTACTTTCATTCATTCTCATCGTGCCCAAACCATCTAAGCATACCTTTCTCAATTTTAGTCACTACGTCTTCTAATATACCACATCGTTCTCTTATCACACTATTTCTTACTCTGTCAGAAATCTCAGTTTTAATCCACTCATACTTCTCAACTCTCTCATCTCTGGCGCATTTATTTTACTTTTGTGCTTCTTCTACTATATCCAACTTTCTCTATCATACGTAAGTGATGGCACCAACACTGCTGCATGCACAGCAAGTCTGGCCCTTTGAGACACCATCTCGCTATTCATAAAGGCGTGCAGAGCACCATTTACCATATTCCCTGCATTCACTCTCCTTTCAATATCACTTTCACATCTTCCATCTTTTGTAATATTAGTAAATTTTCTATTAGTTCTTATGATTCTAATATTAGTATATCGAAAAATTTCTTGTATTATTTCTATATTGCTAATAATGAAATATCTATTCTCACAGTACCGTCGCAATATGTATTAAATAACATTTTATATATCCGTGATAATATTCATTTATACAGCAAAAGGAGCGAACCACACAATTTTAATACAAGAAATAAACACAAACTTGTAATGCCATATTTTAGAGTGAAAAAGGTTCAGAAGTCATTTGTCGGGTTGAGCATACGCATATTTAATAAGATACCTGAATCACTTCTGGGTTTGCCTCCACATAGTTTTAAGAAGTATGTTAAAAATGTCCTAATAAAAAAGGCATATTATAATGTGGAAGATTATTTAAGCGACAAAGATGTTTGGACATGATTCCAGTTGCATATGAAAGCTAAACACATTGTAACCTACAAAAAAGCTATGTTAAAAGGAGTAACCGTTGAGTTTCTTGCCGGCTTCTTCTCAGCGGAATCAACTTTCCGAACCGGTGGTAGATTTGTTACCAACGGACAGACTACTGACGATTCAAAAGTGCTTTTTAAGCCTAATTGAATAAAGAATATTTTGATTTGATTAAATACCCTCAACTAAACCCTTGAGTCGGTTTCATCTAGTGCGCCAGAGCTGAATCTGTCAGCGGACATCTGAATCCCAACATCTGGATGAAAAGGGTTCCGCTGGATTTCCCAGCGAATAAAGACTTTTTTCTAATATTAGTGGATAGAAAAATTTCTCATACAAATTTAACATCGCTAAAAGGATATATGAGTGCAAGAGTCTGTGGATCCCTGGTCCGTGTATAATAGTCTGTGGAACGCTGGCGCCATGTGTGTATCAGCGTGGGGGCAGAGTCAATAAGTGGCAGTCCGGCGCGTCTCTCGGCAGTTCTCGAGCGGCGGTCGGCCGGAGTGGTCGACTATTGAAACTGTCGCGTTCCTAGCTATTATTGTTAATGAATTAGTATAAATTTATATCGGGAATATTAAGCGATTGAACATTATAATCAGAGTTAATTATCAAAGTGTTTGATTGCACCAACATTACCCACGAACGCCCACAGAATAAGAAATTAAATAATGGATCCCATTAATGACGATGTTATATAATACTAGTGTATTGAAAAATTTCGTATAATATTCCTATAATTTCTTATATACTACTAATTGAATATTTTTAAATAGATATTATATGTAATCACATTGTTACAGGAAAAATACCTTTATGTATATAGGTTTAAGGTTGAAAACCGAATAAAAAGACATAGATAGATTTTAATTCAGGTAATTTTATTACAGGTAACTCAACTTCATATTAACAAACTTACGCTTGAAAACGTAACCGAAATACAAACAGACAGAGTTACTTAAGTATTTATAGTATTAATATAGATTATACCATCAAAATGGAATGACAAATTTACATAATGTACATTTCAGATAATAGAAACGATTAGAGAAGTATATAAACCCGTTTCCATATTCCGTATGTCGTAAATTGCATATAAGAAAAAAAATAATATACAAATATAAAAAAAATGATGTTGCATCTCCAATGGATGCAGTTTTTTATAACTTTATTAAGAATATAATAAAAATGTTTACGTAAGTTACCTAATCTATATATACGAGTCTAAGAAAAATACTACTCACACATTTTTTACGAAATGTCCAAAACTATAGATGCTCTCTCGGGTCTGAACTTGAATTGAGGATTACGGGCCTCGGGGCTTTTGTGCCATTACCCGGGCTAAGCCTCGAGCATCGCGCGATAGTGAGATCAATCCGGGTGTAGCCACTGCCGGCGCATCGTCTGTGCCGTCATCACCCACGTCTGATGGTAGGGACAGCAGAAGCTCACGAGGTAAGGGGCGCCCAGTGTTTGCCACTCTAGGATGGTGGCTTGCAATCCCATGGAGGTGTGTGTGCGGGGAGTTATCGGCTAGGTGGAACATCCTTGCCAGCTGGCGGACAAACACCTCCACGGTGGGCGTCCTGGTGTCGCGGTGTATTACGTCATTCCTGACGTACCTCGGAGCTCCTACTATCATACGTAGGCTCTTGTTCTGCTGGATCTGCAGCCTTCGCCTTTGGTACCCTGAGCAGAAGGAGTACCAGGCAGGGGCTGCATATGTCAGTCTGGAGCGGACGTAGGCTCCATAGACCTTCAGCTTCGCTTTTGTTGGGAGACTTGAGGTAAAGAGCGGCCATACTATAGATGCGATTGACTTAAAATTTGGAATAGCGACTCCTGTTGCAATGTAGACACTCACTAAGAACGGGTTTCCTCATATTCCTATAGGATCTTGATATACAAACATAAATTAATGACGTACTGTGGAACCGTTAATCTATCAGTCCCATTGACTTGAAATTTGGAAAAGTGACTCCTGTCGCAACGTAGAGGATCACTAAGAAAGAGTTTCACCATATTTCTATAGGATGAGGATATACAAGCAAACATAGACGCTCACTGAGAGTGGTTTTCACCATATTCATAAAATATAAGTGATAAATGATAACTCACATCGATATCGTTATAACTATGAGTCCGATTGACTTGAATTTGACATAGTCACTCCTGTCGCAACGTAGACGCTCACTAGAAACGGGTTTTTCTGAATTCCCAAGGCTTTTCACCTATATATCTAGGCTTCATATCTTGTTTTGAAGGCGGTTCTTTTTTGTTAAAATTTATATTTATTTTTTGATTTTTAGTGACTCTGAAGTAAACTAACAAATTTGTCTCAATATGTGTACACCTAAAACGCGTTTCTCATATGAGATAACACCGTTTAAATGAAACAAGTTTACAAAGTTAAATTTACATTAATATCGCCACACCCGGAATCGAACCCGAAACCCTTATACCACCGCTTCACACATAATTCACCTTTCAAATCTTGCAATGCAGCAACAAACGTAAGGTCATTGGCATTTGATTACAGACAGTTATAGATTTTGCCAAAAATCACACTCTTACTATAAGCCGTTGAGGAGTTCCATTGATCTTCATATT
>JACTOM010000131.1:562358-620286 GCA_015832385.1 Elymnias hypermnestra
AATCCACTCATGCTTCTCAACGCTCTCATCTCTACCGCATTTATTTTACTTTTGTGATTCTTCTGCCATACCCAACTTTCACTACCATACATAAGTGTTGGCACCAACACTCCAGCATGCACTGCCAGTCTAGCCCTTTGAGACACCATCTGGCTATTCATAAAGGCGTACAGAGCACCATTTACCATATTCCCTGCATTCACTCTCCTTTCAATATCACTTTCACATGTTCCATCTTTTGTAAATTTAGATCCCAAATATACAAATTCTTTCACCTCTTCCACTGGTTCCCCATCTATCAAAATATTGCCACTCATCATAGATTCATCTTAGATTCATCGGTGATTACCTTACCAAAAAAGCCATTAATGACATCATACAATTTTGGTTATAAAATAAACGTGAAATCCTGAAAACCTGATATTACACCTTTAAGACACCAACTACCAATTATCATAACACAATTTCCTTTAAATTTTATAAAAACAACAACTTACATAACACAACTCTCACTATACTAATAATTACTTCACTATTTAAATTTATACAATTTAGCACTACTTCTCTTAAACAGGACGGAATTCCTCTCAGCCAGAGGGGAACCACCAGACGCTGACGAGATAAGGAGGGTCAGGGTTCTAGCTAACAAAGCCTTGACTCAAAAATGGATGTTGGATCCCCAGTAGCGCACGTGGCCATAGTTGGGGTGATTCCCCCCTTATCTGGACAAATGGCTAGGCAGACAGCACGGATCGCTGTCCTACAAGATGCTTACCAGTCATGGTTGCTTCGGCAAATACCAGTATCAAACTTTTGGCTGTGAGCCGTCGGCCAGCTGTCATAAGTGTAGTGTCCTTAGACACAGCCCACCACATGATGACAGAATGTCCCGCCTGCAGATCTCAGCGAATCATTATGACGTCGCTGGGCATAGACTTCACACTGGCAAGTATTATTGGAGCAATACTTAACAGTGAGCAGGCCTGGAGAGCGGTTGCGGAGATTGATTCTGATTCAACCGCCGGTGATACCCCCTTCGCACCTACCTCTGCACCCGCGCTCGCTCTATCTCTTGCTCGGCACAACCGTATGCTCGTACCGGGTGAGAGATTTGTATAAAAGGGACTCCCATGGTTCAATGATCACATTTCGCCTTGGACTTAGACCAGATCTCTGCGAACCGAACCAGGGACGCTGATTACGAAGAACCGAACTCCGCACAATTGAACATCCGAACCTGCATGATCTGTACGACCCAAGCCTAAACAACTGACGACCGAACCTTGAAAACCCAAGCAACGAAGAACTGAAAATCCGATACGGTAAGAACTGAAGACCATAGCGCTCAAGAACCGAAGACCTGAACTTTCAAAAACCAAAGATCGTAGCCCTAGGAACCCTATTCAGTCAGAGGGATTTGTCAGAATCTAAATCCCTCCCCGACAACGGCTTAAGGAGAGGATGAATGCTACCGAAACACTCTAGCCCCGACGCATGATTGCAGGAAACAGAAGGTGGAGGTTTATACAACTCCTCCCCCTGTAGAATATTTGTGAGCCGACTGAAACCGAGGGCCCAGATATGAATGCCTCAACGAACCTCTGGCTCCCCACTCATGGTTGATGGAGGTCCCGCTGGGTTTTAATGGGTATTGCGAGTTCGTACCCTCGCGGAGTCCCACACTCCCGACCCCAAGGTCAGGGCGCGTAAATGCATTTCCCAGCGACAAAAAAAAACTACTTCACGACTTTACTATAAAGCAGCTGGTAATACTATATCGTCACGCAATTGTTCCGCACCTTAAAGTTATCTCGTATTGCATTTCGTATTATACAATGTTGTTGTATCTATTACATGTATTGTTTGTGGTGAACAATAAAGTGTATTCCCTCTCTCTAAGTTAAAAAAGCTGGGATATTTTAGTCAGGTCTTTAGGAAGCCTTCTAGCTTTCCTTAATCAATTAATACTAGTTTACTCTTCGCAACTTCGCAACTTCATCTGCGGTGCCATCTATAGGTGTGTAACTTATGTTTAGAAGTAGGATAAAATATCATAAAACTTTGAATAGGAACTTTTATATAGGTTATAAAGGAAAAAAGTTTATAGTTTGTTTAACCACCTAAATCTCAGAAACTACGGGTTTTAACTTAAAAATTCTTTTAGTTTAGGATAGGCTATTTATCGAGGAAGACTATATACTATAAAACATCTCGTTACGACTAATAATAGGTACTACTAAGTATTAAACAAAAATGTTGCGTAAATGGGGAAAATTTATTCCTTTTGCAAGCTTTCATTAGGTGTACTGCCTAAACGGATAAAGATACGCAATAATCATGTATGACTAAAATATTCCTCTTAAAATATTGTAATAAAAAGTCTAAGACAGAATATGTCTATCTTTTAAAGTTAACTCACTATAACCTTTTATTTTTGTAATCAAATTTATTCTCTTTGTTACATGACGTAGACGAAGTTACGTGGGTTATCTAGTCAAATATCCAACTAGATATGTGTATATGTTCTGTATTGTGGGTGTAGATTTAAATAGCGGTGTTATTTTAATATAATGTATACACACCTTTAAAGAAATATTCAAAGAAGACAAAATAAACCGACGCCATAGAGTCTGTTCCGAATAAATACAATTTGAACATGAATTTTAATGAACATTATGTAAATGTAGCATAAAACGTGTAAATTTCAAAGTATAATATTTATATACAAACATACGTGTGTCCGTATTAACTTTAATTGTATTTGTAGTAGATTACTTCATAATCTCATACTAATATTACAAATTCGAAAGTAACTCTGTTTGTCGCGCTTTTATGACAAATCTACTGAACAGATTTAAATGAAATTTAGTACACAGATACTCTACAGCCTAATTGAATACAATTTAATGGAAAAAGAGGCTTTTAAGTAGTGGAAGGATCATTTTTTGTAGAGCTAGAACTTATTGTTTAAGCTAATGGTTCAGACAGACAGATTTACTATCGCATTTATAATATTATTAAGGATATGAGAGTAAGGATTATTATTTAACACCCTAGAGGGTGAAACTGTTATAAAATTTGAATATTATGCTTATTTATATCTAATCAACAACCTTAAATTAAGTTTCAAGATAATAATTCTAAAGATGACGATACTTTCAACACTTTTTGAGCTTTAAAATGTCTTGTCTCAATTATTATTCTTGATAGACACATCATTATTAGGGGGCACCTATTTTGTCTATCCGGAAACTTTGGAAACAATTACTTTAATGGTAACCGAATCGTTGTTTTCAGTATTGTACTCTAATGAAGATCTATCCAGATGATTTACACAAAAGATCTAATAGAGTTTAATAAGAAAAATGCAAGGAAATTCTACCTATTATCTGTGCCTTTCATAAAATCAATGTTTTTGTGGTTGCCATCTTACCTCTCCAACTGTACGTGACTTTACCATTATAACGGTGTCAGTGAAGTGGTTTTCACAGTGTCTAATAGATAGCGCTGTTAATTTGTGATATCTTATCAGTGAAATGATTTATCCGTTCACTAATAGATGGTGCTAATTACAGTTCACTTTTATGTCTTGAACTCTGTTAAAGTAGTCAAATTTGGACGGCGAACTTGGCGGTTTTAAAATAATAAATTAAATAAAATATAAAATTTTATTTATAAATTACTACTTAAAACGAACTTAGAGGATCTAAATAACTTAATCGGTCGGAGTGCAAGACGTGACTGCCTGCTTGTGTTTTCTTCCGAAACACAATGCCTTTGAAAATATAAAAAACGCGGTCCTGAGGGACGGGAAGGCAATGGCAAGTTGCATCATGTAATCACATGTGCTGCGTTTTTTATGCGCATCTAACGGTCAGAAATCCCTTGTCAATTTTGAGTAATATATTACTTATAGATGTCTGAATGGCCACAAGTGGGCACATGTTAGGCCTGCATAACTAAGTAATATCCTATCAACAGCGATATGGTTCCAACAGCTTTGTATAGATGACACTCTTGTTGTTTCTTATCTTGAACTCTGTTAATACCTGTTAAGTATCTTGTTAGTAGCGAATTAATTTATATATTCACTAATAGATGGTGCTAATCATAGTTCATTTTGCATCGTAAACTCTGTTAAATAACATCCTGTCAAAAAGGAAATGCAACACACGCTTTTCACTCTGAATTCTTTCTTTATTTTATTGTTTTTGGACCTGTCAGTTTCATTGCTTTTATTATTTTCTATTTATCATGTTTTAATTTCGAGACATATAATGTTATGTAACTTTAAATTAATTAATATTATAAGGAAAGTGACCGCGACGTCACCATTTTGGGCTGCTGCTGAAGATCAGCGCCATCTATCCTAGTGACAAATGGCTTAGCCTGACCTGTTGGCCTTTTATCGTAGTGTAAGTTAGTATGTATATATTTATATTGTATCTTCTTGTTCTTGTAAATGATCTTAAGCCACACTTACTTTACGATAAATAAAGGATTTTCTTCCTTTCTTCTAAATTTACCCCTCTATGTCTATTCCAGTACCTCTACTAGGAAAGTGAATGGTCACACCATTTCGCTAGCGAAGCATAAACAGGGAACATAACAGATGGCGCTATTTAGGGGTTGTTTTTCTATTATAGTCGGTTAAAGTAATATCCATAACCCCAACAGATGACACTATGTGTTCACACAATTGACAAATTTTATGTTGCTTTAATATTATGTTCGCTAGCAGAGGCCTTGGATTCTATCCTAGAAGATTGTATTTTTTAATTTGCCCAAGTTTAGACTCATTATTATTTATATTATTACGACCTGACATGCAAAGACTTCATCAAGAATTTGCATGCTATCATCTTAGACCATGTCATCAACTAAAAATAAAATAAAACGCGTAAGAAATGATCAAACAAAATTTATTTTCTTAAATTAAAACACAAATTTATACAGCTTTATTTCAGATAATATATCTGTCACAACTGTGAATCCTTTTGGTTCGATAACAAATATATCATCTTAGGCACTATTTTCATGTATTTAACCTACAATAAGTTTAGCCTATAAGCATTCTATAAAAACTGGATAGCAATTCTCCTTTTTCTCGACAACACCTCTAGCGATAGGCGTCTGGTTATTCCTAAATTTAATCTTTGTGTTATTATTCAAAGAAATCTCGGTAAAGTTGTCTAGTATTATGTCGTTATGTGGAAAATGGTTTTCAAGGACAGGCAGTTGCTTCGCATGCCCTCCGATGAAGCCTAGTTCTCGACATATTGCCTCCAATTCCGTTTTAGTGTGGTTCTGTTTTGTATAGCATTTTGAGTACCATACTCCATGAGAACGGATTAATACTTCGCCGGTACCGTGTCTGTAATTAATTGGAACTTTATTAACGACTTGCTGTTTCCTTTGGTTAGCTGGATCTGGATCTCGTAAGAATATATTAAAACTCGTTATTAGTGAGGGTCGTAAAAGGAATATGTGTACCGAATTGCAATTCAAAGGGTCAAAAAGCTTTAAAATTTTAAAGAAGTGGTCCAGTTCCGCTATTATACAAATGAATGAAGCATATTGATCTATTTGACAGTTGTTTTCATTTATACTTTGTTTACATTTTGATTCGATTATCTATTACTTATTTAATTATCTTTCTAGATTAATGTTTTCCATGTTTTCCAATATTTACGAACACAATTTTGTTTTACCTATATCTACCAAATACTAGACAGATAGACACTTAATTGATATATTACAAAAGAGTATAAGAAAATGGGATTTAAGATATCATTGATGTCTTGTTAGGACAAGGTGGCCCTAAAGCTTACTATTCATTAGAGTAAGGTGTTACAGACAAACAGTTTAATACTAGGCTATAATCATACCTCATGATGATGCTGCCTTAGATGGTAGTGCACTATCCTGGTAAGGGGTAATTTATCTCTTGTGGTAACTATACAACATTGCAGCAAATGCAAATTATTTACTTGGACACACATTATTACTGGCAAAATATCACGGCCGAAGTCTCTCTCTAATCCAGACTGAGGCTCTATTGGCAATTAAAATGGAGAATATCTGCTAGCAGCTGAACGGAATGTGGGTAATGCTGCGCAAGTAAAACCGAATATAATATCTTATTTGAATAAACAATACTTACGGAGTTCCCTGGGGAGAGTTCAAGCCTATACAAGAGTTTTCGTCATCACCATTCGGACAATCGCGAACATTATCACATACCATGTCGGATGCAACACAATACTCTTCATCTATTGATGATCCCGAGCACCTAGACAATGTATTTATTAAAAAAAATTCAATTATACTTGCATAAAATATGATCAGCTAGTAACGACAAAAACCGCAGAACGGAGCCTGTAACTACTAGGAACCCCTAATGTAGTTTGTAATCTGGAACGATATCTGAAAAAACTATACTAACTACTACATTTATTTTTTCATTATTGGCAACGGCTTCCATTTGTTTAATATTTGGTAAAGAAAATTGAAAGCATTTGGAGTTTTCGTTAAGCAAAACTTATATTGATATATCATTGACAGACTGCTTGACATCATTATATTCCATTCGTCATCGGTTTATCTTGATCAATCGCAAACTATTATCCAAAAACAAATCATTTTCATTACCTCGTCCTTGACAAAGTGAGAAAGATCGTTAATGTAAATGAGGAATAGAAAAGGTCCTAATTTGGAACCCTATAGAACCCCCATTTTTTCTACAAACAAATAATTTTTCATTGACACAGACTTTACACATTGTAATTTTGAAATAAAGACTTTAATGTCATTAAGACTTAAATAAGTAAACTTACTTGTAGGACTTCTTAGCGAAACATTTACAGTACATCGGGTCTTCATCACTTCTGTCATGGCAGTGAAGGATCCCATCACAAAGCCTTGAAGGCAACACCCTGCTGAGGTAATCCGAACACTTGGTCTGTCCTGGTTCATCAGTTCCATCACCACAATCATCACGACCGTCTTTATATAGCTCCTTTGCTATACAACGACCATTGTAACATTTGAGATGACCTATAGGACATTCTAGAAACAGAATTTTATTTTAAAACTCAGAAGAAGTTTAAATCATCATTATATCAATTTGGAGGATTCAAGTTTAATTCAAGAGATAAGTGAATTTGCCAACGCCATTGATTTTAGTCATCACCAGGTGAATAGTTTGCTGAATTATTTTTATAAACAAAATATATCTACTTACTACATCCACGATAAAACGGATCCGATTTACAGATATGTTGCTTTTTATTACAGGCTTCTTTCGCTTCGTCAGATGCATCTTCACAGTCATTGACTCCATCGCAGACTTTTTCAAATCCAACACATTTTCCTCTCTGACAACGTATTCCTTCACAATCATCAAATAAGTTTTCATTTTCCATATTTGATAATGGTTTATCTGAAAATTATGTCACATATTTAATAAAAATAATATCATTAGTACTAACAACATATTTTATTCTAACAAAAGCAGTTAACATAATGAGAGTACTGCCTTTGTTAGCAGAGATCCAGGATTCTTTACTTGGCGGGGTAGATAAGCAAATTGGTTTTTCTATTATGTCGGAAATATGACAAAATTCACAATGAACTCTCACTTCGCCTGCAGCTAATAAGAGAGGCAGAGGAGGAACAAATTTGGTTATTATAAAAAGGTTACAGTGGACTAGTCTTAAAAGATAGACATATTCTGTTATGGAATTTTGTTAGACCTATTAAGGGAGAACAATTCTGTCATACATGATAATTTCGAATCTTTAATTGTGGTCAGCGGAAGCTTACAAAAGGGAAACGCCCAGATTTTGAAACATTCTTCATTGGTGCATCGCTCCTGTTAGTTTTAAGCGTAATGATGTAGCCTGCAGCCTTTTTAGATAAAAGGACTACCTAACACTAGAAGAATTTTTCAAATCGGATCAGTAGTTCCTCAGATAACTGCGTCTAAGAAAAGCTTTATAATTAGCATGGATAAATTCCTGTTAGATAAAATTAGTAATTTATAAATTACGACTCATTGCCACCTAGAATATTTAGGTGAAGAGTCTCAAGCCGGTTTCTTCTCGTTATTATCAACTTTCCAAACCGGTGATACATTCATTAGTTTTATTAAATGAATATTTATTTTAGGGCTCTGTTTCTTGATCAATAAAGATAAATTAAGATTTTTTTTAGTGAAGTGATTTTAGGGAATAGGGTAAATGGTGCTTTGCACGCCTTTATGAATAGCCAGATGGTATCTCAAAGGGCCAGACTGGCTGTGCATGCAGGAGTGTTGGTGTCAACACGTAAAGAGCGTTGAGAAGTAAGTATGGATTGAAACTGAGTGACAAAGTAAAAAATAATGTGATAAGAGAACGTTGTGGAATGAAAGAAGATGTAGTGACTAAAACTGAGAAAGGTATGCTTTGATGGTTTGGGCATGTAAAGAGAATGAATGAAAGGAGACTGACAATAAGGATTTGTGAGTCAAGAGTGAATGGGAAAGTTGGAAGAGGAAGGCCAAGGTGAACGTTCCTGGACCAAGTCTAGGATATTTTAATAAGGGACAGGTCAAGAGTACTCTAAACCGACGAATTTGTTTGACAGGTTTAATAAGAATGAAAGAAGCGAAGGAGATATGCGAGGATCGTGGCAAGTGGAAGGATGCGGTTCCTGCCTACCCATACGGGAATGAGATATGATGCTATATATGTACGTGTATATGACGTATTACAAATCGATGGAAGCCTGCACGTACGACAAAGCATAACGCATTGTCACGTTCCGCCTCTTCCGAACGAGAGAGCGGAATAAGCGATGAAGAAGCACGCTCGGCCTATACGTTTGGTTTGTAACCTAAAATTGTCATTAGCAAACATACTTTACACAACCAATTGTTTTTTAATAAAGAATATTTTGATATTGATTGACATATTAGTCGTGTTGCTTACCTGCATAGTGTTTAATCTCGTGTTTGAGATTACCAATATCTGTAGCGATTATTCTATCGCGACATTCCATTTTGTTTTCAATAAAGGAAGCTGCTGGATACCATCCGTGTTTCGTGTGACAACTTATAATACCACGCCATTGTGAGTCCCAGTCAGACTAAAAAAAGTGTGTATATCAATGTGTACACGTGTAGGAACAGAAAATTCTTTGGTTTATATTGTGTTAACCTCTATAGTAAATATTATTACAAATTTCGTCTTGCTTTCTTTCAAATACAAGTGAGGATTTAGTGCACTCACCACACTATAACAATGCGACTAGTATTCAGATTTTATTATACTTACATTGCACATACTTTCGTTCATTTGACGTATAAAACATCGATTGTGTAGATCGCACTCGTCTGTTTCTTTTAAGAATACATTGTATGTATTGTTGTGTTTATTTTGTCCCACGGCGACGCATATTGTGTTCTTATTATCTCCAGAATAACTGAAAAGCATTCATGATATCATGAGTTAATATTATTTCATTATTAATAACGAATTTATTTCATAGCTACTGAACTGATTGATTAAATTCTTTCACAACTAGAAAGACCTATTATTGAGGATTTACATTAAAAAGTAAGTAGCAGACCATTAACGTCCCACTGCTGCGTACAGGCCTCCTCACTTCGAGGAGCGAGGGTTTTAAGAGCATAGACCCACCACGCTGCTCCATTGCGGATTGGAAGGCATAGTACACAAGTGCACTCTCTATTCCTTCACTCTCATAGTCCGATGTGACGGGAATCCGACACGACTGGAGACAGACCAGGTGTAGAACCGACGGCTTAACGCTTTTTGAATTGGCCCGACCTGGGACTCGAACCCAGGACCTCATGTCTGTAATCGAACATGCTAACCACTAGGCCAATGAGGCAGGATTTACATTGTCGTTTGTAATTCCAAAATTGTAATGGCAACGGGAAAATCTGCTATTGTAGTAAAGCTAAGAAGCTAATTCTACTGTCGCTGACATTACAACGAACGACGGAAAGATGAAACTGTGGAACGGAGTAACAGAGGAATGGAGAAACGATGGAACACAGATTGTAACAGAACGGTGAAACAGTGTAATGATGAAACCATGGAGATATAGAACGGATGAATCCGTGTGTAGGAGATCGGATGTATGAACAAGTAAATGGAGGAGTGGAAGTACGGATGTATGTGTGAACGCGTGTGCGGATGAATGAGTAAAAGAATGTACGAATAAATAAAACAAAACTCACGAAGACGTGACTACCATCGGCTTGACCATTGCAGAATAATATGCAGGTTTTACTAAATGCAAGAGAACTACTTTACTTCTATATAAATCTTTCTTCGTGTCAACTTGATATATTTGTTCGTATGGACCTAGAGTTGAATGAAAGGTTTTGTGTGATCCAAGTAAAACTGTGAGGTAATGATGGCCAAAACTAAAATTGAGAAATACTGAATTAATACATAACAAATTACGTATTACAATAGAAAATCTTGTACCACATCTGTCTGTCCATTTGCGACAAACTAACGAGCAGAATTGAATGTGGTTTTCACTTGAGTGATGAGACAGCAGCAATATTCAGATAAATAAATTGATTGAGTGATAAAGAAATTGGTTTAAATGTAACCAAAATTATTAAGGATTATGGAAAACTTAAAATACCTGGAAGCTTTAATCGAAAACTGCCATATTGGACATATGATAAAACCAGGAATCGCGATTGCATAAATTTAAATGTCATACAGACGCATAATTAAAGTGCTACACCATGTAGTCCTCAATCCCGTGGAAGTATTAGGAAATCCGTCCTTTTAGCAAGTAGACATTGCGAAAGGAATGTATGCCGACTTACAATCGGGTAAATAGTTTTGAAAGTTTGGCCATAAGTAATCGTTTTTTGCTTGTAAATTCAGATCCCGTAGGAATATGGGTAAACTAGTGCCTAATGTAAGACTATGCTGCGAAACTAGTAACTATGTTTAATTTTCAGTTAATCGGACTTATACGGAGATTTCATAATATATACTCGTACGTGTTCTGCATAATTTCGTTACGTATACCATACATATCCAATTGTTCATAAAGTCCAACCAAATATTAAAAAATTAAAGAAATACTGTCCATTTTTAACTAAGCGACAACATTTTAAAACAAATCTAAAGAGTCCTGTTCCTGCTGTGTAATGTTTTTAAAATTAACAAAGCTTTAGCAACGGTTACCACAGCAACGATTGCCATAGTAACGAGCGTTGTGTTTCTTTATTACATTTCATAATCCCCTGAGACTCAAGGAAAATCCGTTATTAATGAGCGTCTACGATTTGTAATTATTTCAAATTTCAAATCAATCGAACCAATAGTTAATACAAAATAAATCTAACATAAAGGAACTCATAAAAATACTTACATGGTGCTTTGAAGACAAAAATCGTTCATCAAAACCCAAGGTAAATCTATCAGAACCCCTGTACATTTGTATTTGCCATCAACATATAACTTTGCAATCCAAGGCCACATATAATTAGGTACCTCTTCTATAGAATTACTACGAAATCCTTGATTGACATCAAAATGTGTATATAAAGAGTGATCACAGTAGACATACAAAGACAGACATGTTTTTGTAACATTAGTTAAACACCCTTCTCTAATCACTTCAGGTTCTTTAATGATAACATTTTCCAGTGAGTTAGCACCATCTTTGCTTTTAAAAGTAAAGTGTACAGGTATTTTGACATCTATGTCCCGTTTATTTTTCTTCTCTTCTATAGATCTTAACACACTGTCTTTTAAATTGATATACTTCATTAAATATCTGTTAGCTGAGCTGGAAAATTTATATTAAAATACAACAATAGAGTAATGCTGCTGATATTTGTGCTGCATAATAGGGCACCTTTTTATATATAATATAAATAATATGGGTCCAAGAGAGCCCCTGGGAGAAAAATTAAAAGCAATGAAAATAATTAAGATTCCATAAATGTTGTTTGTGCAAGAAATTGTGACACTTTTAAAAAAAGTGATTGCATCTTATATAATATTAGAAATAAAAATAAAATAGTTATAAATTCTAATAGACTACATAACTTTAACAATTATATAAACGGGTAACTGTATACGTTTCTATAATAAACTCACATAAGACATTCTAAAGATAACAATAAATTGAAATCCTTTATTAAAAGAATGCTAAATCATATTATTATTTCAAAGATAACTGAGGCAATACAAGAAACATAGGAGTAAATGAATTTCTGTAATCGAAATGAGATAAATTAAAATTAAATTGTAATTGGAGGGAAGCTAGCAAGTTATATTGAAGCTAAATCTTACATTTTGTTACAAACTAGGAATACTATTATAAAAAGAGTAACTACTGAGTTTCTTTTCAGTGGAATCAGTTTTCGAACCGCCGGTAGATTTGTTATTAATGGACAAACTACTGACGATTCCAAAGAGCTTTTTGATCCTACTGGAATGAAGAATACTTTGATTTAATACAATGATGATAATTGACATAATAAGGACATCCGATTGAGTTTGTTGTGTGTAAGTCGTTCTCTAATATCATCATCAGTTGTACATTGGAAATAATATAAAAACGGTATTTGTGGATTCAAACTACAATAAGTATTTTAAAATATTACTTACCTAAACCCTAAGTACCGACACACATGATCAGCGGTTTCTTCTTGCTTTCGTATTGGCATATCTTCTTCACATACTACTTGCCAATTGTTGTGCAGTTTTTTCGTTATATACCCTTCTAAACTTACCACTGGTCTGCTATTTGAATCATAATTAATATGTTTTCCATTTGATAAAGTGTCTAGAATATTGTTTCATTGATTATAACGGGATTAATAAATATTTAGCTTCAGTAAATGATGCGATACTTACAGCAATCTAGTTCATCTTCTCCCATCGGACAGTGTGGTATACCGTCACAAATATATTTAGTTTCCAAACAGATTTGACTTCTTTTACAAATAAATTCGCCCTTTTCACAAGTATCTGTTTATAACCAACATATATAACTATAAATGAGAGAAATGACAAATCACTGAATCGAGTGATTCAGAAATTTCCACATCAAAAAGAAGTAGCATATTAATATCCGAATTTTGGACAAAGGCCTCCTCAATCATAGAAGAAAAGGTTATTAGAGCATGGATCCATGACCCTCTATTACTGGTTGGTAGGATTCCTTCACATCCCTGGAGTAATTCTAAAGTATACCATGTTTTCTTTCTCTAGGAAGCATAATACTCTTTCTTTAAAGTTTATTTTTAAAAAGTGAAACTTAACTATCAACGTGAATACACACATCTCACTTCTGAGCTTTTTTAGCTTTTTAGACCTTAATCTATTACGTGAAAACCGTTTAGGGCTACATCGTTTATAACTACACCGACCCCGAACACTGGTTGTTAGGGCTATTGATTTTTAATACTAAATATTAGTAGTTCCTTATCTGAGGGACCACGAATTCTTCTTATAGATGTTTGTATTTCTCTTACATAGATAAAAATGATGAGATCAAGCAATAACTTTACCTCAAAGAGTTTACTTTCTCAGATTCAACGGTCTTTGCAAAATTCTGGAGAATCTATTACTGCACTACATTACTTACAACAATCAATTTCATCCTGTCCATCTGCGCAATCAATATTACCATCACATATTGCTTTACTGTTATATGTTGTCAAATAATCTAAGCAAGTACAGTCTAGTTCATCAGTACCATCTTCACAGTTGGGTATGTGATCACAACGAGAGGTATATGACACAATCTGATAAATACTGTAAATAAATGATTATTTAAACGATCAACTGCTGTAGGTTAGACGGCTTCGCCAGCCGAGTTTATGGTTATTCCCGGTAAGTCCAATTTAACAAATTGCATTTCATTTTTCTTTTTTTATAATAAGAAGATCGAATTAATTGTATTAGTTACGTTTACTTCTTCATTAAGTGCTACTAACTTAAACTGGTGTAGTGATTTATGTGGGTAAATGAAATGTAAACTTATAGGGTTACATTTATCAAAATGTATATGAAAGAGAATAATAAGCTTTAACTTATTTTTGCACAGGAAATATTTTTTAGCCAATTAATAATTGAAAACTTGTCTCATCGCTCGTCGTCGTCGCTTCAATCGATGGACGTCCACTGCTGGACATAGGTCTCACGAAATGATGCCCACAAGGCCCGATCTTGCGCCGCCTGGCTCCAGCGGCTACCGGCGACCCTCTTTATGTCACGGTCCACCTTGTGGGGGGTCTACTTACACTGCGCCGCCCGGTGCTGGGTCGCCACTCCAGCACCTTCGGGCCCCAACGTCTACCGGTCCGTCGAACTATGTGCCCCGCCCATTGCCACTTCAGGTTCGCGATTCGTAAGGCTATGTCAGTGACTTTGGTTCTGCTACAGATCTTCTCATTTCTAATTTGATCACGTAGAGAAACTCCAAGCATAGCCTTTTACATCGCACGCCGAGTGACTCTGAACTTTCGCATGAGGCCCATAGTCAGCGACCACGTTTCGGAGCCGTAGGTCATCACTGGCAACACGCACTTTTCGAAGAGGTTTGTCTTGTCTGTTTACTATTTAATAAAGAAATTTTAAGTTTCTTATCTAATAGCTAGTTCGAGTTTATTAGATGGGCAATGGAATGAAAATGACCATTTTTCTGATTTTTGGGAATCTATCTTGATTGGAGGATTCAGCCACTCAGCTAACTTACTTATTAGTAAAGTAAAGCCAACTAAAAAAAAATCTTTCCGTTTTTTTGTTTAGAAAAATATGTTTTTAAAAAGAAAATTATAAAACATATGACTTCCCATTACTTTCTATATTGTTGTGTCGTTCTTTTGTAACTCTAGATTTAATTTCATAAATATTTAAATTATGTTACGTATAGTTATCAAATGGTTTATTTATTTACTAATGAATAAGTTAATGATTAATGTTAATATATAATATATAATAAAAATAATGTTAATGATTAATGAAACTGATGGGAAAATATGGGACGTGCAAGCGGGATTTAGAAGAGGAATGGGATGTACGGATCAGGTCTTTTCTTTACGGTGCATAACTGAAAAATGTTTGGCTAAACACCAAAAAGTTTATTGCGCGTTCGTAGATTTAGAAAAGGCCTATGATCGAGTGGTGAGGAATGAGCTGTGGTCAACGTTATCTACGTATGGGGTGAGCGGTTGTCTGATCCAAGCATTGAAGTCTCTCTATGAGGGTTCTAGTGCCTGTGTCAGAATAAACGGAGCGTACACGGAGTGGTTTCCTGTCGAAAGAGGTGTTCGACAGGGATGTGTTGCGTCACCATGGCTGTTCAACCTTTTCATGGATAAATGTTTGACAGATTTAAAAGAATGTATGTATGGGTTAAGAATGAATGAATTACTCATCAAATGTTTACTCTACGCTGATGATCAAGTAATACTTGCGTCATCCGCTAACGAGCTTCAGGAGATGCTAAATATTATGAATGAAGCTTTGAAAGGGAAAGGAATGAAAGTGAATGTAAACAAAACGAAAGTTATGCTTTTTGAACGAGATGAATCTATGATGAATGGCAATATTTTGATAGATGGGGAACAAGTGGAAGAGGTGAAAGAATTTGTATACTTGGGATCTAAATTTACAAAAGATGGAACATGTGAAAGTGATATCGAAAGGAGAGTGAATGCAGGGAATATGGTAAATGGTGCTCTGCATGCTTTTATGAATAGCCAGATGGTGTCTCAAAGGGCTAGACTGGCAGTGCATGCTGGAGTGTTGGTGCCAACACTTATGTATGGTAGTGAAAGTTGGGTATGGCAGAAGAATCACAAAAGTAAAATAAATGCGGTAGAGATGAGAGCGTTGAGAAGCATGAGTGGATTAAAACTGAGTGACAGAGTGAGAAATAGTGTGATAAGAGAACGTTGTGGTATAAAAGAAGACGTAGTGACTAAAATTGAGAAAGGTATGCTTAGATGGTTTGGGCATGTAGAGAGAATGAATGAAAGGAGACTGACAAAAAGGATTTATGAGTCAAGAGTGAATGCGAAAGTTGGAAGGGGAAGACCAAGGCGAACGTTCCTGGACCAAATCCAGGACATTTTAAATAACGGCCAGGTCAAGAGTACTCTAAACCGACGAACTTGTATGAAAGATTTAATGAGATTGAAAGAAACGAAGGAGATATGCAAGGATCGTGGCAAGTGGAAGGATGTTGTCTCTGCCTACCCCTATGGGAATAAGGCGTGATGCTATGTATGTATGTATGTATGTAATGAATAAGCCAGAAGGAGTAACTTACTTCATACCAGATATGCTTTCATCTTAGACTGCATCATCATTTACAATCTGGTGAGATCATAGTCAACTAACCTATCGGTTATAAAGAATTTATTAAAAATTACAAATTATGTATTGAGTAAACACGCACCGTCTACATTGAAATTCTGTTGGTGTCAAATGTTTTTTCCTTATTTTCGCTGTTTGCAACTCAAATGGTACAAAATCGTCTAATTCATTAAAATTAGTTCCAATCGTATCTAAGGATTTATTTGAATCTGATTGGAAATGTTTAGTTTCAGACGTTTCTTGATCATTTATTTTATTATTAATAATGGTTTTGGCATCATCCTTACTAACATTTGAATTTGGTAAAAGTTCTTCTAATAATTCTTCTGGATCCTTAACTAACTTTTGTTTAACATTACTGCTTACTCCTAAATCAGAATTATTAGTTTTTAATTCTTCAGTGTCACTTTTGTCACTTTCTGATAAACCTGAGAGCATGTAATTATTTGTTGTTGTAATTTGATTATCTAAGCTAGTGGAAGTTGGTAAAGATGATTCTGGTAAAAAAGTGGCTGTTTTTGGCATATTTCTAGTGTCATCATCTATATTACTCACTTGTACATCTCTTTCTAATATTGATGACATTGGTTTTAGCGTATACTCAGAATTTTCTATTTCCATTGTAGACTGTTTAGATTCTTCAAAATTTGATCCCGTTGTTGGGTCTATAGTTACATAATCTAGTTTTTCTTCTTTACCAATTTCAGAAGAATAATCTAAATTTGCAATCTCAATAGTAGAAGCATATTTTATATCCTCATTAAGGGTATTTATGTATGGTACTGTTGTTTTAGATTCTCTTGATGACTCGTCATCATCTTCTTTACTTGCTGAAATATTTTCAACTTTCATGTCATCTTCGTCACTATGTTTTTCTTCAACAACAGTTTCCTGGTTATTAGTATTAGTTTCTGTAGTAACTGTAGTGTCTTCTTCTATGCTAGTTTTATCAGGAATAATCGTTGTGCTTGAATTTATTTGTTTAGAAATATTATCATTTTTAATGTTATTTGCTTCTCTTCCCAGTGTGTTTAATATTGAAGTTTGTTCATTGTTCTCTAATATCACACCAATATCACAATTCATTTCATCTTCCCCATCAAGGCAGTCTATAATTTTATCACACATTCTTTTCTTAGGCAAACATTTTGAAATTCCTGAATCACATCTAAAACCTGGGCAATCTTGTTTCGGTTGTATAATTGGCAAAACTTTTGAAGCTGTAACAATAGAAGAGTTTTAATTATGGTATTTTTGTTTCAGATATATTTCCAAATATTAAATACTTACTGATGTGATATTTGATCCATGAAACGTATAAACTGACTCGTGTATATACTCCAGGCTCATCTTTTCTAGCGCATCCGTCTCCATGACTAACTATACCAGCTACATACCACTGTTGTGTATTCATTGGATTTCTGCATAGTAAAGGACCACCACTATCACCCTGAAGAAAAATCAAAAGGTCAATAAAAGGTGTCGGTTGATTAAGTCGGTTAATAAATTAAATCTTACCGTAGACTCTTATAACATTTTGTGAAATATTTTTTATCTAGTCAAGTCATTTTTTGCATATTTTCGCAAGATTGCAAGTTCTTATTGACAAATGATGAAAAATTTTTATTGTCACTATATTATTGAGCTGGTCTTGGAATAAGACACAGTCTACTCAGAAGAGAGAAAGTTCAAAACCTACATAGTCGAATTAAGAAAGTAGAAACAAGTGCTTCATCAATTACAAATACAATTTTTACAATGCAGTACAAATTTAAACAAACAAACGCTTCAGTTACTGTATTGTTATTTTAACATATCATATTTTAATTTAAGTAAGTATTTTTACTTGACATGTATCTCGTCCTCCTTCTGAAAGACCTGCACATATTTCTTTGCCAGCCATATCTTCTTCGTGTTTGCAGCGTTCCCAAACAGGTACTTCGACTTCTCTCATATGGTCAGCTGTAAGTTTATTATTTTTTATGAACAGTTTCACTTCACTAATAGATGTAAGGCAAATTTAGATGGAATTTGTAAATAGTAATATTGTAAATGCAAAAATAACTTTGCCAATTACTTTACTTTGTTTATTTTCACACCAAAAAGCTGACCCAATTTCGATGTATTTGGGCATAGAGATGGAGGGCACTTTTTCAAGTTTCTAATTAAACAACTAAAGGGGATAAAAAAGGGATTGTAAGATTTTAGATTTCAATAAAATATCACAATATTATTAGAAACAATATCATGTTGATATTATATTAGTGACTTTTTTGCCAAAATTTAAACTGCAGCAAACCATGGCTAGATTTGTTATATTGCTGTACTAATCAAATGAATTAATATTATATACAATTTATAAAGTTGCGCAGATGCGAATGCTGAGATGGATGTGTGGAGTAACAAAATTAGATATGATGAGGCTTGAGTATTCGGGAAACTACGCCAGATATTTTCGTCCGATNAAGTAGCACCAGTGACCCGAGAAGTTAAGTGGAAGGTTATCCTGGTATGGACATGTCATGAGAAGGGAGGATAGCCATCTAGGCAAGAGAGCCTTAAATAAGATGGTAAGCGGCTGGGTCGGGAGAGGATGACCAAACAAGTGTAGATGAAGTGTGAGAAAGGAACATGCTGTGGGACCCCAACCTAGTGGGATAAGGGCAAAGAAATGATGATGGCAGTTTACAATGTCAAAATAACAGTTTTTATTTTACTAAATGCTACGGAATATTTACAAGACTGTTAACTTAAAAATTTAAGTTTATTGCATAAATTATGGGTTTTCATCAATTAATATTGAGTATGAGTGGTTTGCTGTAACATTTAATGCAAAATCAAAAAAAGGAGAACAACCAAAATTTCCTAAATTTAAGACTTTTGTCCTCACAGCACGACAACCCCATTGTATCTTCCCTTTAATATTAATCATTGTTCACCCGCATCAATCACATTATTGGTTCTGATTGCAATTCTGAGCTTATTTTAATAAAGCCTGAATCATTTGCTTGCTTATTTGATTTGCTCCACTTACGATCAGGTCCACGTTCTACTGTAGCTCCCCATCCAACAGCCGTGCATACAGTACCGGCTGGTGGTCCCCACATCCATTCACTACCAGCTACCTCAGGACTAGGTAGGCATACAGGCCTTGCCCATCGACTGAATTGTATACCAGATTTGACCCTCAATAAAGCTAGATCGTTCTTCATATCATTTTGATTGTAATTCTGGTTTACAATAACATGAGTGACCCGGTGGTTCTGTTCTTGAGGTGAAAATGAGAAACGACGAAGCATACCCACTTGCACTTCGTAATAATGTTGCCAAAATCTATGAAGGAATACACAATTAATAAATAAATAAATTTCTTAGAAATGATTAAATCCATGATGGTGATGTGTAAAACCACGATGGCCTAATGGTCGAATTCTTGTAAAGCGATTCG
Source organism: Elymnias hypermnestra (assembly GCA_015832385.1). NCBI lineage: Eukaryota > Metazoa > Arthropoda > Insecta > Lepidoptera > Nymphalidae > Elymnias > Elymnias hypermnestra. The sequence continues at coordinate 582,186 of JACTOM010000131.1, forward strand.
CGTTTTAAAATCGTGGTTGCATTGTCTTTATTAATGAAAGATCAATAATTAAATATTCATTTACACAATTACAAAATTAGGCAATTTAGGCAAATAGTCTGCCATAGCACAACTGTCAGCATTATATAATAAGTGTATTTAAAAATCAACGGGGATAAATATTTCACACAACGGTTATCCCAATTTAAAAGTGAAATTTTTATATTTATTGACTCGTTCTGATTTTCATTTATTGTAGACTTTATTTTTGAAGTATAACTTCTTTACGCATACTGAATTGAAGAGTAAGCTAGTGTAAGCGTGATAAGAGTGACACAGGAAGTGACGAACGGAAGTCGAGAAGAAACTATGGGTCTCGTAAGAAAACTCAAAGTCACTCAGCAGACAATGAAGAGGGCTATGGGAAGAGATCCATAGGAGAACTAAAGTCACCGACGTAGCCTTCCGAATTGCAAAGCTGAAGTCACAATGGGCAGGGCACATAGTTCGCAAAACCGATGGATGTTGTGGCCCGAAGGTGTTAGAGTGGCAGCCTCGCACCAGAAAACGCAGCGTCAGCAGACCCCCCACCAGGTGGACCGATGACATCAGATGGGTCGCTGGCAGCCGCTGGATACAAGCGGCGCAAGATCGGGCCAATTGGAATTCATTAAGAGAGACCTTTGTCCAGCAGTGGACGTCCATAGGTTAAGACAACGAAAGAGATAGAGTTACGTTTTATATAATGCTGTAGCAGGAAGAGAAATATACGAGCACCTAGACCTTTCCGTTTTTTTCAGTTGTATAGTCTAAAGTACACTTTTTAATTTTGTAATTCCACATTTCATTCTGGAATCGAGCCCAGGCCTCTGCTAGTGAGACAAAAACCCGTACCATTACGCCAGTTTGTCATTTAGAGCTGAAATAAACATATTGACTTATAAAAACTTACTTGTGAACGCAATGTGCTGCAGACATGATCCAGTTTTGATTAATAATAACTCCTCCACAATGGAACATGCCGTTTCTGTATAATGCAACCATCCACGGCCAGGCAGTTGGTTGACTGGGTGTACCACCTACAACTCTACCCTCTGCTCTTTTGTATCTGTCTCCATCGATTTTATAATCATTTTGGTAATTACTTAATTTTGATGTTACATTTTCATTACTAACAGCTCTTTTATTTCTAGTTTTATCTTCTTCATCAGCACTTTGGTGAATATTTAGTTTTGATGTCACATTTTCATTATTAATGGCTCTTTTGTTTCTGGTTTTGTCTTTTTTATTTCCATTTTTGTAGTTGTTTGATTTTGATTTCATATCTTCATTGCTAATAGTCCTTTTTACTCGGTTGCGATAAAGAAATTCAAAATACGAGTGTCTTTGTGGTAGGAATCGCTTGTTCCGACCGAATAGACGACTTTCTATTGCAGAATTCTATAATATGAAATTAATATTGTTTATTAATAAATTTTGACTGTCTATTTCTGGTTTTAAATTGCCTTTTTCTAAATAAAATTGAGAAAGGTATGCTTAGATGGTTTGGGCATGTAGAGAGAATGAATGAAAGGAGACTGACAAAAAGGATTTATCAGTCAAGAGTGAATGCGAAAGTTTGAAGGGCCAAGGCGGACGTTCCTGGACCAAATCCAGGACATTTTAAATAACGGCTAGGTCAAGAGTACTCTAAACCGACGAACTTGTATGAAAGGTTTAATGAGAATGAAAGAAGCGAAGGAGATATGCAAGGATCGTGGCAAGTGGAAGGATGTTGTCTCTGCCTACCCCTATGGGAGTGAGGTGTGATGCTATGTATGTATGTATGTTTCTAAATTACTTGTATAATTAAAAATGGCTGGCAGATTTTGACGGGGCTTCATTCACTGATACATAGCAGATATTGTACATAGTTTTAGATCCCACCAACTCGCATCAGCTACTATATAAATAATATTGGGCTGTAAATTATGGTTGTAAATATTTACAGCCATTTTGTACTGTTAAAAGCCAGTTGTCATGGTATATTTTCATTGCCACTCAAAATCTACTTTAGTCAAAAAAAAATTTTACCTCCTTGAGTAGCTGTGAAGAGGTAAGCATCCTCGTACCACACAACAAGTCAGGACATGTCACGTAGATAGCAGAGGAATTCAAACACGTGTTGCTTGTGTGTATTAACCCTCCAGGGGAAGTCCCTATGTAGTTCACCTTCAACAGTGGATCGATTTGCATAACTTGTATGAAAGGTGGCCTGGAATAATTCATATTATTGGTAATATGTTGAGAACTGCCTCATTGGTCTAGTGGTTAGCATGTTCGACTACAGACATAAGGTCCTGAGTTCAAGTGCCGGGTCAGACCGATTCAAAAATGGACATTGAGTTTTCTATTAAGATTTTCTCAATATTTGCCCGAAGTTGGGAAGTTGGCGGTATGATCCACCCCTGTGCCTCTGTCCAGTCGTGTCGGATTCCCGTCACATCGGACTATGAGAGTGAACGAATAGAGAGTGCACTTCTGTACTATGCCTGCCAATCCGCAGTGAAGCAGCCTTGTGGGTCTAAAAACTAAAAACTGTGGTGTGGTGGTTCTAAAAACCCTCGCTCCTCGGAGTGAGGAGGCCTGTGCCCAGCAGTGGGACATTAATAGGCTGCTACTTACTTTACTTGATAAGTTAATATATGGAATAAAAATTGTATTTTAACGGAGCCATAATTCAAGTAATACATCTAACGCGAGCCATGGTCACCGCAATATTGGCCTTGGCCGCTTTGCGATATATAGATATAAAATAAAATGCGATTTAAAAATGTTTCACTTGCAAACCATTGTCTGGTTTTATGAAACCAAAATGCATGTCAAACAGCTGATTCAATCAATGGACGTCACAATATTAACCTTTGCTCCTTTCGGACTGTCTTTCGTTTTACGCTCACTATACGGCTAGCTGTAATGCGACATGCGATATATGGACGAAAACAATTGAGGTGATACAAAAAATGTCCTTGCTGGCGCCAAAGCATAAGTCCTCGTTTCATTTATGTTAGAGAAATTAAGAAAATTGAATTTTCTAAATTGTCTGTCCCAATAATCCAGGCCTCAACCGTAGCTAGTCACCAGCAAAGACACGCACACAAAAAGATTTGGCGTTCCACTACAATGCTTTGTAGAAACTACAACAAGTAATTTACCACATCACTTGTGATTAGGTGCAATCAGCAATAAAAAAGTGATGAATTTATTTTAAAATGAAAATTACCTGATAATGAGACCTGTTTCACGACGACAGGCGTCATGAGCCCACATGTAAGGATTCTTACAGACCGCGTACCAGTTACCTTTATAGTTTCTATGGAGGTACCCTTCCGTATTGGATATGGCAAATAACTGTGAAATAAATACCGTGAAATATCGTTACAAAGGACATGATGACATAATGGTGAAATTCGTTGATTTTGAACCTTGGGCAGGCAATATTAAGTTCTCTTTATAAATAGAAATTGTTTCCAGTCTATCATTGTAAATTTTGTTGAAGGAACAGGAGTATATTTGGGATATGTGTAGCCTTTTTTTTGCGCTGGGAAATGCTGACCAGAATGGGTCAGGAGTGTGGGACTCATCGAGGGAGGAGACTTTGCAATACCCACTAAAACCCAGCGGAACCCTCTTAATCCGTAAGTGAGACACCAGAGGTTCAGCTTGCGCATTCTTCCCTGGTGCCCCAGATGAGTTCCACTGAGGATTTATGGAGGTGGGAGCAGGTACGCAAATAAGCGCCGCCTAGTAACTTCCTTTGGCGGTGAGAGGGAGCATCTACTTCATTGTCTCTATCTCACTCGTGGGCCTCCTTTACCGAGGTTACAGTCTTGCAGAAGAGGGCCACTTCCACCCAACATCTCTCACTTGACAACATCACGTAGCCTGCTAACTCGGAGTGTGTCAAGGTGTTAGGTCTACACACTTAAAATCCTGTCTCTTTTTGAGAGAGATCATGCCCAGCAGTTGTTAATAGAACCCTAATTGCCTTAACGTTTCTATTTGAATATCATGTCAGATATAGCTTTAAATGTCAGTCTAAAGAGGGTAGATTAATTTTATATTCATTTCATTGCCAATGTTACCTTTCCCCTAATCTAATTCATCTAGAAATTTACAAAAAGCATTATTTTTACGGACGTTCTCGCTGGTGAAATGGTGAGAGAACTTGATTCGCTAGATGTTCTGAGTTTTATTGGCCAATTGCATTTTATATTTTAAGTATAGACAAATGGGAGATTTCGAGCTTAGCTAGTTACCATCCAACCAGTAAAGACGTTCTGATAGGATCTTGTGTAGAAACCATAGGAGGTAAATTAACTTTTCCCAGTTTAATGTGTATCCTCCTATCATCGCTTATCATCAGATGAAATCATTATCTTGGGTAACCTTATCAATAACAAGATGTTCAAACTAAAGTTAGCTAGTCTTCAAATTAACTTACATTGGGCTGATGTTAGCAAAATTTTTATGCAAATATGTGAGCTTTCTTTGGACATCGACCAAAATTACTTTCTAGATGAAATAAAACCTAAAGCTAGCTAAATTGGGAATTCGTTCATTCTATTATTCTGTCAGCATGTCAATGTTAACTAGGTTCAAAGTGAATGAAGGTTTCTCACCGGCTTTTTATGTAAGCTGGGTGCCAGCATGGTACAATCAACCTCGTCTCTGTGGTTCGGACAATCTGCCACGTTGTTACAACGTTGTTCCTTGGAATAACAACTACTTCGTGTACCGATATTATCATCGCCGCAACTAAATGAGTTTTCATTGCAACCTTCAAGAAAGAAAATTTCACTTTTAACAGTTTTATTCACCTTGTCTTGTTTGATTATTTATTAATTTATATTGGTATGATTTAGAAAGTGAAATTTGATCAACTCCCTGTTGACTGATTGGCCATACCCTTAGGTCTGATGATAATATAATTTGATTTATTCTGCATCATTGCAAATATAAGATTTTTTCACAACTACTTCAATATAGACATAAAACGAAAGGTCTTGACTAGAAAAATAATGCCCTTAGAGGAATTTCAAATCTTAGATTACCACCGGCTCAAATTTCCAAATTTCATGTTTGTTTTGATATATTTTTCGTGTTCTTAATAATATATTAATAATAATAAGAGAAATAACATCGTTGGGCGTAGCATAACCTGAGTAAATTTATAAATATTATAATTATGATTCAGCGGTTGCTTCTACAAAAATTTTAAGCGCCCAAAAATTTAATTTGTTTTATTCTGGGCATTTCTCTAGGACTGTTGCCTAAGATTGACGAGGAGAGTTGATTGGCTGCTTCAATACCTTTATCATTATAATTCTTTTTTAATTTACAATTGTGTTTGAGTTTGAATTTACAAAGTTCAATATAAGAAAAAAAACACTCTAATTTTTTCATATATTCATCTATTATACACGAACACATTAATGACTCTATCTAGTAAAGTGTTGGTGTTAGAAAATAACAAAAAATATCCTTAAGAAAAGAAACCAGAATGCAAGGGAAACTGCTGATATAAGACGTAGTCTTGGTTGTCTGCTCAGTGTCTTTCACTTTACCCTCATCTTGCCACTGGCTGTAATTCGACATGTGATACATGGACGAATACATCTGAGGCATTTGTAAAATAGAATTTCATTTATTTAGTTTAATGTCTTACCATAACATCCCATTTCATCTTCACCGAAAGGACAGTCGAAGTATCCGTCACATAATCTTATTTCGTCCACCCTTGACTTGCAATTACATCTTGCCTCATCACTCACATCACCACAATCTACTTTTCCATTACACCAATCGTTTTCACTGATGCAAGAGTTTCCATTATCACACGATATCATTCCGGTAGGACACTCAATTGTATTGACTGACGAATTTAATGTTGTGTCTTTAGATGTGATGTCATTTCTAAATAAAAAAAGTATGTGTGTATCAGTGGACACATGAAAGAAGTGGAGCTTTTTTGGATTATACCGTATTAGATTAGTTTTAAAGATCTTAATTCTCAATAGAAATACATTCACTTCACGAGAAAAAACATGAGAAAACTAATATATCATACTTAAGAGGTGAAATACATATTTTAAACAGTGGGAACTCAATAAAGAATTTCAAAGGGTTATACAACGTTTTAGTAGTAAATTTCTAAAAGTTAGAAAAGATTTTTCAATAAATAAAAATATTAACAAATAAAGAACCGCCTTCAAAACAGACACAAATATATTAATATGCTCTAAAAAGTAAGAAATAATTGCGTATTCTTTTGTAGTGTTCTTCATATACTTATATTCGGAGTCGGTGTCAGCCAAGGCCGATGTTCCCCTTGTGTCCCACATATAGCTGTATATGTAGGTACCCTGGCTGACACCGACTCCGAATATAATAACACTTTTTAGAGCATATTAATATATTTGTATGTCTGTTTGGAAGGCGGTCCTTTCTTAGCTAATCTTTTTTTATTTTTAGTGAATCTGAAGTAAAAGTGTTGCAATGTAGCAACAAACGTAAACTCATTGCTATTTGATTACAGACACTTATATTTTCTGCCTTAAACCGCACCCTTACTGTAAGCCGTTGAGGAGATCCATTGATCTTCATATTTAACTACGACTAGCACTTGACCATACCGAAGTTACGGTAGGCAACTCAAATATCTGGATAGCCTATAGAAGATTCTGTCGAGTATCGTTCATTTGCTCCTAAGAATTGAAGAGTTCCGTCACTTTGTCATGGATTCCATCATCAGAACCTTACCAAATTATCACAAAACAATCCTTGAAGTATATCCTTTCTAATAAAAAAAAGAATCATCGAAATCAGTTAGCGTGATCTTGAGTTATTCGTCCTTTTTTGCATACACGCTTAATGGAAATTTAACACTTATCCGGTTTTCTCATGGATGCCATCAACAGAACTGGATTTAAAAAAATGGAACCCTATGACGAGCACCACCTTTCATTTAAAAATCATCAAGATCGGTCCACCCAGTCGGGAGATATGAGGAAACATCCTTTTTTTGAAGTCGGTTAAAAATTATATAGTCTGATAAACTATTATACAATAATGCTCCCTCAAATTGTATAGTTTTTTGTCCGTAGTATTTTGTTCTAGATCTATGTAACTGTAGTCTATGTTTAGTTTTTGATTTTTTGAGAGTTCTTTTGTTGGAAAACGATAACCAATTTGGAATAATATTTTTAGGAGTTTGTTTTGCGATATTTGACGATCTTTTAAAATAGTTTGATACATATATCGTCGACGCCGCTTCAATCGATGGACGTCCACTGCTGGACATAGGTCTTACGTAATGACGTGGCTCCAGCGGCTACCGGCGATCCTCTTTATATCATCGGTCCACCTTGTGGGGGGTCTACCTACACTGCGCCGTCCGGTGCGGGGTTGCCACTCCAGCACCTTCGGCCTCCAACGTCCATCGGTCATTCTGACTATGTGCCCCGCCCATTGCGACTTCAGGTTCGCGATTCGTAGGACTATGTCGGTGACTCTGGTTCTACTACAGATCTCTATATTTCTGATTCGATCACGTAGAGAAACTCCGAATATAATCCTCTCCATCGCACGCTGAATGACTCTGAGCATCCGCATAGGCCGATACATATATACATTGTATAATATAAACGAAAATCACGCCAACCTTCGTTGAAGTCAAGACTTATCAAAGTAATGCGATTCTACGACATACATCGTCGTCGTCGTCGTCGTCGCTTCAACCGATGGACGTCCACTGCTGGACATAGGTCTCACGTAATAACCGCCACAAGGCCCGATCTTGCGCCGCCTGGCTCCAACGGCTACCGGCGACCCTCTTTATATCATCGGTCCACCTTGTGGGGGGTCTGCCTACACTGCGCCGTCCGGTGCGGGGTCGCCACTCCAGCACTTTCGGTCCCCAACGTCCATCGGTCCTTCGGACTATGTGCCCCGCCCATTGCCACTTCAGGTTCGCGATTCGTAGGGCTATGTCGGTGACTTTGGTTCTACTACGGATCTCTTCATTTCGAATTCGATCACGTAGAGAAACTCCGAGCATAGCCCTCTCCATCGCACGCTGAGTGACTCTGAGCTTCCGCATGAGGCCCATATTCAGCGACTCCACGACAGACATACATAATGTAAATGGTATAAAATGTTTTACTAAACGAGTGAAGTCGCAATGGGTAACTAGAAAATTATAAAAATATAAGCAAATGTTTCTACATACGTTTGTTGCATAAAACGCATAGCAATTTCTATGTCTTGAGGATGTGGTTTATCTTTGTTTGCTTCAAACTCATGGCTGTGGACGTGAGGAGCTGGGAAACTTGATGCAACATGTCTGAAATTAAATAAACTTATACTTTTCATTCAAATTTTTAAATTCTCTTCCAAGTTGATCACTGTTTTACACTCACCTTGATGAATATGGGGATATCTGTGGCTGATAATCTACTTGTGGATTGTCATATACACCTGCAATCAAAAGTAATGTTTACAAAGTTTTGGTGCGGCCTATTCTTAAATTAAGATTAATATACCCAAAAGAATTTTTAGTGGAATAAAGTTCTTAGGACGTAATGCGAAGTAACTTTAGATTTTTAATGATTAAAGAATAGTTAGATTTGTTTATAAGTTATTTTCCAAAAGCTCTCCGAAGGCATGAAAGGTAAAGAAAGTAGCAGCTTTTTAACGTCCTTTGATGGGCTTAAGCTTCTTCACTCATAGATGATAGGGTCTTTTAAAGAATACCACACCCACCACAATGCCCCATTACTTGATTTTATTTAAAATGAATTCCAAGGGGTGGTCACAGTGGAGGCGATTCATCCTCGCTTCGAACAATGGCTAGCTAGGTGGCACGGATCGCTTACTAAGGCTGGTGCAAGTACTGACCGGACATGGATGTTTCGGAAAGTACTTGCATCAGATAGCACGACGGGAAGAGTCCTCTATCTGGCATCAGTGTAGTGCGCCTGTCGATATGGCGGCCCACACTGTGGCATAATGTCCGGCTTGGGGACCACAACGACATCCTCTGGTGTCCCTCATCGGCGAGGATCTCTTACTGCCAAGTATAGTGGGTGTCATGCTTAACAGTGAGATAGGGTGGAATGCAGTTGCTTCTTTCTTTTGAAGGAGGCAATGGAGCTAGTACGGGAAGCTGCAGCAGATGCTGCTACCCTTCGGAAGAGGAGGCTGGACGGCAGGAGGTGTCTTTACGAACGCCTCTTGTCTCCTTCTTGAACAGCCTCAGTTGGTTTCATATGAGAGTGTCAGGGTGAATGCGCAAGGGAGCCTCTGACACTCCCAATACAGGGTGAGGAGGGTGTCGCTGGGTTTTAGTGCGTATTTTGGCCTTGCCGGCGAGTTCCACACTCCCTGCTTTTGGCAGCCAAGCCTGCCTAGCGGGAAAAAAATGTATTTGTAGGTTACCTCACGGTGTTTACCATCAACGAAAAGCACAACGCCGGATTTATAAAAACTATCAAAGCTAATTCTAATCCGCAACTTCTGTGAATATAAATCCACGCGTCACAACACAATTTCTTTTATTTCATATAATTACCATGTAAATCTGGAAAACTCTGACGCATTAGACGTGCTAACAAACACGTATCTGTCAAAGGTAAGTTAGCTTCACGTTGAGTTGAAGGTATATGATGAGGTAACCCAAAAGGGTTCATATCCCTATCTATTGTTACACTTTTTGTAGGTCTATTTAATTTATTATCAATTTCTACTATATCCTTGTTATCTTTTTTATTATCATCATCTAAAACCTCTGAATTCATTACATAACTTTCATTTTCCTCGTGTAAATGTTTATTGTCTGTAAGCGTTTTTATTTTTGCAATAAGTTCTTTGCACACATCTTTATGACTTTCTTCGTGGCATAAAACATCGTGTTCTGCTATAATCTTTCGAAGTCTTTGTTTCTCATTGTCTTTAAATCTAACATGACTGTGAATGTTTGATTTATCTTTTATATCTTTAGATACAGCGATAGTTTCTCTTTTCTTACGTTCGGTTGATAAATCTTTAACTGTTTTATTTTTCACTTGAAATATAATTTCCAATTCGTCTTGTATAATTGTCACATTTTGTGTTTTAGGTAATCCTGATAAAACAATGATCTCTGTATTATGGATGTTATCTGAAAATAAATTTTATATTTTGCTGTATATTAGTATTAACTAAATTATCACTTTTGAAAGAAAATAAGAGCTTACCATCATTTTGTAGTAGCCTTAATATTAAAACATAAAATCCCGTAGCAAATAAAACTATTAACAATATTGCAATCACTTTTTGTAATACGGGATACCATTTAAAGCCTGTTTTATCTGAAATATGAAAACAGTATTAATTAACTATTTCATCATTTAATTTTAGTTTTCTTTGTATTTCTATAGAATTAAATATTTCTAGTAGTTGATGTCAACTTAGCTGTAACTCAATAAGTTTGTTGTTAAAGCGTAGCTAAGTAATTATTTTCGTATACTATGTTTTAGATAAAGACAAATTCTTTTTTTTTTATTACTGATATGTTAGCATTTGTCTGGAGTCTTACCTGGTGGTAAGTGATGATAGAATCTCAGATGGAATAGCACATACCTGGTAATATGTAATTTACATCGCTTGCTCTCTGCACAGATCGTACAACGCAAAGCTTCTCTGTAACCTTCCATCATTTCAGACTAATAGGAATATCTAATTTTCTAAGCTTGCACTATTGGGAACCGAAACAAAGGCCTATTAACGAAGCGAGTACTCGCACCATTGCATTTATTAATGAATTTGTTGCATTTACATATCACAACGTAAGAGCGCCTATACAGAATCAGTTATGACGTCAAACGCCTGGAAATTTTGTTAAAATTGTTTTTATATATACAAACCCAAAGTTGGTACAGTGGTAGAGAAAAACAACACACAAGAAGGTTAATGTAATAAACTTTTATAACATTTTCAATGTTGTTTAATGCGTTGGTAACTTAATCCTCCTCCCTGTGTCGTTTCCCCATGTCAAAAGGTCATGATAACCTTCGGTAATCAATTTTCTCTGAAGTATATAGTATCTTAATAGAAACTTTTAAATTTGTCATTTTTTGCAACATACAGCGTTAAAACGAGTAGCAAATAGGCGGTTAAAATAGGTCCAAACTTTTTAATATAATCGTTATTTGAACCCTTAATTACTCGCATGGGGTTAAGACATTTTCGGATCAAAAAATCCAGCAGCCCGATGCCCCCCTCGACCTCGCTAGTTTGAAGTTGTGTGTAAGTTAGTAGTTTTATAGAGACCAAGTCATGGGAATGGAAGGATGGGTCGCTTGGGCGGTGACCCCGTGCAAGTAGTTACGTTACTTTTTTGGAAGAGGTAAGTTGTTCAATTTATATGTATTTTTGAAGTTATACTTCTTTTGGCTCGTTAGGGAAAAATTATGAGGGTAAATTATTACGATGCGCGCTAACATCGTCACAAAAAGCCGACACCCTGAAGTTAGCTATAGTCGACATTTTAGTTTTTTTAACATTTTATAATTATATAATACCATAATTATTTTATTATATTACTCGTTAGATGTATTGTGGCATTGAAAATATCAACGTGACATTCTTATCAAAATTACAACTTTCAGACTCAACTGACGAAAATAGATTATAAACTATTTATATCCAATGAAAGTTAGTTTACGGTTATTATTTTCAAATCTTGTTTCGATGATCTTGATTTGATGAATGTATTTGATTTGACGAGCAACAAAAGCTAAGCCGTGGATTTGTGGTTAAAATTTCGAAGACACTAACTGTTGGTTATACATTATTTTTCATATTTTATGGAATCGAGTGTGTATTTCAATAGGACATTAAATAATCGCTCTAAAAGTTGAGCTTTGCAATGATAATGACTGATAATTAGAAAGTACAAAGACAAAATTTACGCATATATTGTTCGAAAAGATTTTTATCTTGTTACACTAAAGAAGTATAACTTCTAACGCGTGTACATAACATCACACACAAACTTTTTTGTGCATTATGAATTCTATGTACATTTTATGCATAAATGTTTGTTATAAATATGTTTTTGACAGCTTTATACAATGACATCCAAAAATTTCGTTTTACTACGACTTTTATCTTTTTCTCAGAGTTAGTCACGAATAGAAGAGCAAATTGAGCAGTGGTTGGCAGAGGCTTCTGATGTAGATGAAGTTGGAGAGCCAGGTTCGGAGCCAGAATTAGAAGAAAAAACACAAAGTGATTCCGATAGTTCTAGTAAAATGGAGCAATCATCTTCACAATCAAGTGAATCGTCAGGCAAAGAGAAAGACATTTTCTGCACGGCAGTATGACAATTATTATTCTACCAGACATACATATATACATACATAGCATCACGCCTCATTCCCTTCGTGGTAGGCAGAGACCTCGTCCTTCCACTTGCCACGATCCTTGCATACCTCCTTCGCTTCTTTCATTCTCATTAAACCTTTCATACTACTTCGTTCATTTAAAGTACTCTTGACCTGGCCCTTATTTAAAATGTCCTGGATTTGGTCTAGGAAGGTTTGCCTTGGTCTTCACCTTCCAACTTTCCCGTTCCCTCTTGACTTATAAATCCTTTTGGTCAGTCTACTTTCATTCATTTTCTCCACGTGCCCAGACCATCAAAGCATACCTTTCTCAATTTTAGTCACTACATCTTCTTTTATACCACAACGTTCTCTTATCACACTATTTCTTACTTTGTCGCTCAGTTTTAATCTACTCATGCTTCTCAACGCTCTCATCTTTACCGCATTTATTTTTCTTTTGTGATTCTTCTGCCATACCAAACTTTCACAACCATACATAAGTGTCGGCACTAACACTCCAGCATGCACAGCTAGTCTGGCCTTTTGAGACACATACGGGCAGAAATGGCCCTAAGCAAAAAATGGTCTAAGTGATTCGGAAAGTTCCTAAAAAATACTAATATTAACTACAATATCTGTATACAAAGTTTGTACAAATTGCTACTTATTGATATTTTTTTAGTTTATCTGGTTTTTGCCTAATTAGTTAGTAATATCGAATAAATAAAGAAAATTGATAATAAATAAAAAAATTTACAAAAAGAGAACCGCCTGCAATACAAACTGTTACAAATATATTAATATGCGTATTCTTCTATAGTGTTCTTCGTATTCTCATATTCGGAGTCGGCATCAGCCAAGGTGGAATTTCCCCGCCTGTCCACTTGGTAGCTCCCGCGTCTCTCCCACCTATAGTTATATATGTAGGCACCTCGGCTGACACCGACTCCAAATATAAGAATACAAAGAACTCTATAAAAGAATACGCAATTATTTCTTACTTTTTAGAGAATATTAATATATTTGTAAGTTTGTTTCGAACGTGGTTCTTTTTTTGTTAAAACTTTTTTTTTTTTTTTTTAGTGAATTTGATGTAAACTAACAAATTTGTCTCAATATGTGTACACCTGAAAACGTGTTACTCATATGAGATAACACCGTTTAAATGAAACAACTTTACAAAGTTGTTTACAAAATTTACAATGATATCGTCACACCCGGGATCGTACCCGCAACCTAACACTCGTACGTTACAGGTTAGTTATTTGGCCACCCCGCTATCACCAGTCTTTTATATGGTAATTACAACAACAACATAAATAAAGCACAACACTAATACGCAAAAGGGTCGTCGGACCCCGGCTACCACCGCTTTATACATAATACATTTGATTACAAACAGTTATATATTCTACCAAAAAAGCACTGTAAGCTGTTGAGGAGTTCTATTGATCATCATGTTTATCTACGGCAATCACTTGACCGTACCGTAGTTACGGTAGGTGACTCAAATATTCAGAGATCTGCCCTAGTGGCCGTATTAGGGTCGACCGACCTGTCTCTGCCCACCGTCGTGAGAGCGATGGTGGAGCGGAGGGAGTGTTGGAGTGCGGTGGCCTCCTTTAGCGACGAGGTGATGTCGCTGAAAGAGGCCGCGGAGCGGCGTCGGGAGGCGGATCCCGCCGCCCACGCCCTCCGTCGTAGGCGTCCGGCGAGAAGGCGTGCGGTCCAGGACCGCCGTCTTCCCCCTTAGCACTAGCCTTTGGGACGGCGGACCGCGGAGGCCGTCGTCCCACGTAGCAAGGCTCCGTAGGTTGTCGGGCGGCGCGCCTTCGCGCTGCCCCATAGGTAGCTCGATCCTTAGGATCAAGGTAGGGGCCCCTCACGGGGAGTCACGGCGGCGTGCGCAGTTTTACTCCATAGTTAACCTGTAGCGTCGCCATTGTGACAGTGCGTAGGATGGCGGGTCGTTTTTAGCCGGTAAGAGTCCGGCATAACCGGGACGTCCGCGGCGTCCCGGTATCCTATTGAGGATTTTTTTCCCGTCTTACACCAAAAAAAAAAAAAGGTGACTCAAATATCCAGAGATCTTACAAACGATTCTGCCGAGTATCGTTAATTTGCTCCTAAGAATTGAAGAGTTCCGTTACTTTGTCATGGATCCCATGATCAAACGTAACCAAACTATCGCTCACATACTTAATGCAAATTTAGCATTTATCCGGTTTTCTCATGTATGCCATCATCAGAACTGGATGTAAAAAAATGGGACATTTTTTGAAGTTAAATTTTAATTGGAATAAAGTTGACATTGAATCAATATCTCACATGTTTTGACTACGTAAATAACTACGAGTAGTTTACTCATTTGTTTATGAAAACTTCAAGCAAAAATGCAATAAACCTACGAGACGTAATAAAATAAATTAAATAAAATAAGTTCTAATGGATAGTAAGATAAATTATGTGAAGAAATCAAGTGATTTACAAAGTTTGATAACGCCGCAAAATAAGTTGCCAAATATTCTGACATATAAAACAAGCGTGCATGCGTCAATGCTGTCTTGATGAGTTTACTTTAATTCCAACATTTATAAATGATCAGTTGACTAAGCTACTAATATCATCTTAAAATTGTCAATTGAAGAACCATATATTTACAGAGGCGAGTAAAAGTAGATAGTTTGAATAGTTTAGGACCTTGGCTTGAATTTTTATGTTATGAATATGCTTCGAAGTTGTCTATGTTGTTTCATTAATATTTAAATTCATGATTCATTACCTTTATTTGTCTCGGCTAGATCCATGGGGAGTAGACCGACTATTTTATTTTCTGTATTTGGAGCCAGCATCTAGGATATGGTAAAATAAGTATTAAACAGAAATATATTCTATGGCTTTCTACATATATTAAGGTAAGGTAAGTAGGTAGCTCTTAACATCCCAGTTCTGTCCTCATACATTGGAAAGAGAGATTTTATTGCATAGATCCATCACGCTGCTCCACTGCTGGTTAGCAGGATTCAAATATCCCAAAACTGCTTGCGGCATATGCAGGTTTCCTGACAATATTTTCCTTTACCAGAAAGCACAATGATGAAATTTAAATAGCAATTATGCACATAACTATTACAATGAGACGTGACTTTTAACATGAATCAATATGGCTATCTATTCGCTCTATATAAAAAAATTATACGTATAAATGAAAAAATATCAAGTTTTTTTAGAATAACGTATGATTAATGAAATAATTATGTTCTAACTTATATCAGATTTCCTAAATTAAGAGGGTGAATGAGTCAAGAGCGATTTTAAGGCCTTTTTATTCTTAGGAGAAATATTATCAAGTATTGGATGCATATTTTCCATTTATAATATTGTTCAAAAAAATCTCGTAACACGTACATTAACAAGATAATGCAGAGATGGTTTCAGATTGCTTAATTTACACACTCATCATAACAAATCGCCGTCACTCGCGAAGAAAGATCAAACGCAACAAATGGCTTCACAAGCTCTCCGAAAATATTAATTATAACTATGTAAATAATATACTAAAAGATAATTTGGTAAGACCTAGGCACCAGTCATCACACCGCACTCCTCATTAATCTAGGGTATCTATATTGACAAAAGAAAAAAGAAAAAAATAAAAACAAAACGCCCATGTAAGCCCAACGGTTTATCTATCTAATAAATAAATGACTTACCTTACATCTTCTACAACATTACAGTTTATATTTTCAGTGACACCGTTTAATATTGAAGAAAATTTTACTTTGTTACAAAATAAATAACAACACATATCAGGAACTTTTCATTTGATTGTATTTTCCAATTCGTTGGGGGTTGTACAGGGTGGGGCCCTGAGAAAATATTTTGCATTCCGATACGATGTCTTGCCGATACGGGCAGACAGTGTATCAATTGGTGGATATAAACTTGCAAACTTGCTTTAATCGGATGATACCACCTTGTTTGCAACAAGTACTTAACACTTAGAAGATATATCAGCGAGGATGGAACAAATCAGCACAGAAATTGGCCTCAAAATTAATCACAGCAAAACCAAGGTGATGATTGTCGGCCGCTCGAACCACAATTCACCACAGTTGCACAATTCGGGAAATGCGATGGCGTCCTGAGATACATTTACCCTGGGGATCTGATGTCCAACAATGGCGGATGCATTGACGAAGTCAAAAGACGGATGGCGATTACAAGAAGCAAAGGACAGGATGAAAACAATATGGAGGAATAGAATAAAACAAAATCGAATAACACGAAGAAAACGAAATCCAGACTCGTGGGGACACTGATTTTCCCCGTATTTTTATACGCGGCTGTGACGCTACGTGGACTTTGCAAGAATTAGAAAGAGAGAAAATAGATGCTCTAGAAATGTGGTGTTGGAGAAGATGCTTGGGGTTACGTGGACCGAGTTTCATACGAACGTCTTGATACTTCAAAAACTCGGCATCAAACAGCGTCTATTTTCTATACTACAATCTTGCATCCTGACTTTTTTTGGACATGTGTCTCGGCGTGGGAAAGGTGGAAGGCAACAGACCGCGTGGGAGGTCACCTACTCGATGGATTGACCAGATCAAATCTGCTCTGGGAAGTTCGTTGAACGAATACAGCAGGATGACTCGAACAAAAATGGCGAGCCGCCGTCACGCGCGCAACATCTGCCCCCTTCGTGACTTCGTAACGATCACGACCGCTCTATCAAGAGCGTAACGTCTAAGAAGAAGACGATGCCTTGAAGAAATCATAATAGGCTGCCTCTTACAAGTAAGCGCACTCCAATGAGTTCACTGTCTAGCACTAAAAAAAGACCTAAGTAAAAAGCAAATTATCATCCATTGGCCGCAAACATTAAGACAGGAGACATTTATATATAGATAGAGAGTTAGATAAATATAAAGAATGAAGTAAAATATATTTAAGGTGGAAGACCTAGTGACAAGCTAACGAGACCAATGATATTTAATAGCCTAGGTAGGATGAAATAGACGACGTTTGTTCTAGACGTGTAAAAGAATACTTACGTTTAATATGTCAGCACATTCACAATGTGAAATCCATGTTTTATTATACTTTATGAATACTAAGAACTGACTCACACCGTGTCATGGAGGCTACTGTAAAATATTGCTACATCAATATTCGGGTCATCGTTTTGCATGCGAAGGCTTTTTATAAAAATGCTGATAGCTTCCTATTGTTATAATAATATTGCAAGAAAATAATCTATACAAATATAATTGCGAAAGTAAATCTATATTAGCGATTTTATACCTAATTTACTCAACTGTTTTTAATGGAATTTCAAAAGAAGAAGAAGGAGAAAATATGTAACGTATTTAATTGGATAAGAAATAACTGTATTGTATAAAATTAGCAACCAGCAAAGCATGTATTCGCAACACTGCGCCAATGAAATCTACATTAAAAGGAAGGGAATCTTCAAAAACCATATTAGAAACCATTATCTATCTCAGTTACTTTAATTGAAAACAATATATTAATTTGTTTTATTATGATTGATATAGATGAAACATTTGTACAGCAGAAAGTACTGTTCGTGCGGTTTATAATATGAGTACAAGAGAATCTTTAAGAAATAAATTCAGAGCATTCAAAGTAATGAAAGTCCACTGCGTATATTTATTAGAAATCTTGTTGTACGTTCATAATAATATTGTAACATTACGATAAAAGGCGAATGCATCTCATATAACTTAAGAAATAAAAATAAAATTGCTGTAAATTCTAGTAGGCTACATAAAATTGATAACCCAATCGAGAGTGTGAGGGAGTGAATGAATTCCTCTAATAGATGTAGAATAATTTAAAAATATACATTGTTATGGTGATTGTAACGGACTCGTCCGTACATAAATAATAATATTTATGGGTTGCTCAGGCATACGTAAAAAGATTATGAAAATATATTATTTATTGATCGTAAAATAAAATTATTAAACAAGCTAATAATAATAAAGTATTATTTAAGTCGTGTTCATGTAAAGTCGGGGCGCGTTCGTGTATTGAACCGCGCGGATCGTCACGACAGCCTCCGCGCATATATAAGGGGTGGTGAGAGTCGGCACGGAGATGTCCCGAATGTATGACTGCATGTATTGTATGAGATTATGCGCCTAGTGAATAGAGGGACCGAATTTAAATATTTAAACTATAATTAAATATTACAAAAATAAACAAAAATTTTAACAAACAAAGAACCGTCTTCAAAACAACCTCTTACAAATATATTAATATGCTCTAAAAAGGAAAAAATAATTACGTATTCTTTTTTAGAGTTCTTCATATTATTATATTTGGAGTAGGTGTCAGCCGATGTACCTACATATACGGTTATAGATGGAAGTGGCGCCGGAGCTGCCAAATGGACACGCGGTACACACCTACCTTCACTGACGCCGACTATAAGATAAGAACTCTAAAAAAGAATACGCAATTATTTTATTATAATTGTGAGGGGCGAAGTCGGTTCTTTTTTTTGTTAAAATTTTTATTTATTTGAAGTCGGTTAACAATAAATGACATACATTACTACTGGGCGATACACATACTAGTTGAGTTTATCTTGATTATTTCGAAGGAGCGTGCTTCGGCATACATACAGTTGGTGGTGCGATTTTACCTTCCATTAGGAGAGGTTGGGGTTCGACACCAGCTTATTATGACGTCTTGAATGATACTTTATCAGGGTGACTGCACGAAGTAGTGTAAGACATCGTACTGAATATTACTTTGGACGTACTAGAGTCGTCTAGGGTTTCAGGCTTGTATTGATTTCGATCTTTATAGCGACCCACGCTCAAGGTCTTCCCCAGGATCTTAGTTGTTAGGACTGGGTATCAGGCCTATGGCCATGGTGTTACAGCGAGCCTCGCTCCGCCTTGCCGGTAGACAACCAAAGTTACTGTATGTTTTGGGTGATACGGGTTGTGTTTCAGGCCTGTTGTAGACTCGGCTTTGGTAGTGAGCCTCGCATAAATTGGACGCCTAGGGCTCTAGAGTAGTGCTAGTACAATGTGGTTTCTGAAATGTTACTGATTGATGATCCGGCGCTATAAGTGTCCTCATCGTTAATCGGTAGTGCTAGAGCCATGACCGAATTTTGCTAGGCGTTGCGAAAGCTTCTGCGTGATGGACACTAATCCTGTGGGTTTGTTCACATGTGAAGTGTTCGCCTGTTAGGGATAATCTCTTAGCTTACTATTAAATGTAATAAAAATGACATTGTAGCATGTCATAGATATCGAGCCGCAGGTCGGGCCTTTATTAACAAGGTTGCGGACTAGCTAAAGACAAATCCCTTTGGTTTCAATGGCTTGCCACGAATATATAATGAACCAATGCTTTTGTTGGATTGAGAGCTCAGTGACTGTGTGGCTGAGCTGTGTGGGTGTGAGGCCTCGCATATGTGAACTAACGATATATTATATTATTATACAGCATTGCCACCGACTTGGTGACATATTATACATTATGCAGTCGATCATAAGACTTCAAATATGTGAATATTGTTATTATAATACAAATTCCACCGAGATGTGGATACATACATCGATCTAGTCTAACACTGGACTTAAAACATGTGTAATATATGCGGTGTGGGCCGCCTGCTACGTACTCCTGATCTGTGCAATTAATCTGACAAAATGTATTGGTGATTTATATATACCATATATTGATATCGCATTTAGTGCATTACAAACATGGCTATTGCCTCATCATAGCTTCGGCTGAAAAATAAATGGATTTCGATCCTTGTTTGAAAATACCTTAGGGATTTGTCTCTAAATATTGATAAAGCATATCCGGGCTTTAATACCCATGACACACCCATCGAAAGATCACGAGCCGCAGGCGCACTATAAACAGGAAATCGTATCCAGGGAGAGGAGCTCAAAGCACGGGTCAGAGTTCATTAGCCCTGGCGGGTGTGGAGCCAGTTTTTGACTCACTTCGGTATCTTATTCATATTATAGTATCAGAAGGTACCATAGGTACTCACGCATGTTAGGGATTACTTTAGCGGTAAGTGTTTACACTACTCACTGTTTATTTTTATATATGCGATAGAAAAAAAATCTGTTGATAGACCTTCCTTGATGGCTATTATTATGCATCATATATTGACTGTGCTTTATTTTACTAAAACAAAAACTACTGATCCAATGCATATTATTTAACAAATAATTAATGTTCTCTGTAATTACTATTTCTCATGCCTGATGGATACAATAAAATAATATTTAGATTATCTAATTTCACCTCCTCTTTACCTCTGACGCTCTAAAAGGATTTGGATTACTATGAACACAACTTGTTGGTGCAATCAAACACTTAACTTATTAACTCAGATTATAATTTTCAATCACTTAATGTTCCCGATATCAATTTACACAAACTCATTAGCAATAACTAGGAACGCGACAGATTCAATAGTCGACTGCTCTGACGGACCGTCACCCGAGCACTAGCGAGTCCGCCGCCAGCTGACTACAAATGACTCTGTCCCACGCCGATAGATAGATGGCGCCAGCGTTCCACGGATTACTGCAATCCGACATATAAATATATTAAGTATTAATGAGTGAGGTCGATACAGTTACATGATGAGAAAAAAAATACACCAAACCCTCGTAACTTTAAATTGTAAGCCGTTCTTTAATACCATAATCAGCCGTTCATTTAAATAATATTTAAAAAAACGCAAATATAGTTTTTTTATCGTTTTTTACGATTGAAAAGTGTACTTGAATAAGGATGTATTGAATTATATTTTACAAAAATGTAGTTTACATTTATCTACTTTTATTATGTTTATATATATTAGTATTTATTATGTGCAATAAATTTATGTTTAGAATGGACACCATCTACCGTGTCTGTTTATTAATATTTACCATTTAGCTATAAAGTTGCCTGACAATCGCTAGTGAGCTACGCTGTGTGTTCAAAAAGTATCGCGAATTTTGTGTTTTTTCAAAAATTATTTATTTATTCATGAATATCTATTTTGTCCCCTTCAAAGTAATCCCCATGAGATATTATACACTTGTGCCAACGGTTTTTCCAATCTTCGAAGCACTTCAAAAAATCATTTTTTTTTTTATCTTGTTCAGCTCCTCCTTCGATGCCGTCTTTATCTCGTCAAGAGAAGAGTAACGTCGTCCTTTCATGGGCCTCTTCAGTTTAGGGAACAAGAAAAAGTCACAGGGGGCCAGATCTGGGGAATACGGTGGCTGCGGCATCATTAGTGTGTTGTTTTTGGCCAAAAAGTCGCGCACAAGCAACGATGTGTGAGCAGGGGCGTTATCGTGGTGCAAAAGCCAATTTTTGTTCTTCCACAAATCCGGGCGTTTCTGGCGGATTGCTTCGCGCAAATTGCGCATAACTTGCAGGTAATATTCCTTATTGACCGTTCTTCCCTGTGGCAAGAACTCATGATGCACCACGCCCCTGCAATCAAAGAAAACTGTCAGCAAAACTTTCACATTCGATCGAACTTGGCGCGCTTTTTTCGGTCTTGGTTCGTGCGGCAGCTTCCATTGAGATGATTGAGCTTTGGTTTCCACGTCATAACCATAAACCCACGATTCGTCACCAGTTATGACCCTCTGGAGCAAATTTGGGTCGTCGCGGACAGAGTTTAACATCTCATTAGCAATGTTCATGCGATGCTGTTTTTGGTCACAATTGAGCAATTTTGGTACGAATTTCGCGGCGACCCGTCTCATGCCCAAATCATTGATAAAAATCGAATGGCACGAGCCAATCGATATGTTTAGGTCCTCAGCAACTTCTCTAACGGTGATTCGACGATTGGCCAATACCATTTTCTCCACTTCATTAATTTTTTCGTCTGTTGTTGAAGTGCTCGGGCGTCCGGCACGCTCTTCGTCGTTCACATCTTCTCGGCCTTCTGAGAACATTTTGTACCACCGATAAACGTTGCTTCGGTCCAAGGTAGCTTCTCCGTATGCCACAGTCAACATTCGGAATGCATCCGCGCACTTAATTTCGTTTTTCACACAAAATTTGATACAGGTTCTTTGATCCATTTTTTTGAATAGGTAAAAATCGAAGACGATCCAAAACACGTGCAAGCAAAGCAGCTGTCAACAATTAAATGAACATTCAAAATGGCCGAGCTTGTCGGCATAAGTGAGAGACATGAGTACCAACATAACGCCACAAAAAATTCGAAATTCGAATATACGTAACCCGCGAAAATTCAAAATTCACGATACTTTTTGAACACACCTCGTATAAGGCCTTCTACCCGTACCCCTTATACAGTTTATATTCTGTCATTATTATTATTTTTTGTATATTTTATGGTGTATAATAAGAGTGTGTTCTTTCTAAAATCAGTGTGAGACTTTAAGAGATCGAAACGACGACACAGCAGCAGCGATTTCATTTTCATTTGATAGATATATTGAAATGAGTCCTATGTAATGACATCAACTGCCTTATTGGTCTAGTGATTAGCATGTCCGACTATAGACATGAGGTCCTTGATTCGAGTCCCAGTTCGGGGTTGGAAACTTTTTTAGCATTGGATGTATTGCGAGACACATGCAATGAAATTCATCAATACTCAATAACATTGTTTAATTGTAATCGTGAAGGGCAACCGCTGTTTTTAGAAAGCCTAATCAACTTATACCGAAAGGTTTATTTTCATTAGCGTTAGAATGTAGGTTTTGTTTAATTTAGGGGACGTCTCTTTTAAACAAAATGCTTTAATTTGGGGCAATTATCGGCTTTGTGCCCTACTTAATTGCGATGCATTTAACGAGGTCATTAACAAAGTGCCCGTGATTTAACAATCCCTTGAAATTTTTTGTGCTTTTATATATTTTGATGGCCACGATGAGGGTTCCACAGTGGATCTCATGTTCGTATATAAAGCACGTGATTGGAGAGTTGAGGAGGGTGTATAATCAGTCTCAGAATACGGATTTATAAGATTAAAACTGTTTCTTGGTCCTCAGATATTTGCCGCCCTCTTCAGAAGCCTGAAATGATCAGCTTCGTTTGCTCCTGGCAAAATTGGAACAGAAGATGCTGCAGAGGCAGCCATTGTTCAGTATAGATCAACACTCCGATTACCAGAGCCTAATGTGAACGAGAAGGCTGGTAGTGATGAACTCTATAAATTGTTTTAAGCACAGGATAATTTTGAGTTTGTGTCACTGTTTTTGAGAAATTAATGTTAATGTTTGTGTTATGTTTACATATCTGTTTATGACGACCTAATTTAGTATTACGATATTGAATTTGAGCCTCACCAAAAATTAATATCATATTGGTAACACATACTGATGATAAAACGTTATTTTTTAAATCATGTTCAGCATATTATTGAAATCATCTATGCACATATTCTTTAATGCTATTTTTGATGGGAATTGGGAGTTGAATAATAGATTCCGTAGTATATGGAGATTGGTAACTTTTGCATCATTTGTATTTATTATATTGATATTAATGTATTTTACTACAACAGGAAGCGGTACGAGTCTGGTAAGAAATTTAACTAGTCCACATTTGTTTCACCGTCTCATATTATGTCCCTAGAACTAGACTTATTTATAAGCCTTTTTTATATAAAGGCGGCCTGGTGCCTTTATATGAATGTCTTTATAATGGACATGGATAAATATGGATTTTTTCAGAAATATATTAAAAAATTGTCTGCATAATAATAATAAATATAAAGAAGATACAAATTAAGTTTGTACTAATAAAAAAATACATTTTCTAAGTCTGATTCTCGGCTGTGGCCTGTTGCCAGCAAAGATTTACTTCCAAATAAAGAGATTTGTGTTCCGGTACGATGCTGTGTAGAAACCATATGAGGTATATCGCCTCTTACCAGATTAGCGCGCTTCCATCTAAGACTATATCGTCACTTGCCATCAGGTGAGATCACAGTCAAGCGCTAAACTACCGGATATAAAAAAAAATTATCAACAATGCGGCTATAAATTCCTCCTAACTTGTAATGGCATATTTTAAAGTGAAATTGAATGAACACAAACATGAATAAAAACAAATAAATTAATGTGCTCTAAAAAGTAAAAGATATTTGCGTATTATTGTTTAGAGTTTTTTTTATATTTGGTGTCGGTGTTAGCCAAGGTAGGTGTGTCCCGTGTATGTCACAAGTGTGGAGCGGTGGAGGACACTGCTGAACACATACTCGCTGCGTGTCCGCAGTGGGCTGACCAACTAGCAGCACTCGTGGCAGTAATCGGAAACGACCTTTCTCTACCCGCTGTGGTTAACGCCATGGTAGGTAGGAAAATCTGTTGGGAGGCGATGTTCTCCTTCTATGAAAATGTGATGTGGTAGAAGGAGGCGGCGAAACGTCTCAGAGTGGTGGATGGAAACCCTTCCACCATGCGTAAGAGGAGGCCGAGGCTAAGACGGGCGGCCCATGATCGCCGTCTACCCCTTAGGGTTAGCTTGTGGCATCAGGTACGAAGCCCGAAAGCGAGGGAAGACAAGTGACATGTCGAGTGCTCCGGGCATGCTATCCGAGCGGAGGAATTTTGTCGGGGGGAGCCTTGTAAGGCACATCGTAGGCGAGAAGTGCGGACTTATTTCGATCCCGTGCTTTCGCCAGCGAACGCAGGGAGGAGTACCGTCAGGTTAAAGTCCGGCATAACTTACAACGCCGCCCCGTGTTGTTGCAGGTATCCACGAGGATTTCCTGACGTAAAAAAAAGGTGTGTCCCGTGTGTCCACTTTGCAGCTCCCACCTATATCTATATAGTTACAACCTATAGCTATATATGTAGGAACCTACATTGGCTGACACCAATTCCAAATATAGGAATACGAAAAACTCGTAAAATGGAATACGAAATTATTATCTACTTTTTAGAGCATAGTAATTTGTTTGAAATAGTTTGTTTGGAAGGCGATTCTTTTTTTAAAATTATTATTCATTTTTAAATTTGAAATGAATCTGAAGTACACTAACTAATTTGTCTGAATATGGGTACACCTAAAACCGTGTTACTCAAATGAGATCGCACCGTGTAAGTAAAACTACTTTGCAAAGTGAAATTTACATTGATACCACCACACCCAAGGTCGAAGCCGCCTCCTCATACTTTGCCACTCCGCTATCATTAGTCTTTTATATGGCAATCGAGCTCATCACTAATAAGCGAACGTTTCGCTCCCTCCACCCACACACACTCAGTTACTACCGCTTCACTCCTTATAAAAATTGCAATGCAGCATCAAACGTAAGCTCATTGCAATTTGTTTACAGACAGTTATATATTAGGCCACAAATCGCATCCTGACTGTAAGCCGTTGAGGAGTTCCATTGATCATCACACTACTACTGCGACACTATTTTGATTTGATTTGATTTGACAATAACTTGACCATACCGCTATTATGGTGGGTGATTAAGATATCCGGATAGCCTATAAAATATTCTGCTGAGTATCTGCCTCTAAGAATCGAAGAGTTCCGTCACTTTGTCAGGGATCCCATCATCAGAATCTAACCAAACTATCATCAAGCAACCCTTAAAGTATATACTTTCCTTACAAAATAGAATCATCGAAATCGGTTGGCGTGACCTTGTGTTATTCGTGTTTTTGTCGCAAACATGCTTAATGCAAATTAAAGACTGATGAAGAAGGATGCCATCATTAGAACTGCACTAAAAAAAATAGAACCCTACAACAAGCATCAACTTTCATTTAAAAAAAATCTTCAAGATCGGTACACCCAGTCGGAAGATATGAAGTAAAGAACATAAAGAAATACAAAAGAATTGATAATCTCCTCCTTTTTTAAAGTCGGTTAAAAACTTTATCAAAAAGGAGTAACCGTTGAGTTTCTTGCAGGTTTTTTCTCAGCGGAATTAACTTTCCTAACCAGTGGGAGATTTGTTACCAACGGACAGATGATTGATGATTCAAAAGTGCTTTTTAAGCCTACTTGAATAAAGAATATTTTGATTTTGAAGTTGCACAAAGTATTAGTTAGATTTCATTAGATAGATATAATTTCTTTGAGTGATTTTAGAAAAATATTATAAACGGCGTTCTAACCTCTTTCAAGTGGTTTAGTGTGTATAAGATAACTAAAAAGAAATCAATTAACATATATATTTTTTTCTAAATACTCTAGATGGCACTATAATTTATTTTGCTATGAACTATGCTTTCAATTCAATGAAGTAAATGACAAGCATACTCAAACAACTGGCAAAATTTTAGATCTGAACGACAGTAGTTTGTCAAAAAATTGGCAATGCTATAATTAAGTTCACTAAGTTCACTAACTGACAGAAGACGTTCTAGAGATGTCACTTAATTTATTTAAAAAGATTATTACAAAAAAATTACAAAATCGTACCAAGATTCGTGGGATTTAGCGAATTAAAAACAGGATTCGACGATAAAAATGCATGGAATTTTAATCACTGATATGGTGATGATAAAAAAGTGAACGGACTAAGTATGTTAGAGGTTTTGCCCAGAAAATGGTGCAAAAGAACCCTCGTAATTTTAAATCCTAGTTCCCTAATTTCGTCATCAGTCGTACTTGACATATAATATGAAAACCATCAAATATGATGTAAAAGCAAACTTACACAAAAAGGTTTGAATTTGGATATTTAGAAAATGACTAAATCTACAGCCTAAGCTATTCTCTGTAACCTATTACCACCAGACAGTCAATTTGATATACGGGTATCATATAAGCATTCATATCTTTCTTTTTTAGACCAACGTCTAGTCAGGAGTGTGGGACTCGGCTATGGAAGGAGATCTAGAAATACCCAATGAAACCCAGTGAAACCCTCTTCATCCATTAGTGATACACCGAGCATAATCGTCGCACATACAGGGAGAAATTTAGAAAAAAGAGAGGCTATGTGACGGGGTGGAATAAGTACGTCGCGGGATCACATCGAGAGGCAAGGCTTAAGTTTCAAGAGTGGATGTTGGCTGGTCAGCCGTCTAGAGGTCGTATTTTTGAAGAGATGTCAGAAATTAGGAAACATTTTAAAGCCAAATTAAAATGGTGTCAAAACAGACAGGAACAATTTAAAATGGACATCCTGGCGTCGAATTACTCTTCTAAAGAATTTAAAAGCTTTTGGAAGAACACTAACAAAATGAATGTTAGGCCGAGCCTTCCGGTGAGTCTCGGGGGTGCTTATTGCCACAAGGATATTGCAAACGCATTCCGCAATCATTTTTCTGTAAAGTCACCCTTACAAGATACATCAGGTTTAAGTGAGGGCGGGGCTGAGACTATCATGACTGAACGTAACGACAAGATACCTGCAAGCAACATAGATAAAATAATTAAAAATATGGCAAGAGGAAAATCGCCAGGTCATGATGGTCTCAGCATCGAACACTTCAGATATTCTTCCGCGAGTCCATTCATTGTTTTACAGCCTGTGTTTGGCTCGCATTTACCTACCGGAACCACTCATGAGGACTATTGTTGTACCCATTGTCAAAAATAAAACTGGGGACACATCCGACATTAGTAATTACCGACCTATTTCGCTTGCGACCATTGCAGCCAAGGTATTTGACAGTGTGTTAAATGGGTATCTCAATAGATGTATTTCAATAAATGACGCACAATTTGGTTTCCAACAGAACCTATTAACGGAGAGCGCCATTTACTGCCTGAAACACACTGTCAAGTATTACACCTCAAGGCGGACGCCGATGTACGCATGTTTCCTCGACTTATCGAAAGCATTTGATCTAGTCTCATACGATGTGCTAAGTTGAAGGACGCAGGTGTGCCGGCGCAATACACGGCCCTACTGAGATACTGGTATGCTAACCAGAGAAACCAGGTGAGATGGGTTGGTGCTCTGTCGGATTAATACAGCCTGGAATGCGGTGTTAAGCAGGGCGGTCTAAGCTCTCCGCTATTATTCAACCTGTATGTTGATCAACTGATTGAGAGACTGATCAGCACACTTGTTGGATGCCATATCGATGACATTATGTGTCAATAACATAAGCTATGACGACATGGAGCTGCTCAGTCCCTCAATAGCTGCGCTTAGAATGCTCTTCTCCATCTGCGAGACATATGCCGAGGAGCATGACCTTAAATACAACTCGATAAAGAGTGAAATATTGGTATTCAAGGCACCAAAACAAATGTCACGGTATGTTCCTCCCGAATGTCTCGAGGGTGTACCTCTTAAGGTCGTAGATAACTTCAAGTACCTGGGTCATATTATTACGAGCGACCTAAGAGATGACGAGGACTTTGAGCGTGAACGCAGGGAGTTGGCGGTGAGGGGCTATATGCTTGCCCGCAGGTTCGCCCGGTGCACGGCAGACATTAGAGTAACTTTATTTAAAGCGTTCTGTCAGTCCTTTTACACTGGTGGCCTGTGGGTGACACACGCACACACGCCGAGCCTATAAATCCCTGCGTATTCAAGATAACAATGCCTTTAGGATGCTGCTGAGGCGGGCGTGGTGCTGTAGTGCGTCAAAAATGTTCGCAGACGCGCACACGAACGACTTTTTTTTACCATAGAGCGCAAAAAAGAAACCTCCCTCTTACAGCGACTACGGCATACTAAAGGTATTTGCTGCCCGGCCTGACTGCCCCGTTATAGCCTATTGTGTCGAAGTGGCAAATGGGCTTTTAGAATTTTAGAATATAGATTATAATTATGTGAACTAACAACACTAACTTTGCAAGTAAGGAAAAATTGTTACTAACACACTAACTATGTATGGATCCAATGGTCTGAAATAAATGATTATTTATTTATAAGCAAGTGACTCCTCCCGGCCGATTTGATGCAGGAGCTTTCCGAACCACCCATGTCCGGTCAGAACCTGCACCAGTCTATAGGAAAGTTTTGCGTGCTTCCTGGAGAGCCATTGTTCTAGGTAAGGACAGAGCACCGCCACAATGGCCACGCCCGCTACTGGGAACCCGAGGTTTTCCCTCCATTTTTGGACCAGAGCCTGATCGGAAGCATTCATCTCTTTAGTAAAAACATTAAAACTGTTTTTTTTTAGATGACCTACATACATCACGTTTAAGCTTCCCTGCATAAAAACTGATTATGCCATTAATAAGTTCAGTTCGCATGTGTTACAGTATCCGGCACACACCAACTTAATGTCATAATCTCAGCAAGTTAACTTAAACTAGAGCGCGTATATTCTATGCTTGAACTCTTTTAAAGTATAACAAATTCACTGGACACGAAAAGTATGCTATTTAGATGCTCATAATTATAGTCTTCATAAATACCTTAGCTAAGGTATTGTTCCACGTCTAATTGCTAAGCTATATTTTGTTCAAAAGGTAATGCTTCGTTTGGGTCAACGTGGTTTCTCTTGGTACCCATATAAATTTTAAATTAAAATACTGTTTATTTTTTGGATCACTAGTATTTGTTACATGACTATTATAATGCTATATTTTAATTATCAATTAAAACTTTCCACACGAATTTGTCTTGGTAGCACACGAGAGTGAGATTCATTTTCAAGAATAATACGTACATAGCATCACGCCTCAATGCCATAGGGGTAGGCAGAGACAACATCCTTCCACTTGCCACGATCCTTGCATATCTCCTTCGCTTCTTTCAATCTCATTAAACCTTTCATACAAGTTCGTCGGTTTAGAGTACTCTTGACCTGGCCGTTATTTAAAATGTCCTGGATTTGGTCCAGGAACGTTCGCCTCGGTCTTCCCCTTCCAACTTTCGCATTCACTCTTGACTCATAAATCCTTTTTGTCAGTCTCCTTTCATTCATTCTCTCTACATGCCCAAACCATCTAAGCATAACTTTCTCAATTTTAGTCACTACGTCTTCTTTTATACCACAACGTTCTCTTATCACACTATTTCTTAGTTTCAATCCACTCATACTTCTCAACGCTCTCATCTCTACCGTATTTATTTTACTTTTGTGATTCTTCTACCATACTTAAATTTCACTACCATACATAAATGTTGGCACCAACACTCCTGCGTGCACAGCCAGTCTGGCCCTTTGAGACAAGAATAATGGTGTTCCATATTCTACCAAATCAGTTGGGCCTTTAATATTATGTAAATATAAAAAGAGGCATGATTTAAAAAAAAGCATACATACAGTTGAAAGTTATTTATGCGTTGTGAATCCTGAGAAAAATTGGTACTAATGTCATCTTTGTAAAACGATCAACAAAAGCAGCTATAGCGACACTTGAGTGACGATAACAGTTATTAAGCCAAGCTGTTTATCGAATTCAATGGTTAAATACTCTATAGGGTTTTGTTACTACTACTAAATCTTTTCTCTCAATTTAATTTTAAGTGTGTATATTTCGTTTTATTTGAATTGTGTATTGTTTTTAAATTATGTTATGGAATTATAAAAAACCTCTACGAATTTGCATCTACTTCGTATATGATCAAAGTTTTTACAGTTTTTGTGCAATATGTTTCTAATTATTGTATCTTATTAGACAACTAAGAAAACCGCTATATTTTTTAATTAATCTGCTAGCTATGTTTCATAAAGTTTTTTTTATTTTATTTTACAAGCATTTAAGTGGAAAGTATTTTCAACGAAATATTGAAATCGTCTCGCATTTTTATATTTGGAGATTCATCTTTATAATTTTTATGTAATAATCTTTTAAAGGTGTAGTTTCGACTGATTTAAAAAAAAACCGTCAATTCAAAAGTGGTACAAACTTGTGCAGTATGCGTAAGGGAGTTTAAATTATTGCAAATAACGTATCCTAAAAGTTTTACTCATTGAATTCCAAAATGTAGTATGTTTTATCAGGTTCAGACACGTTAGATTCTTTGCAAGACAGCCACTCTTTTTGATGCTCAGCAACAAGGCAGCTATTAAAACGAATCAAAGTTCAATCTAGCTTCTTTGTAACGGGTACGTTGCAAAGAAGCTAGATTTAATAATTTACTTGCTACGACGACTATTTTCTAAATCTTTTTAGTTTGTTTTAACAGGTACGTGTGGACCGATGCTCTAACTACTTCGAATAAGACTCTCCTGCGTAGGGCATAGAGGATAATAGCGGTTAAAGTAATAGGGGGGGTACCGTATAATATCTTGGACGAAAGGCGTTGAACCTAACAACGACCAGGTTCGGAGGATCAGGGCTCTCGCAGTCAGAGCTCTAACCTAAAAATGGAGGCAAGATCTTGGGTCTCCATCTGCGGGTATAGTCACCATTGGTGATCCAACCTCATCTGGACAATTGCCTTAACAGGGGGCACGGATCTCTGTCCTACCATCTGGTGCTGATATGGTCGCTTTGGCAAGTATCTTCACAAAATCGTTGGCCTTGAGGAAACCCCCGTCTGTTATGAGTGTGGTGCTACTGTAGATACTGTAGATACCATACTCTGGCGGAGTGACCAGCGTGGGAACCCTAGCGGCATATCTTGTTGTTGCTGGTTACAATGGATCTGTCACTGGAGAAAATAATTGGTGCAATGCTCGCCAGTGAAGTTGGGGATGGGCGGTTGTCGTTATCTTGCCGAAGGAGGGAGCTTGGTGGCAGAAATCGCACATATGCGCTTTATGCTTCACACTATTTAGCGAGAGGTCCGCATAGTCATCCATGATCTCACTCATACATGAGAAGATACCTACTAAAACCCTGCGGATCTCTTCCGCTGGGTTTTAGTGGGTATCTGGGAGTCCTACACTCCCGATTCGAGAAATTCTTTCGTGAAGGTGAGTAAAGGCATTCGCCAGAGCAAAAAAATATTTACTCTGAGTAATAATAGGATTTTCTTATGTGTTATACTTAAATATATGTCGCAGTACCAACAAATCAGTTATTATAATCAGATAATAATTTTAATGATTTGTTAAAAGTAATGGAATGTAACGGAAACGTCAAGTAGTTATCTTGAGTGAAGTCAATACAACGTGGTGACAGTTTGTTGACGTTGGATGTTTGACATCTGGAGGGGTTAGAAGAGGTTATAAGAACGGGAATGTGATCGGCATTGGGCATTCAGTTACGGAACGCGACAGCGAACGGTAGTCGCCACGTTGTGTTGAACTCACTGCGTTTCCATTTTCGATTAATATTGTAATTAGAACGAGTAATCAAGTACATACAAAGTTATTCTACGTTAGTTGTCTATTATTTCTGATCCAACAAGATGAGTGACCATCCTGATAGCGGGGCGCCCCATCGAACCTCGTTATATATTATAGCTTGAGGTCGATAGCTGACATAAGGATTCAGTTCGTTTTGTTCAATTTGCATCATAGCAACTTTGTAAATTTCACGGTGCCGGTCACTAGACAATTTCGTTTAATGCTTTATGGAATCACTTTTCGTCTTACACATTCATCTTTGTTGTAATATCATGTTGTATGGAACACTTTATATTAATTGAAATAGTTGTACAGCCCAATTACGTTGCGTACTGGAACCTATCTTTAAAATCTCTGAATATATAATTTTACGTTGTGGGCGCTATGCTTAGTGATGAGTCAGACTGGAAAGTAAGGCTGTCATCTTACAGAAGGTGGAGGGAAGGCGAAAGGAGACGCAATTTTTCTCGCCTGCTCTCCCTCTTCCCTTTTTACAGGATTACTTAAATCAGTGTATGCCCGGCGCTTGTACCGTGCACTCGTGCGCAAGCTAATAGTTGTCTCGCTGCTGAATTAACGAGCGTAGTGATGCTACACGACTTTATCGATATCTGGTCCAAAAACCCCTCGAAGACCAGATGGATAAATTTCTAACAAGATCATCCTCTACTAATAGCCTGTGTACCAAAAGGCCAGCTGAAGACCACCACGAAGCTTGGCAGGTACCCAAAAGGTATGCAGTGCCCAATAAACACACAAAGTTTGATACTCGTCGTGATCTTCCCGTGACGAATAAATTTCAAACTTTACCAGTCGATCATGAAGTTGACTTGCCCAGTAATAATAATTTCCGAAATGCGACAACTACAGCAAAGAAGCAAGGACATATACCTCCAATTATTGTGGATATCAAAAATGATTGGACCCATGAAAGTATCAAAGACACCATTACTAAATTTTCGAAACAATTCCATCTCCAATACAGAAATGGGAACAAAGTAGCCATCATATGTTACTCAGCTGAGGCACATCAAGCTGTTAAAGAAGGCCTTCGAACAGATGGTGTTTCTTTCCTAACATACACGCGAAAGGATGAAAAATCACCCAAAGCAGTAATAAAAGGTTTACCAGCATATGTCGAACAAGATCTTCCTAGTGAGTTGGAGAAACTTGGTTTCAAAGGAACGTCCGTCACCAAGTTAAAATCTAAATCTGAAACATTGTGTCCATTGTATCTAGTTCAACTAGGCGAAGGAGAAGATATTGCTAAGTTTCGCATGATTAAATACTTATGTAACTGTATTATAACTATCATGAAATTCAAACCTAATCGAGCTGCTGGTACCCAATGTTTTAGATGTCAAGAGTTTGGCCACTCCTCTAGAAATTGTAATATGCCTCCTCGCTGTGTGAAATGCACAAATTCACACGCTACTTCAGAATGTCCTAAAAAAGACAAAAAGGAACTCGCCCGCTGCTGCAACTGCAATGAAGACCATCCTGCCAACTACAGCAAATGTAAAGTGAGATTAGCTTACCTGGAGCGAATACGTCGTCAGAGTTACACAAGGAAAATTCCACCAATATTGCATGTGCAAAAGCCAGTTTCCAATCCTAAATCTTGGGCTGCTGTTACTGCGCCTGCTGAAGTCGACCAAGAAGCCACTCCGAGCGTTACTCTTGATTCTGAACCTCCCCATTTTCCAAAATCAAAAAACTCCGTTACGTGTCCAGCCACCAGCGATGAGTCAACGATAAAGGAAATGTTCGACATACTTGTAATTTTACAAAAACTCAAATCTCAATTCACATTATGTACATCTCCTTTGGAGAAAGTTATGCTTGTATTTACCCATCTCGGTCAATATGTGTAATGTTAACGAACTCCATGTACTATCCTGGAACGCCGACGGACTACGAGGTAAAATCCATGAACTACTGGACTTTGTTATACACACCGTATCTGTTGATATAATATTTATTTCTGAAACTCGCCTGACCTCAAACACTAATATTACAACTCCTGGCTTTACGTGCTATAGACAAGATAAGCATCATACGGGCAGAGGCCAAGGTGTTGCTATCTTAATCAAAAATTCCATTACTCATTCACCATTCCCCATACCAGACACTAAAAATATAGAAGCTGTTGGAGTAAAACTCAGCATATCAGGCGTTGACCACATATTAATTTCTGCTTACCAATCCCCCAATTTACCTCTATTACAATTTGATCTTGACTTGTTACTAAACCTAAGTTCGCATACACTGATTGCAGGTGACTTTAATGCTAATCACAAATATTGGCAGAGCAGCTACACCAATACTAGGGGCAGAGTATTATTCTGTCACATGCTGCAGAATGATTACATAATTCATGCCACAAATACCCCTACTCAAGTAAATTATTCCTTCCAATGCAAGGCAACCAAGCCCGACTTAGTATTGACACATAACATTTTTAACATTAGTGAACTCAAGGCATTAACGGCTCTTTCGTCCAATCATTATCCTATTTACTTCAACATTATGGGAAAGGTACAACACAATAAAAAAAGTATTTATTACCGCTATAATGATGCTAATTGGAATAGTTTTCGAACAAAGTTGGATGAAGCGATATCTCTTTCGACTCATACTTATAAGACGAAAGAAGATATTGACTTTGCTGTTAATCATTTGCACAATATTATCCTCGAGGCTAAAGCTTTTGCTGTCCCCATTGGATGCTATAATGAAGGAATAATTAAATTACCTAGAAATATCAAAAAACTAATTACTTATAAAAACTACTTAAGACGCCTTGACAACGGGCTCACTGCTGGCTCGTACTTT
Organism: Elymnias hypermnestra; assembly: GCA_015832385.1. NCBI lineage: Eukaryota > Metazoa > Arthropoda > Insecta > Lepidoptera > Nymphalidae > Elymnias > Elymnias hypermnestra. The sequence continues at coordinate 617,584 of JACTOM010000131.1, forward strand.
AAAAAGTTTATACGTGGTCTCGTGAATCAGGTTGGTAAAATAATTGAAACTCTTACTATAAATTATTCTGACAAAGTCTGGACTAATAAATTATCCAAAATTGCGAATCCAGGAGCAGATATTGGTCGTATTTCTAAATTCCTCCAGCCTAAACGAAATGAAATATCTGCTCTTAAGCGCCATGATGGTTCCTACACTCATAATGCTTTGCAACAATGTGATACGCTAGCTTCTGCTTTCTTAAATAATATGCATTTGACAGTTAACTGGTCAAGCAGTGAGACTGACCAAGATGTACAAAACTCCCTAGAAAAAATTAATAACTACAGCGACTATTGTATTGTAACACCAGTTCGACCTTCTGAAATTCGCAAAGAATTTATCAAGCTTAAGCCCCGTAAATCATCGGACATGTATGGTATTGCAGATGTTCTAATCAAAAACTTATCCCAAAAAACTATTGTCTATCTGACCAAGCTTTTTAATAGCTGTCTGTACTTGAGTTACTTCCCTGTTTCTTGGAAAACCGCAAAGGTCCTTGCCATCAAAAAACCAGCGAAAGATGACTCAATTCCCTCAAACTATAGACCCATAAGTCTGCTCCCCACTTTAGGTAAATTATTTGAAAAAGTCATTTACACTCGTATAAAAGCTACTTCCGATAAGTTATTAATTAATGAGCAATTTGGATTTCGCCCATCACATTCTACCACACTTCAATTGGCTAGGGTCTCGGAACATGTCTCTCATCATCTTAACCTTAATCAGTCGACCGGAATGTTCCTACTAGATATCGAAAAAGCGTTTGATACAGTATGGCATGAAGGATTACTTCATAAACTTACGATTCTAGATATTCCTTTGCCCTTGATCAGACTTATAAAATCTTACTTATCTAACCGCTACTTCAGAGTACATATAGGCGAGATAAAATCAGCGAAGCATCTCATTCCAGCTGGAGTCCCGCAGGGCTCTGTATTAGGCCCTTATTTATTCCTGCTATACATTAATGATATTCCAATTCAACCCAGAACGAACTTAGCTTGCTTTGCTGATGACACTGCTTCATTTACTTCGTCTAACGATATTGATCTCATCATTTGTCGTTTACAGTTGTCGTTAGATTTACTTCTTTCTTTCTTTACTAAATGGAAGCTTAAGATCAATGCCAACAAAACTGAAGCGATTTTATTTACACGTATGAGAAAAACTCCCGCAAGGACTTTAATAATAGCCCATCATAATGTTCCATGGAGTAGCTCCGTTCGTTATCTTGGACTTACCATGGACACGAGATTGAATTGGTCTAAACATATTGCTAATCTAAGGATAAAAGGAGCTCGAGCGCTAGGTATTCTGAGTCCTATCCTAAATCGTAAAAGTAAAATAAGTTCGACAACTAAACTAAATATATATGGCTCTCTCGTTAGACCGTGCATAACGTACGCTTGTCCAGTCTGGAGTAGCACTTGCTTAACTAATTATAATATTTTACAAGTAATACAAAATAAAGCCTTGAAGATCTCATACAATACTTATCTTAAACAAAACTTGATCAAATTGCACACTAATATAAATTATCCCCTACTTATTGATTTTATATTAAATATTGCTAAAAAGTTTTATTCCAACACCAAAAACCATTTTAATCCACTTATTGCTAATACGTGTAAAACTACTACTAGCGACCTGCCTTATATCGACAAATATGGAATGTATAAACTGCCCCATCACTATATCTTGTTTCCGACAAGGTGAGTAAATACAAGCACGGCCACTATTTTGTGACACTCGAACACTGTGACGATTCCCCGTTACCGCCGTCGGCTGGTCCGCGAGCGGGGGACGGGGCGTCGCTGGCTACGCTGGCTCATTATAGGTAAATGACGTTGCTCAATAGTTACAACTACCCCTTTATTTCAAGAATATAAACGAACTGTCCTCTCAAACAGTTCGTGGGACAATATTTTCAGTTTTATTTATAACTTTGTGATGTAATCAGATATATTTCTTTGTTTGTATATTTTAAGAGGCGATAATTTAGTCTTTAAATGTTATATAAAATGTTAGTGTGTATAAATTAATTTGTTTGTACATATTGTTAAAAATTTAATACTAATAAAGAAATTTAAAAACAAAACAAAAACAAACTTAAATTTGCGAGTGAATAAATAACTCTAATTGATATAAAATAAATTAAAATTTATATTGATAAAGAACACCCCACTGAGTTTGTTATGAGTTCTTCACAGAACTTTCGTAGCATTAGATTGCAATTCGCATTTTAATATCATCATCAGTCGTACATTTTTATATATTTATTAATGACTATGAGACGGACACAGTGCTTCTATTACAAGATTTATAATTAAACATTTAAACATATTGATTAAAAATTATGTCATTCATTTAAAATTACAAAATATAATACAAAATCAATATTTAAGTAGATAATGGATGAAATGGAAATTATTCAGGAATTTATAATATTTTCTTATTTTAACTGAGTTTATATCGATATGTGGAAAAATAAATACAAATGCAAACCATTGTTGAACTTAATAATGAGGAACTAGACCTTGTAGACAGTACCGTTTACTTAGGCATTACGTTAGATAACAAATTACAGTGGGGGGGCCCCATATAAGTGGTCTATCGAACAGGCTCAGCTCCGCGGCTTACGCTGTTAAAAGAATTCGTCGT
>JACTOM010000921.1:0-63473 GCA_015832385.1 Elymnias hypermnestra
TATATATATATGTGTGTGTGTAGGATACGGTGAAAAATAAAAGATTTCATTTTAAACATTCAACCTTTTTACTTGTTCTTTGGTACCTATATACAACGGTAAGTTAAAAAATCGGACTATTATAATACATTACAGTCAATGAGTCAGTGCAACTGTACAGTACAAAGAATACAATTTCTGTCAAAATATTGGCTTATGACTAGTCTTATATAAAAGGCGTAGTTTTTATACAATTACATACATCACTGTTTGGAATGAATAACCACACAACACAGAATTTTCAAAGAATTAGTTCATACTACAGACTCCAGAATAGGCTGTATTTTTGCGTTAAAAACTCATACAACAATCACAGGGTATTAAATCATTAGTTGATTGAAACATTTTATCCAATTTTTTAATCGCTTTCCTGTAAATTTGAATGTCACTATTACTTCAAAACAGGCGATACGACTGTTTATTTGTACAAGGAGACTCCTAAGTCAAATGCACTTATTTGAATAAAAAAAATAGTAAAATAAGTTCATTATTATTATATGGTTTGTAACAAAGCAAATATCGACATCAATTAATAATAATTGTAGTATAAAATATCATTGACTCAAATTAGTTACACACCTTCATCATTTTCATTATAGACATAATTAATTTATGACATTCAGGATTTGCACAGGATTTTCCAATATTGTTGAATCGCATTAATTCTATTTCTTAACTACTTACTAAATACCTGTAAATAATAAAAAAAACGTTAATAAAGTGGAAGAGCCATATGCAGGATGTGTCTATATCAATATTATATATTTCGAGAAAACTAGTGCTTTCTGAAAGATATATAATGTTATTTTCAAGAATCACGTAAAAATACAAGGATTCATAATGAGTAATATAAAAAGTGACTTCCTAAACTGTTTAGCACGAATTTCTATAACTTATTACTCAGAAACAAAGCTTTAAGACTTTTAAATGACCTTTCAATAGACGGCACTGTACAATTAATCGAAAAATAAATTAAGTTAATGAATTAGTATTACAAAAAAACTGTATTAACATCAGGTGTCGACCACTACAAGTTTAAAACAATTTATTTGCACTTGAGATGCTGAATAATATAGTATTTTATTAACGATTGAAACAATTTATACAAACGATTTGAACAAAGTATATTGGGAGTGTGATCTAATAGAAATTTAAACACACCTACGCTTTTCATCGAAATATCGCGTAAGAACCATTCAACACTTACCTTAACCTATAAAGTTATATACATTTTTATCAGTGCCAGCCATGCGACAGCGCCTCGCCCTCCCATCCATGGTTATGCTCTTCCTCGTGGTGAATAGGTACAAACACTTGTTTCTCTACCTCCACCTTCTTAATTACAGGTACAGGAATGTGCTGGATAACAGGCACAGGTACATGTTTAACAACGGGAACTTCCTTGATCACCTGTACCTCTTTTACAACCGGTACGTGAACCGGATATGGTACTTTAGATACGTGGTGATGGTGAATAGTGTGCACCTTGTATGGAACGTGGATTGTTACGTGTTTGCTGAAAAAGAAAAAAACATGTTACAAATCATGCGTAAACAAAATCGGTAAAGAATATATTCGTATCACATTTATGGGAGATACTTTTGCCTTTAAATGGTATTATACATTGTGTTAAGTAAGAAACATACATAGTGTATTGACATTAAATTGTTCCTTTTATCAATCTACTTTCTCGTTCATTTTCTTAAGTGGTGAAAGGCTACCTACAACATCATATGAATTACTGTTGTTCTCTTCCTGAACTAGTGTTTAAAAATTCCGAATATCTTCTATCTTTTGAAATACCAGATCACAGGATTGATTATTAGTCTTCATCTTGTATTTACAAAAGATATATATATAACCATAATACTTTTCCAGATTTGATATCTATACTTAATTTTATTAATACTCTATATTTTATTGCTTACAAATTGTCGCTTAAATGTCATGAAGAAAACATATTCAGTTGGTTATATTTTTAAATAAATATACGAATACTTTTAATAAGAGATATATATTATGAACAATTAGACGTTATTTTGGAGATTCATTTTATAAGGAACGATAAAAATTTATTTATACTATGTGTATATATTATATTATACCAGGTTATCAATAACTAATTTAAATGGGAAAAAACTAAAAAAAAAAACAAGTAATATCTTTCAAGGAAATAACAGATGCATTTGATTTTAAGAAAAATATTTTATATTTTTCTAGAGTTGGACTAATTCGATAAGGATATATAAATATCATACAGTCATCTTAAACGAAATCATCATTCAATTCGTTACTATTACATTTTTTTTATTCATTCACAAGTTCAAATACATTTTTTTTATTTGTAGTTGATGACACTTAATGTTAATGATTTTTTTTTTTGTTAATTCAAATTTAATTAACAAAACTCAAGCTAAAGATTTTATGGTTCCTTTCTGTGTCGTGAGTTTAAGAAATACCTGCTAGATGGCAGAGGAATTTTGTTTTACTTACATATCATTAAACGACATCTAGGTCACTATAAATCATATATTAAATAAATTTCATATTGACAAAAAGCTGATTTGTTTTACGTTAATGTGTTAATTTGCATAAATGCATAACATTTTTTATTGGACGAAATGCATTATACATTTATCAATACTCGTCTCTTATGTAATTTGTTTAATGACTTACGTAAAAATAATTGCACTGCAACTCGTTGTTTACCAACAAACGGTCCGGTCTAAATTCTAAATAGATTTATAATTATATAGTTTACTGATTAAGTAAATTAGGGCTTACATGACATCTGTACTCAATCAATACATTCATATAAATATTGGTTTTATATAAGAAGAGTTATTCGGCTTCAGCCTACACACGACACAAAATTGCTCTTAACAAAGGCTTTTCCTCCTCAAAATACTAAACAATATTATTTATAAACGTTTCTTACGTTTTTATGGAAATTTTCCAATGAACTTTTCGAGGTTTCAATCACGCAATTTCTTTAACAAGAATTCGCAAGTTTTGTTTTGATCTCAAACCGTTCCAATGTACACAAAAAAGCTATGGTTATAAAAATAAAACAAATACACTAAACGTTATATAACGTTGAATTGCTTAAAATATGATGAAAATTTTCAATTTTTGTAATCTATAATATACAAACTGTGTGACTGAAGTCCTCTTAAATGGTTGAACCGATTTTGATTCGTGTATATTCATTTGGATAGTTTAAGTTGACAATTCAATTTGATAAATAACGGTTTCGTGTACACGTGTGACCCCCGTTGTTACCTTTACTACATTTATCCTTTATCAAAAGTAAGAAGTTTGCTACATTCGCTATATCAAAAATGTTTAAAAATACCTCCACATAAATTAAATCTCTTTATTTCGAGGTAAATCATCATTCATTCAATCATTTTATTAAAAAATTCTCTAATAATCGTGAGAATGAAACTGTCGTGATTTACTATTAGGGCGTTATATTTTTTTATATTCCGGATAGGTTAACACTTGACTTTGTAATTTGTAACTTGAGTCTAATATAGAAACGCGCTAACCTGTTAATAGGATTTTTTTTTTGCATAGTGGCACGTCTTTGCTGGCATTTATCGATATCGATATTTAATATGTATTTTAACTATAAAATAACGTACCTCAATTGCTATTTGAAATCTTTGTAATTAGTTTTATGCAATAACAAATATGCATTTTGTATTTATTGCTCTTGGGTTGATTGTTACAAGTTATGGTCTTCGCCTTGAATCGTTACTTAGAAAGTATGCAGTATGTTGTATGGTATTATGCCTATGTATACCTGACATTTTGAACCATTGCAGTAAGCGGAACGGTTACTATGAGCTAATTGTTATGATTTATGTTTGCTTCAAAAACTTCATTGTTTTATTCATAAATCACAAAATAATTAAATAATTCATAAAATTACGTCTTTTCTGATTCTCTTTGGAACAAACACATCCTTCCAAATCGTGTCAGACTAAGTCACAGAAATATTCCTTTATGTTCCTTTTATTAATTTACACTGTACCTATCTTGTTCAAATTCACTAAGTTAGAAAGTATTTTTTCTTACTACTTTTTTCTTAGAGGGTGACTTGATGTTAAAGTAGTTTTAAGTGGGAATCGTCCAAATATTTTTATAGCTCTTGTTTCTATAGCTTCCGTATATTAATATTTAAATAATACTTATAATGTTAAAACTTATTATATTACTTCAAGAAACAAAATCTTATTTTTAAATATTGTGAATATTTAGAAAAGTTACAATAAAAGCTAATAAAAATTTGCTGGCACGCGTAAAACTTTGAAATGCTTCGTACTTTTTTTACAATTTAGCACCAAATTATTTTAATAAAAAAACATAGTGGAAGAAATTTAATAAATAAAGCAAGTGTATAGAAACAACGTTTTCAACGTTGACAATATAAAATTAATTAAATTTTAATTACGTAACGTTAAGAAGGAGCTCATGGACATAAATACTGCTTATTAAATGAAAGCACAGCCTTTCACCAGCAGTAAGGGATAGCGCAGACTGTCGATTTTCGTCATTGATCAAAATATGTCGTTTTATTTCTAATTAAAAAGTTATAATATGAGAAAAAGCTTTAAAAAGGAGAATTCTTTAAATGTACACTAACGGACCCGCGCAATTTCGCTTGTGTACAGTTAAATCTTAAAGTACACCGCCGTATTTGATGCTTGTGTATAGCAGGACGCATAAATAATGATATCTCGGTTTTAAAAAAATTGGAATATTTTATATTACCATTATAATTACTCCTAAACCTATCCCATGTCATTAATCGGAAAATCGGTTGAGTAGTTTCGGAGTTCATCGTAAATATGTTACTGGTATTTATAATTATAACATTGAAACGAATATACCCGTATTTTAATCCGTCTTTATAGTATACACAATTCTTCTGTACGTGTGTATGTGCCTGATGGTTCCATAAATGGCGATTTGGGTTTTTGAAGTTATACGTGTTTCGGCGCGTTAGGGAAAAATTATGAGACCAATTTTTTTTAATTTTGTGCGCGCATATCGTCACAATAAACCGACACAAAACTATTTTATTATATTACTTGTTAGATATATTGTGACATTGAAAACATCAACGTGACATTTTTATCAAAATTATAACTTTCAGACTCAACTACAGAAAACAGATTATAATCTATTTATATCCCATAAAAGTTAGTTTATGTTTATTGTTTCTACAAACGTAAAATAAGACGAAAAATATTTTTTTTGACAAGGCTTTTATCTTGTTACACCAAAGAAGTATAACTTCTTACGGGTGGTTTTTAAACTTGTTGTGGATGACTTTTAATATAAATTGAGTTTTGGATAATTTTAATTTAATAACTAAATTTATTATACGTAAATTGTAGGGCACACTGAGAGCTCACGTAAAACCTTCAAAGATTCTTCTCTATGTAATGTAATATTTACGTAGTTCGTGTTAGATGTTGTAGAAATTGCATTGATCTTTGTTTATACTACTTGTTTTAAATCTTGCATCAATAGGAACTGGAGAATGTCGTTGATATAAGGCTAAACATCGATAGCAGTTAACATGTAATGACGTAATTTCCCAAGAACCGTCGTACAAAAAGTTGAGCGTGCTGTTACAATTTCACTTGTTTTACTGCATCATCTACGATCAATGGGTATAATATATATTACATAATCTATATAAAAACTGAATTGTGTGTTTGTATTGTAAAATTATACTTTGATCTACTACTCGTAATAATAATAATAATGAAGATCTTGATTCGCCAAAAATGTGGCGTTTACCCTAAATAGGACAAAAGTTAAAATATATAAACATTTCTGCGAAAAGGCGTAAAACTCAGCTTGAAGCTGCTTTTCAGTTCGCACCTTAATACGTCTGCTGCCAACACCAGAGTAAAAACATACTATAACTAGACTATAAAAGAGAGAGCAAAGAAAAAAAAATTAATAATAAAAAATCAAAAGCTATACAAAAAAGAATTGCGTACATGGGCTGTAGTTTTATTTACTGTCGTTTAAAGGAAATGGTTCTAAGAAGTTCGGGCGCTAAACACTTGCTTGCGGTACTGCGCAGCTTAAATTAAAAAAAAAGTAATAATAATAATAAATAAATTATTAAGTGATTAAAATAAAAAATGGAATACTATACGTACTATCACTGAATGTAATAAATTACTTTTGTCTTCCTTATATTTTGATCAAATTCTGTTAATATAATACTTTTATTTTCGTACACTAAACGTCAAACATGTTTTAATTTGTAGTGAATAAAACTTGATTAAAAATTGGAATAGACTTTTTTTTTCTTTCAAACATAATTGTATCTGTCCATAGGTTAGATCCCGTTAATCCTTTAATTCCCAAAACAGCTAATATTATATTTAAGAAAACTTTGAATATCATTGATGTTAAGAAATATAAATGGATACTGTAAATTGTGCATGAGTAATATCACATTCAGCTACAGAGAAGCGGCCGGGTTTACAAGTGGTTACATAAAGTGACGGGAAGCTATGGTCAAACTATACCAATAAGGCTTGCTCAACATAAATTACATAATTTTTGCTTTAACTACATTCTAAAAGAGCCTACTTAAATAAACATAATTGAATTTTATATTTTTTTGAAAATATGATAACTACACACAACTTGCAAAGTAATGTTATTTTGCGCTTAAACGTAACACACGACAGAAAAATATATTGCTTTATCGTTTATATATTTCAAAAATATACAGCTGAGTTATATTAATTCAAAATAAGAGCCTTTTTATTCAATTGTTTCCCTTCAAATTCAAATACACATCATTTTATTTTTTTTAACTGGTTATTTTAAGATCAACGAAAATCAAACCCTAAAATGCTTTTATATCGAATTCATCTTTCACCTTTTTCCATCTGATGATTAACTATTATACAAAAAGAGATAGTAACAGAATAAACAATGACTTGTCTTTTTAATAGTCACTAAGATTGCAAAGGAATTTACCTGCTTTAGTATAGGATAGATACTTGAAACTCTCCTTTCTTTATATCCTATCTGTATATATACCGTCTATCAAATGTAGCCTTGATCAAAGAATGATCTAGAACTTCGTGTGCTCAAACAAAACCTTTCTTGTACTAACGTATAGAAATGAATTGTTAATCGGTGAATTACAATTTTATTTTATTATAAAATCAAATATATACGCAATAAAGACAGGTGCTGTACACAATGTAAATAGTAAATTTGGATTACAAATGGTTAATATTAACGACATGCATTTATTTCAGATCATGTTCTACAACGTTCTTTGCATTTAAGATACTTTCTTTTGTTTCCAACAACCGGTCACGTAAGCGCGCCGTCTATTAGAATATCAAACCAATGTACATATCGCTGCTTTAGAAGAACAGATACGAGTATATATCAAAAAAGGCAAATTTTACGTAATATTTGCTAATTCGATTATTCTGAAATTAGCTGCTTGCTTTACCAAATCTTTGAAAATTTTAGATTATGTAATTTATATATTCACCAGATATTTAAACGGCCCCTAATGTGACTAAAAGTTGTCTGTTTTTAGCGAAACTGGCTATTCAAAAAACCAAAAACTAAATTGATCTTAATATATCACTATCTACTAACATAAAGATTGAATCGTCTTTAATTATTTAATTGGAAATCAATAATTTATGGAGACGAATTCGCGATATTTAAGAAAATTAAAAAATAATAAATTCGCTTTTAATAACAAAAGTGATCTCGAAGTTGTCTTGGAGATAAAATTAAAAAAAAACCGTTTTGCTATGCAATTACTTACTATAAAATACGTTACGTTGTTCAATACAACACTCTTGCAAATTTTGGAAAAGGAAAAAAATCTTAACAAAATTGTTAACGATTTTACGAAAAGATTGAAATATTTAAGAACAAGAAATGGATAGAAAATACAACATTCATTATGATAGCGCATATCCTACGTGCTAATAGAGAAACAGAAGAGACTACTACAAAACAATACCAGCAACGTGTAACAATATTAAAAACAAGCAAGTTTTACATATACATAAATCAAATATAATCTAATGACGTAACCAGTACCGTACGAAAGCAATGAAAAAGAATAATAAGATATAGACTACACTCATTCACTAAAAATACTACGGCACCAAAAAAATCCAAAACAATTGTATCGTTTGTGTTCACTTTTTTGTATTTCATTAATAACTCTTGATCTTGAACTGAAATTCATTCATTTAAACATTAAGGGGAAATAACACATACTCTACTTTTATTTCATATTATAATTACAATGATTCTTTTAAGTGAATTTAAATTGCTTACTCCCGAAAAAATACCTTTAGTAATACATGACTTTTAATTACTCATTAATACTACTTAAACTTCTCTATTAAAGTGTTTTACTTACTGTCCGCCACCTCCTGGAGTTGGTACAGCTACCACGGCAGCAACCATCAGAGCAACGAGCTGTGATAGAAAAATGTTTTACATTATCCAAAATAGTAATAGATGTGCAAAGTTCGTATGTAACACTGATATCTTTGACACTGAAACTTACAGCGAGTTTCGCGTACATCTTGCTTATTTTGCTGGACTGATTCACTTGACCTGCTGAGACTTGCTGGCTTTCTACTTAGTTTAATCCTTCGTCAAGCTTATATACGCCGTTCTCGAGTCCAAAAATTACATAATCCTTCCCCCATGTTCCCAACTAGCCCGGTTAACCCGACCATATTAGAAAGGTGATACAGTTTGAACGGTTTGGAGTAGAAAGGCCTCTTTTGATTTTGGTGGGGCTCACACAGGTGGGGTGAATTGGCGAGTAATTCTAAAAGTGCTCGACGCAGGTAATATCTACTATCATTAAAGTGTATCCATGACAACATGCGTGTCATAGACTTTTGTGTGCACTCATTTTATTTTAGTGAACAGCAAACTGTGGAATGATATTGGAAAAATTTGTGAAAATTAGGCATAACAGTCCTTTACTATACGATGGTTATAGTTTTGTTATATCTATCATAACTGTGATTTCAATTAATCAAACCGAAAGGTAATATGAAATAGGATATTAGCAATAGGAAGTTAGCTATTTTATGAGATGTTACGTATTTCTCTAGTTAAAAACTTACCATAACATTACAGAGCTTTAATGCGTAAGTATGTAAGTATAGAATTGACATCGAAGCAATTTTGTTCATAATTATTAAGACAGTCTAGTTAGATGTCTTAAATTGTTTGCTTGGCGAACTTCCCAGCATATTTATGTAAGGCTGTGCATATAGACTCAATATACTCTTTTCTAACTTATAAATATGATCATGTTTTTTAAATGTATGTCTTAATAACTATTATTTGATAATATTCGCGAAATTTGAATTATTCAGTAAGTTTATAATAAATCATTAACAAATTATGAGCATGTTTATATATAACTGACATATGTGCAAATCTTGTTATTACAATAAAAACTATAATTAAAATTTGAACCTTAGGACAAATGTATTCCTGAAGTAATCTCAATATTTTAAAGTCGAAATATCTGTTGTATATTGGTACCCTTTTTAAGGATGTACACAGACCTCTTCAGTCATAGAATAGGGGATTTATTATAATAAAAACCTTTGCGGAACGCCATTATAGGTTAGCCTTATATCTGGACCACGACGAAAAATAACTTCTTAAACTAAAATCAAACACAATTTATATAAACAGAGCTTAAAATTTACTAGACTTTAATCCAAAATATGTTTTTCTTTGCTGTTTGATGGCCTCACTGACGCAATGGCGTGAGTACTGACTTAGCTAGCAGAGCTTCTGGGACCGATGGAGCAAATATAGGAAATCACAAACTTTCTAATTTATCCGAATCTATACTGGTAGGAGGCTGAAGCCGTAGCTATTGAAGACCCTACCAAAAAAAACATTGTTTTCCGGTATAATGCTGTGTAGAAATCATAGAGGTAAATTACTTCTTACCAGGTTTGCGCACTTCCATCTAAGATTGTATCATCACTTACCATCAGGTGATACCACAATCAAGTATCAATCTTCTAGCAAAACAAACGTTTCCAAATTAAAGTCTTGATGATTTACTGCATTCTCTAAGATGGCAGTAAATTGAATATTATGAAATTAGTCGACGCTATGCCAAAACATTATGCAGGGAGAGATGCTATATTGGTGGATAAAGGTAACATATATCAATTCTGACATTACCGCCGCAATATTGAATAATATCTTATATATCCGTCATAGTATTTACTTATACAGCAATTAAAGTAACATCCACAATTTTAATACAAGAAATAAAAACAATCTTGTAATCCCATATTTTAGACTAAATAATATTCAGAAATCATTTGTCAGGTTGACCAGACGCATTTTTAATAAGATACCGCAATCAATTTTAGATTTGCCTCCGCATAATTTTAAGAAATTATTTAAACCACAATAATGTTTAGACTTGATTCCAGTTGCACACAGAAGCAAAATATTACACATTGTAACATACTCAAAAGAGTAACCGTTGAGTTTCTTAGCAGTTTCTTCTCAGCGGATTCAACATTCCGAATCGGTAGTAGATTTGTTACCAACGCACAGACTACTAACCATTGAAATTTGCTTTTTGAGCCTACATGAATAAAGAATATTTTGATTTTGAAAATAATGTGGTGGAAAATCTTTTCACTATACAGATTTACCCTAAGATATAACTGTATATCAGTAGCCTAACATCGTCTAATTTAACCGTACTAATTATTGTACAATAAAAAGTATTTCAATTCGGCTGAGGAGAGAGAAATCTTCAGAAATACCATAGAGAGTTGTTGTGGTAAAAACAAAAACATATCGCTGCTTTAAATGAATAACCTCACAATCCAATATTTTCAAAAATTTTACTTAAGGATACAGTAGAATCAAGTATGGTATATATATTCTTCCGTAGAAACACTAATATTCAATTCAGCTAACATCACGCTGTAACACCACAAGATATAATTGTGTCATTAGTTGACTCTTTATAATTTTTTGAACCAAATTTAAAAATAGCTTTTGAAGCGAAAATGAAAAATGTGCCTAGCATGAGGGTAAAACTTTTACGCTTGAAACGCGCGATTAACGTCACGAAGATATGCAGCGTTTTTCATACTAATTCCTTTGAAAGTTAGATAGTTTTAATATTTACAAATAACACGTGACATTTTAATTTGCCACGCCCCGTTTAATAATTTAATATACTATTTTTCATCAAAAATAAAAATATTTCATAAAATCTCTTTTCTAAGTTTGAACTTCAAAAACATATTTATATACATTTAATCAATAATTTCTAATATTGAAAAAACAAAACACGTGGCATTTTTATTTACAATCAATCCGTCATTTGATATTCCATTAAAATATTTGTATTAATTTTCGATACTTTTAATATTTTAATGACAATTAATTTCATTAAAATAAACATTATTGTTTTTTTTTTTTTCAATTATGTCACATTCTTGAAAAGCAGCGTTATGTCATTTCAACAATCATTTTTTATTAAAAAAGAAAATATTCCTAGTCCATTCGATTACTTTTTATTTGCGTTCTCATCCTATAATTTAAAATAAATTGTTTTTTTTTAATTTAGTAAAAGAAGATATAAATTATAACATAGCTAAAAATATAATCCAAAGGAAGTAAAATTAATTAACAACTCTAAATTAACAGACGTTGCCAAACACGAGGAAATACAAAAAGTAAAACGCTACCATTACACTACTGTTATGTAAAATTGTTTCAAAATTATTCACTCTGATAACTGCACGTGATATTAAAGTATAATATAACCAATGATATATTATTAATCTTGTCGAGGAAACGCTAGACGATAAGCAATTACATCTTATTTACTCTGTGATTTAAAGTACTTTAAAAGCAGATGGGGTGAGACTAAATATTCACGTTGGCCAATAAAATAACTGGAAAATTCTTCATTAAATAACCTAATAAATTGTTTTAAACTTTACCTTTCGTAATTTAAGAACATATTTAAAATGTATGATGTAATTACATCGACACCACGATCCATTGAACTGGGTCGAAATATCGATAAAATATTTATAATTGCCGTCTGTGTATGTATTCGTTAAAACCTTTTAAATATACTAATAAATTAGGTTACGAATTGGATTGCATTAATAAGTTATACTCGTAGAAAAAAATTTAAAAGTGTGTACAAAGTACACATCTCAGAAGTGAAACTTCTTTGTCAAAGTAATTTTTAAACCTTGTTTATATTTATACAAATCTAAAACTTTGGATTTCCGTAATTTAGAGCGAGGGAAAAAGGAAGATATATTAGGTATTTAATAAAGCGTCGAAAATGAATCCAAATATTTTTTTGAAATCTCAAATGTCGAATTGTAAATATTAATGCCACGTATTATTTATAAATAACCTTCAAACGAATTAGCATAAAAATGCTGCACATTTTCGTGACGTTAATCACGCGTTTCATTTGCCTAAAAAAGTTTCACTTCAAAAACTTCTGCGAACGCTTGTTCGGGTTTCGGTAAGAAATAAGTGATAAGCTAAGTTAATAAAACCCTTTCGCAGCAACGTAAAGATTATTGAAAAGTTTTCTTGATTATGAAACTTTGATACTCAAACATTACTAAAACTGCGAAAAGCAGTGAAAAGTTGTCATTTCCGGATTATAATTATACCTGAATATTCAAGGTGATGGTCCAATTCATATTTTATGGAATACTTGGAAACTCATTGCGATATCACTTATTGAAATTCTAAATATTTCTGAAAAGAAATTTCTTATTTTAACTTTATCCTCTTGAAATATTGTCTAAGCACGGATTCACTTAAAAGACATTTATTGTAAATAAAAAAATATTGTTTTATTTAATTCCTACTATATTACTTTATACTGCCCTTATATACATCTTGTTCAAATTCACAATTATTAATAAAATACTTTTTGACATGATAAGGTCTTATAAATCGATGGCTACGTCGGCTGCAAAAAGAATGTCTTATTGTCACGTTCCGACTGAGCCGAGCGTGTAAGCGAGAGCGCGAAGCAAGCGGCAGGGAGGCGCGATCGGGCTATGACCACTGTTTATTACATCACCAATATTTTATCAATATTTTCTTTCGACGTTATCACGTAAAATAACCGTCTGTAATTAGACTTTACAGACAACCATTTCTTTATTCATCCAAGTACCAATATAGGTTTTTAAGAATTTTTTGCATTCATAGAGTTTTAAGTTAGAATTGACAATTTTTTATATTACTTAAATATTAGTTAAGAGCTGTTATATACAACTCTTTAAAGTTTTAAATGGCTGATGTACCCAGTTTAATTTGATAGGCGGAGACGGAACGGTAATGGATATCGTTAAGATAAATAATATTATTTTCACATTAAATTATTACACACTGTGCTCAGCTTTCGCTTTTTATATAACTCTATGTGATTTACAATTGCTTAAACAACGAATGCCTGCAACTCTATCCATATAAAATTAACATTATCCTCAGACGAATTAAATAAATGATATGCTTAACAAATGTTCTCTTTAACATTACATATTCTTTTTACAACTGTTGTTGCAGAATATTAATTATTATTCTATTAAAAGGCCTCTTCAGTTAACACTGCTGAAGATACCAATTTCACTTGTAAAAAATTATGTTCTGCACCGTTTACGTAACAGTACCCAATTTACTTAATTTAGGTAACAGTGTACAGCGAAAGTGCTTTTATTGTGCTTCTTAATCAAATTATTAACGTTTATAAAAAGAAATACCTAAAGTTGAGTTGGTAAACAGAGTATTTAATACCTAATTACAGTTTTAAAGGTGTATGGTGACGTCACACCTTTTGCCGTGAGCATTACAGAAGTATCTAGTAAACCCAACAATGTTATTCTGAGGTTCTACATAATATGAACTATTAGGGAATAGAAGAAAAATACTACAGAGTGATATAAACTCAACTGACAAATTTGAAAGCACCTCGAAAGAAAGAGAAAAGGCAAAGGAATTGTATGCATTTCTGATCCCGCTTTAAGCCTATCCGCGCCACTGTAGAAATCATCATCATTTTCTTGCCGGTCGGCACAGCATGTTTCCTTTCGCCACTTCACTCTATCCGCTATCATTTCTACATTCACACCCCTTACACACATATCCTCTTTTACACAGTTCATCCACACTTTTTTGGTCGACCTCTCCCGGCCCTGCCGCTTGCCATCATATTTAGGGCCCTCTTGCATAGATGGCTATCCTCCCTTCTCATGATATGTCATACCAGGATAGCCTTCCACTTCTCGTCTTATAAATTTTCCTCTTTAGTTTAAGGGGCATTCTGGCATCGCAAATTGTTCGCGTGACCTGCCTCCACTTCATCCAACCTGCATTTATCCTGCTAGTAACATCTCGGTCAATGCCGCCGTCATTTTGGAAAATAGAGCCGAGGTAACGGAAATCTGAGTAAATCATACCATTTAAATACTTCACTATACTAAATATTCTCTATTAAAATTTTTAAAAAGTTACCAAAAGATAAAAGAGAAAATGCCTCACATTTTTTTAAAATTAATTATTGTATAGAATTTTAAAATTATGTTATATCTTTTCATACATAAAACCTTCTACTCTGTTGACGACTATTTAAAGGGAATCTAGCATTAATTAATAATAAGTAACCATTTCTAACGAGAGGTAATATATAATATTATGTAATGTATAATTTCATGTTCATAATATAATTTAATTGTAGTAATTTAATTTAAAAACCGGTAAGACAATCGCAAACTTAAATAAGTAGAATATGAGTACTATATAATATGTATAACACCCAAATATGTATACTATAATCAGCTAATAAATGTTTTGATTTTTATTTGAGATCGAGTACATCTTTTTCAATAACACACAAAGTACTCTTCGTAAAAAAGTACATATCAAAAAGTCAATTTAAACATATGCAGGCTAGTATTTTTCTATGATGAAATGTAAAATATCTTGTACTAAATTTTATACAGGTACATAGAATATAAATTGTAACAGATTATATTTTATTATGACGCCGTATTTATGTGTTAAACTTTAAGAAGGGAATATTACGCAAACAAAAAATTAAACCATCAACTTGATGGTGAGATAATAAGATTATTAAAACGAATACTCAACAAAGTTTATATATGATATAATACTGTGCAGAGATAAGGAGCGCGTACTAACAGAGCACTTCCGAATACGTTGATTCCAAAAGGTTCCAACCGATGCCAAGGGAAAAACATGAGTTTTTTTACCACATTTATACCTTTTTCTCAAAGATCACCAACTCCACGTTGACTCCATAACTAGGTAGTTATGCAGGCCTAACATGTGCCCACTTGTGGCCATTCAGACACCTGTAAGTAATATTTTACTCAAAACTGACAAGGGATTTCTGACCCTTAGAAGTGCATAAAAACGCAGCATATGTGATTACATGATACAACTTTTTTTTTCTCTTTATTTAGGGAGCTTAGTCACCATGCGACTATGCCACTCCGTTGGGTAAACATACTATGCAATTAAATATAATTGCGACTTATCATCTAGCCTTAAAATAAATGTTAACTAATTTATATACAATTTTTGTCTTCTTACAGTAAGGGTATGCTAATAGGGTAATGAAGTCGACTATATCTAACTTATATCCTAGTTGTAGAGTACAATTACTTCTAAATGCTTCGTTCCGCACACACTCCATCAAGACATGATATATATCTTCAATTACCCCACAAATGGAGCAATTGGGAGTATCAGACTTCCTGATTAACTTCGCAAAAGTATTTGAGGGAATGTGTCCAGAACGAAGCCTTAGCGCTAATATAAGATCTATTCGATTTAATTTCCATTTCTCGAACCAACAAAATTTCCACGGCTGCGACTGCAATGTTTTGTACCAAATGCCCTTCTCCTTTGACCGCTTATCAAAATACTCGGCCCAAAGAGAAAAGCAATCAGTTTTGACTTGTCCAAATATGTCTGAAAAAACTGGATCTAGATGCATACTCTCACCATCTATACAGGCTTGTTTAGCCAGGCTGTCTACCGTCTCGTTTCCTACAACACCCACATGGGATGGAATCCATTGCAACCATACAGTTTTGGAACCAGAAGTCAGGGATAACCACTGTTCCAAAATTCTATAGGCTATCGGTGTGCCTCGAAAAGTCGAGCTACATCGAGCCAAATGTTGCAGAGCGCTTCTAGAATCTGTCAAAATTACAAAATTGTTGGAATTAACAGTTTCTATGTATACTAAGGCTTGAGATATAGCAATGAGTTCTGCAACCATTATGCAATGGTACTTATCTAATTGTAATTTAATATTATTACTATTTTGGTTATCAAAGATTGCAGCGCCTGAAGCATTGCAATCTTTTGACCCATCTGTAAAAACTTGATAATAATTGGGATATGTATCGACTAAATATTGTTCTACTAGATTTTTTAATTGATGTACTTCGTAATTATCTTTAGGCTTTGTGATTGTTGAAATATTATCTTTTACAAAATCTCTAATATTAACATTACTTACCCATGTTTGTAAAGAAAACATTTCTAGTATATTGTTACGATGTATGGGAATAAAACTATACTTATTATGAATTACTACTAATAACGGCTTGCGCTTCCTTATCCAATAATTTTGGTTTTCACAATTATATGACAGTTCTTCCAACAAGTTTGTAATCTCATGGTTCTGAAGCGATTTAGTTTTAAGCCAAAATTTACCTGCCAAGTACTGCCTGCGAATATGCAATGGTTGAATGCAGAGCTCGCTTTCCATCACATGTATGGGTGTCGTTTTAATGAAGCCTCCGATTATCCTCATCGATTGATTTTCTACTATATCCAGCTTTCTCAAAACATATTTCGCAGCGTTATCAAAAAAACAACTTCCATAAATGATACAACTTGCCATTGCCTTTCCGTCCCTGAGGACCGCGTTTTTTATATTTTCAAAGGCATTGTGTTTCGAAAGAAAACACAAGCAGTCAGTCACGTCTTGCACTCCGACCGATTAAGTTATTTAAATCCTCTAAGTTCGTTTTAGGTAGTAATTTATAAATAAAATTTTATTTTTGATTTACTTTATTAAAACCGCCAAGTTCGCCGTCTAAATTTGACTACCTTACTACCTAGGGGTCTTTGGCAATCAACGATATACTAGAGAATTAGATCTAAACCAAAGGCCGGTATTGCAAAAACAAGCCGATCAAGAGCTCTCTCCTCAACTATTTGCGAAAGAGCATGCAGACCCGCCATTCTTAATCCGGTACATCTAAGCTAATAGCTAGTAAAGCATAATAGCATAAAACATCACGAAAAACACTTACTGTTACTTTTAATAAGTTCAAGATTCAAGACGAAGGGTGCGAGTCTCAAACAGTGTTACACAATTATGCATTTACATATCACTGTAGTATTAACAGAAGTAATATTATTAATCTTTTTACATATTACGTATAGATATATGCTTTGTAACTTTTAGGGTAATTACTGCATTGTGCAAGTTTTTAAAGTGAAGCTTCTGTAGGTGCATGACGGTAAAATTATTACGGATGATACGCGTGATTAGTGTTACGAAGATGTGCAGTATTTTTTATGCTAATTCGTTTGAAGGTTAGGTAGTTTTAATATTTACAAAGGACGTGTGGCATTTTAATTTGCCATTCGTCATTTAGCAAACTATTTTTTATAAAACATAAAATAAAAAAATCATAAATTTTCTAAATAAATAGAGTGGACCCATGTTTTCCAGAAGCCTTCTCCTTTCTGCGGGTCAATAGACCCCACGTCTACTGCTCCAAAGATCACCGTTAAAAAACCATTTATTGAAATCTCACGTCAAAAAATTCAAGATTTCTTTCCATTGAATATCTTACGAGATAACGTAGTCATTGACTTACTACTTTTTTATGTTACTTGTTCTCTTGTAGGCCTATCAAAATTACCCTAAAGGCACATCAATCGTGGGAAATAGTGTACCTAACCTAGCAATTTAATAACGTAATAGGACATCGCTATCGCATTTCACACTAAGATTATACGCATCATAATTACTTAAGAGCAGAAATAATAGTTAAATTTCTCAACGTATATTTGCTAATGTTTATCTCGGTCAGTGGATGCGGTTTGCTAACACTGAAAGATATACCCGTGGCGATAAACAATCCTTAGATACCATGATATTACTTTTGGCATGCCACCTTTTGAACATTGACGGAACTGTCGTATAATCGGATGAGTGGTGAGCAATTGCATGAGAAACGAATATAGACACATTTTTTTTATATTTCAGGTGACTGATGACAAATTAAAGTTATATAGGTAGATCTTGTCGTTGTCGTTTCGAGCTGCGTGTATTTGCAATGATATACTTGTTTCCGAAAGTAACAATAGTATATTTAGAAATATATATAGTAAAAAAGTATTTGTAACTTTACAAGTTTCTGTACCAAAATACTTCGTTACAAATTGGAGAGGCTTTGGACGGTAACATACAATACTCACTACTAAATAGATAGAATAACAAATTATATGACTACAATCACTCGCGTGCCACTTCTTATAAATTAATATACCTAAAAAAATTACGGTACAGAGTTTGATCACAATTAGATAAACATATAAGGAGCGCATAGAAATCCTTTAACACATATTTTATTGAGAAAATAAACAAATGTCTGACGCAGTTACAATATTTTCATTACTTCATATATCACTAAGTTCACATATTATAACTGCTCGTTATTCAATAGCGCTTACTAAAGTAATAGTGTTATGTTGAGTAATAATCCATTCAACCAGATTGGACCATAAACCTCAACGCTTAAACCTTACGCAGCTATTTTAATAGTTAAAATTTTAGACATAGTTACATAATAGTATAATACGTATTTAACCTTAGTTACCGAGTTACTCATTCTTGGTATTTCTCTTAAATAAATTGTTTATGAATGATGATAAAACTTGTATCTGTCACGGGACGCTACACGGATGTGAAATATCCAAATTTTTTTAAATTCAAAACACTCGGTAAGTGTACCGTAGTAATAATACACTATATACATTATTGTCGATGCGAGAGAAATGATAAATCTCCGTATTGTGTGGGAAAAGAAGCGATGTGGCGACGCTCCGCCACGTCTTGCGTCATTCTCACGTGCATCTCATGTAGATGTATCACAAAACCAGTAGGTATTAACTACGATTTCACATCAATTAGTGAGCGTAACCACCTGAAATGTGTCTGAGTCACATTAAGTGACACTATGAACCACTTAATATTATATTCTCTATCCCGCATAGACGTAATACTGGCTAAATAATAAAATATTAACCTTAATGAAATGTAAATCCAATCAAGCTTACTTATTAATAAACAATGCAGTGGTACCACATTACCTAAGAAGGCTAAGTCGTAGATTGATAGACTTCCAATACCAACAAGTTTTTTTCTATTACTGACAGGATAGCGCTAGGCTATAATCTCTCGGAATGGTTATCATTGATACGGTCTAAGATGACAACTACTCACCATCGAATGTAATGTATCACTTTTTATTCTAGATAAGAGCTCCTCAGCTTTTTTTTTACTATTTATTAGTGTTATAAATTGAAAAACCAGCAAATTTTGGTGTAATGGAGAAAAAGTTCTATGTTCAGGTAAAATATATTACATATTAAAAAAATATTATGATTAAAGTTTTTAGAAACAAAACTATCTTACTAAATTACATTTACACAATTGCAAGCGACGTGAACAGCAAATGCTGTAGCGAAAAAAAGGCAAGAAATGTAAAAATTATGACTACTCTTGGGTCAATAACATTAAAGTCCGTCACAAGCCTTTTTAACATACTAATTATAAGAATTACTTAGATGTGGAAATCATCTTAGTTCCGGATGTTACCCGAGCACAGCATTATAGTGTGCTAAACAGAATATGCGAAAGTATGTAGTGAGCGGATTGAAAATTGTTAAATTATTTAGCGCGTATACGTATGGTTAATTACATGTAATAACTTTCGCAACCAGACATAAGAAGCGTTATAAAAGTTGCTCCTGCACATAAACCCAATCTTTACACAATTTAATTTTTTGTTAAACATTGGCGGTACACCTGAAATATATCGAATTGAATTTTTGGCCTATTAACAAAAACAAGCGGTGAAGTAATTTTATGGAGCGTATTTGTTTTAAGTTTTAAACAATATACACACAAATCATATTTGAATATCAACAAAAAATATAACTGAAAAGACATACATACAAATCATAGAAAAAATTGTTTTATGTTATTTTTATTTCATTCGTTGGTAAACATAGCTAGAGGCTTATGTGCATAAATAATACTAACTTAGAATTTATTCACGTATGTTTAAATAAATTATACGGTATATTTTTTAAATTTGATGTAAATAAAGTGGATAAGAAGATAAAGAAGATATAGCACTAATTAGGAATCCGAAAAATATTAATGTATATTGAAGAAATAATCATTAATTGTGATCTGCTATAAAAAAAAACCACGTATGACGTTACTTAAAGTGGCTTTAATTCAGTCTCGCAAACACCTTTACAATAACAGCTATATTTCAATATGAGAAAAAGATGAAGAATTTCAATTTTACTTATTAGGTATAAAACTCTAAATGGGAAATAAATACAATTAAATTTACAGCTGCACAAAGTATTGTGACGCGCAAGTAAACATTTCTCCAACTTGTCGTAACACCGTACTATAGAGAATATTAATTAAATTAAAGGAAAAAACAGTTTTGCATTCTCCACGTGGTGAGTTTGCCGCGCACGATCGCGGAATCTACACCTTGCTTATAAAACAACTGTATTATCGTTTATTTGGCCTGCTTTTGTTACAAGTGCGCAAACCGAATAAGCTTTACATGTATGTCACGTGTACAGGCATGCCAAATATGGCCACAGCTAAGGAAAATATATTAATCTATAACAATGAAGTTAGGTCTCACCCAACACTGGACCTAATTCTGTAACGCTTATATACAGATTATCCACAAAATTTGTATATAAATATAAATTTTGTGTACGAAACTGTTTGATGTATATTTTTGTAAGTGTTTGGATTCAAGAATGGTTCAAATTGACAGCTTGATAACAGATGGAATCAAATGAACTTTTAAAAGGGGTAACGTTTTATAAATCGATGCGTGCCGGCTGCACCCACGGAACAGTGTGACTCAAGTTCCGCCTGAGCTAAGCGTACAAGCGAGAGCGCGGCATAAGCGATAAAGAAGCGCGATCGGCCTAAGCGTTCAGCTTGTGACACATCTACCTCCATCGGCCGATGTGTCTGTGCAGAAGAGAAACGGAGGCAGTACATAACCTGCAAATAAACTGTTTCTTTCAAGTGTTTATAAAATAAAGTGCAAAGTTAATATAGTTTTCATTGTTTATTACAACAATAATTTTTCATCGATGTTTTCTTATGACGTTATCACGTATAATTATTATCCGTAAACGTTATTAGACAATCACTTTTTTTCTTGATAACAATATTTACCTCAATTTTTTTTTCTTAAAAATTTGCATTCTGCCCTATAAATTATAAGATTTTCTATTTCGACTTTGTGGAGCATATTTTAATGTTAAATTTTGCTTCATCTCAAAAAATAGCTGTGGATAATCTCTCATCAATTTTCTGAAAGAATATTTCTCCAAAAATAGTACCTGAAAAAGTACAAATAATATATTACTATTTTTTTTCATTACTATTTTTTCAAATATAAAATATATTTAATCATTGTTTTCAATATTCGGTTTGGTCTTAAACCACTCTGACTGGAAAGTAAAAACACAGGTTTAATAAAAATTAAATTAAACTAACTGATAAAAATAAATAATGCAATCAAAAGATATTTTTCATAGTACTTCATTAAATTAACAAAACGCGGTCAATCAGCCCAAACCTGGCATCATTAATTAAATCAGTCATGCATTTATTTGAAAAAAATCTACTGTTTAATTTAATATTAATATTTTTATATTTTATACAACATATGTATTCACACTTAGACATTATCCTTTACTAGAAAACATATCATATTATTATTTCAACATCATTCATTATAACACGAAATTACGCAATTATGTAACAACATGAGACGTTCTCCACCGCCCCACCATTCGATAAAATTTATTATACTTATATTTAGGACTTATTTACTGGAAGAGACTGTTCATATGTTTTTTAACCTAGATTTTACTTTGATCCTAATTTTAACAAAACCGGTGCATAAATTAAACAGTCAAACCCATCACTAGATTGCAGGAATGATTTAGAGAGTGCAGCTCTTTGCTCAAATCTTACAATTATCTAATGTAAATTTATGTTACTAGTTATGTAAATTTACTAAAAAAAAACGCTAACCTTGCATGCGTTTAATGCAACTACACTAGACATCCTAATTTCCCTGTCCGTGACCAATGACAGTTCACAGAAATAATCACCATCAATTAAATGACCCTTCTCTTCGTTCTGTAGTGAATATACTGCTAAAACGCCCACATCGATTACAATGAGACCGTCGCTGGATACATTAGCCTGAAAACCTTCACAAAATAAATATATTTTTTTACATATAGAGACAAACCCGAAATTTAACTCCAAATTCCCATACGTGCCTAAAAAAACGCGTCTGGCTTTGTATATTAAATGCACAATGATGAAAAAATATTGTATCATTTAAAAAAAATTCAGTATGAGCTGAAATATGAAAATTTACTAATCATATTTTTTTACACAATAATTTTGAAATTTCACAGAGAGAATTATTTCGATGGTTTGAATGTATGGATCGACACTATGGGGAGAAAATTGTTTTTCTAATTTGTCAATAATTAGATCACGTACGATGTTAGGTTTTGGCCATAGCGAATTCTATTCTAACAGCAAAATTTGCGTTTCGTCACGAAACTGTGTAGAAGTCATTACAAAATAGATAACTTTTAAAAGCCTAGCGCATTGCCGCCTTACACGATCACAGTCAGTAAAGCATATGAAAAAAAAGTCAACCCATTAAATACACACATATATAGCCTTAGAATTGCCAGTCCTAGATTCCATAGAAGATGTAACTTTGAAATCCTTTGAGTGATGGCTTAAACAAATAGTCCGAACGTAATAAAATTTAACTATATACACCGGCATATGTAGCGGAACATAAAAAATAATAATAATAATACTGATATCAATATTTTTTATGTTCCGCTAAATATGCCGGTGTGTATATTTTCTTACCTCTGCCACAATATCTCCATCAAGATAAATCTCCTCTTTCAGAAGCAATACTATCTCATCAATTAAAAAAGTAGGCCACTCAGAGAAATATGGTATTTTTGTTATCAGTCTTGTAAATGAATTCATAACTATATCGGTCTTTAGGCATTTGGGTAAATTCATATGTAGTTGATTCTCAGTTTCTGTTATTGCTAGTTTAGTCATATTGAATTTGTAATATTTCTTCACTTTCACGGCAAAGCTGTCAGGTAATTGACGCCATTTGACGGAATTCATTGTGTTTTCTAAAGTTGTGACCAATTGTTCTTGAGGATAATTTATTCGACTCATGCATGCATAACATTCGACAAGACTCCACATATAAAATATCATTGCTACTAAATAAGAAAACAATGACGAAATTTTATCCAAATAATACACACGAGGCTTAAGGCTGAAACTGAACAATACAAAGGATTTACAAGCTCTTGCAATCTCAAGACTGATAAACATGAAGTTTGGCAGTGTCTCGCTTTTGCCGTGCTTAACTCCAATTATCGTAGCAAAATATGAAGTGTCGTCCAAAAAACCAGTAGACACACTTGCTAGAAAAGTTATCGTGTCCGATAACTTCAATATTATTAGCATTGTTGCTAAACCGAAGACACATATACGAAGAAATTTGAAAAAATACGTTGCTTTAAATGACTCTCTCTCCCGGTTCCAGTAACTCGAGGTATCGAACAGGCGATATAATCGTAACACGCTTAGAATTTCTAATGTTGCAACGAACTTGTTAGCTTTGCATACACTACAATTTATCTTTTCCCCATATCTGACGAACATTATGGATTGCAGAGGTAACGATGATACGGTGTGTGCAAATAATTTCGTAGAGGCATAGTGTATTAACGCTTTTTTGGTATTCAAAACTATTTTTCTTGTCTCGTAGTTTATGTAACCAGTTTTTGAATTGATGTATATATCTAATATTATTATTAACTCCAGTATTACTGCGACAAAGTAATAAGACCATTCCAAGTCGCCGTAAATTTTTGACGTACTATGATAAAATATCGCCATATTAAATAGGACGACGTAAATCATAAATGGTTCCCAGATACCTCTGTGAGAAAAATGTTATTAATACATCGAAATTGATAATAAACAACATTTAAAACAAAATCACGACAACACAACAAACAGTATTTATAAAAGGATATTTATAGAGATGTATTAATGTAAAATTAATAATATACACAAGGGTTTATGTCATATATTGTCTTGAATAAAATATGTTATAGATTTACGCAGATAAATTTCATAGCAGATGTAAATAAAACAAGTTAGTTGTACTGCATAATGGTTAATACAGCATTAGAAGACGTTTTATCGTTGAAAGGTGAAAAAGGTCTTATTTCATTTAAGCATCCTATATTAAGCAGTTATTTAGAATTATATTTTTTTTTGTCGCTGGGAAATGCATTTACACACTTGCCGGGGCTAGTGTGTAAATGCGTGTCGGGCCGACGACCGGTCAGGACAGTGGGATTCTGCAGTGGTGAAAACTGCGCAAAACCCACTAAACCCAGTGGAACCCTCTTCATACATGAGTGAGGCACCACGTGTTCAACTTTCGCAGTCAACGTTAACATTCAAGGAGGCGGGTGGAGGCGCCGCCTAGTGCCCTGCCTCCTTCGGCAATTAGAAGGGGCATCCACTACATTCTCCCTCTCTGGTTCTTGGGCCATCTTGAGCGAGATTACGGTCTCGCAGAAGAAGGCCGCAACAGCCCACAGTCTCTCACTGGAGAGCATTGCCCCTACAATACTCCCCAGCGAGAGATTGCCACCGATTAGCGACACCAGGATGTGACACTGAGATCCGGGCTTCAAAAATGGTAGAAAAACAATAATCCACCGCCCATCCAAGTACTGACCACGACCGATATTCGGGATCAGACGAGATCCGGTGTGTTCAACATGGTATGGACGTTGGCTTGAATTATAGCTTTACTGACTCAGGTTTTTTCTTCACCTCTCTTAATTTCAGATTTTACCAAACACAAATAATCATTCCTTCATTACTAAAGTTACTTTGAAACTTCTTTATACGTGTTATGTATTCATATCATATATAGAACCTGTGAGTGTTTATTACATAATATATATATATATATACACCTACCTACCCTGTGTGGACAAGGCAAATCTTATATTTGTCATTCTGTCAAATGTCAAAGATTGTAATTATACATAAACTAAGCACAATATTTATTTTACTTTAGTAATGAATAAATTATACCTATAATGTATTTAAAAATCAATGATATAGTTATCTACATTATTTACCTAAATTTGCTAAGAGGATGTATACTTCTTCGATACAAACGATATTGTTTTGATCGATCCATTCTAACCGCGTGTGAACTGCCATAAAAACTTCTGGCTCTCATATCTGAATATGATAATAGAAACAAATCATACCACCAACGTTTGAAGCTAACCAGCCAATTTGTACCTTGCAAGTTCATTTCTAAGACATCTTTCTCGTAGACTGCTAGGCAAACGTGATCATAACATTCTTGTGAATCGACCCACGGTGGAGACATTGTCAAAAAAACCTTAGACAGTCAAGTAATTAGTTAGTTTTGTTGTTATAAAGTCGTAACGTCGTATAGATAATTATAATATATTTACAATGTTATTATTGGGGTCAAACCATCGATGAAAAACAGGCCTTAGATATTCGAAACGGAATTTGAGTAACAAATGACTATTGGACTACTAGTGAAAACCAAAACTGAATTTCAGTCACTATTCGAATAGCGATCGAAACTCAAACTTTATCGGATTCCAAATGCCACTGACTTAGTGTAAATATAATTATAAAATAAAAAGCGAATTTACTTTGTTTCACATATTTTTATTGTAAGTTTGAAACACAAACTTTCAGACGTGTAATCATAAATTGTGTAATAATCACCCCATTTAGAGAATGTTCAGGTGGTATTGGTTTAATGTTTAAGCACCCTACATTTTAATAGCACGCTTTTTCTTCAGAAATCAGGTCACACCAGGGAATTTCTAGGACAATCGTTACATATTTCATCAGGACGAATGTCATCTAAGTATAATAAGAATTTATTGACACAATTGAATTTATTATCAATTTTATTTATTTATAACAGTGAATCGAATTTGAAAACAATTTCATGAGTCAATTAAATAATTTTGTCATTTAAATAATTATCCACAAAAGTCGAACCGTAGACAAAAATTTATAATTTGTTTGTGTTTCGAACCATAACACCATATAGTCTGTGCTTCTATATTGTTGCGGTTTATCTATGGTTAATTACAATTCATGGCAATTGACAATTTAGCTATTTGAATTGTTTGCTTAAGAAATAATAATAACTAACAATTTTGTAAACAATATGCCGAAAAACATTACTAATGAAGTACGCGAAATTATTTTAAAAGTCAAAGAGTTTATGGACGAAGAGAAAAGAATGCAAGTGCCAATCATACCTCTGAGTAAAGTATATGTAAGAGTATCTGCTGCCACAGGTTCGTATTTCAATTTAAGTGTATTGTGCAAAAAAGGCTTCAATTGTATTTATATAGTTAGCAAAAATTTCCTGTATTGACTTTTATGTAAAGGATCATTAAGTATCACTGAGTTCTTTTTTTACATATATATATACAAACAATTCAAATTCGCTATCTTTCTAATTGTTTTCTGAATTTTATATATTTTTGATTGTTTTATGTGTAATGTTAAATGAAATAACTGCAAATTTTTAAATCAACATTACAGGTGTATCCGAACGTACAGTGCTTAACATAGTAAAAGAGGCTAGGCTTGTAGAGCAAGGCTTATTAGATCCAGACACATTAAAAAGAGCACCCAAGAAAAGAGTTCGAACAAAAGGCAAAATTGAAGTTGACGAATATGATTTGCAAGTTATCAGACGAAAAATACATGAGTTCTATACTTTCAAGAAAGAAGTACCAACTATAAATAAACTTTTACAAATCTTGAAAGAGGAAATAAACTTCAAAGGTTCTAGAGAAACATTGAGGAAAATCCTACGCAAAAATGGTTTTCAATTCAGAAAAACAAAAAATAATAAAGAAAAAGAGCATGTGCCAGAATCTACCTCATCTGTGCCTCCAATGGTTACACCATATATTCACTCCATGTTTAATCATAAGAACATACAGTCATAAATTATACTATTAACTCACTAGATGTGTAAGAAATTAGTGTATGTACACATGATGTAACTAGGTATTCTCATCGCTGATCTATGTTAGCATTTCACTACTATACAAAAAAATAAGACAATGAGCATCCTAATTACACCCTACTGATGGGCACTGGCTACCTCACTGATTAAAGACAGGGAACTTAGAGCCCACCATTGTAGGTTTACAGATTACATATGTTCCAGAGTTATTTGTGGAATATGCAGATTTCCCTTCATCAAAAAGCACAATGATGAATTTTCAAATCATTATAATTACATTTTACAAAGAACTTAGTAGTGCCTCTACAGGATTCGAACCTATGGCTATCAACAAGTATCTGTTTCTTATAACTAAGACATCCCAGCATCAGCTTCACTCATAGTATGTTAATCACAAACCATACATTTCTGTTACTTGTTCTTTTATACCTTTGACAGATTTGGTACAGTTTTTATTATAGACCATATTTTGAAGAATAGTAAAAAGACATTGAATTTTGAGCCAACTAGTCACTATTTGGATGATGCGTTTGAAATAGAAAAAACTATTATTATTTTTTTGTGGTGGGGCCCACTGAGGCAGGGGATGCACTTGACCCTTTGTGGATCTTTTGTACGCGCCCCTGTCCTTCAATCTCCCTCAAATGTACTAAAAAACCCATTCCAATAGTCTGAGAGTAGGCTTTAGGTTGGAGCTGTTAAAGTCGTCTTGTTGCGGATAGGCCACTCCCAGTAGACTCATTCATATCCTAGCCAAGTCATTGCATTCGCACAGTAGGTGCCTTATTGTCTTCCTCTTCCTCATTGCAGGCTTTACAAGTAGAGTCTTCCGCAATGCCCATGGTTTTTAACATGGCCTTTGTACCTTACCTCTCTTCTACTTAAGTTTTTGAAGCTTTTCGCAAAGCCTGGTTTTACTGTATCCACAAACGTTTTGGAGTGGCTTATGCCTCTATAATTGTGCCATTCTGCCAATTCTCTTTTGCTGGCATATTTTGATAGTGCGACATTTATCACCCACGGTTCTATTGCTATACAAGGTTCAGGACCTGTGAACCCTCTGCTCGAGCCAGCTTGTCCGCTTACTCGTTGCCCTTTATACCTCATGACCTGGTACGCATGCAAGGCTTACCATATTGTTTAGTCCAAAACAGTTAAGGATTCTCACGCATTCCAGCACTAGGCCAGATCTGATTTTGGTTGTGTAAAGTGCTTTTATTGCCGCCTGGTTATCGCTAAGGATGATTATTTTCCTACCTACAACGACTTTGCGGTTCAGCCTTTCTTTAACACGAGCATTTATGGCAAACATTTCTGCTTGAAGGCCCCCGTGGTCACAATGCACGCTACGCGTTGTACACCGACAAGTGCCGTTTTACATGTCATGTGTGCCAGTTTAGTTCTGGGCCACCATACAATGGGCCCATACGTTATCTCTGGCAGCACCATAAATTGGTATATCCATTGGACGATCTTTGGTTTTAGTCCCCAAGTCCTCCCGTAGCTCGATCGACACATAGCCATGACTCTGTAGGTCTTACTGACTGTCTTGGCTACGTGTGATGTCCATGTCAGGCGTTGATCTAGGGTTACTCCTAGATACTATTATTATGATTACCTTGTACTTACTCGGGGGTTAAACTTTTGAAAGACCAGCAGACTTTCTGCTGTTACATTTAGTTGTGGTTTTGGAAGAATTTTGGCTTCTATTACTTTGAGAGTAATGCCAGCCACCGACTTTCCAGTTAGTCTCTTTAGCCAGTTCGCTGCTGCCTCACCATCACATGTGACATGCAACGCCCCGGCTATGACCTTGGTAATGTCTATGCTTGGCCATGGTTCTGGGGTTTCCTGGTGCATGCCTATCAGGATGCCCTGGATTTCCCGCACCATTTCCTGGCCAATCACGATCTCTGGGAACTTGTCTGTAATGATGGTCATCTTAATCCCAGGAGGTGCCTGCCGATAGAAGACATTTGTTTTGATTAATCTTACTTACTCTCTTTCTTTTTTGAGAGCCGCTTAGCTGATTTTTCCTGCCCCGAGTGCTTCACACGCAGAACTAGGACCTCCTTCCGTTTCAGCGGTCCTCCTTAGCCCAGCATCGGAATCAGCCCCAAAAGGGGATCCTCCTCCACTCGGGCTTTAGTCGTCAAAGCGCTTCCTCCGCCACTTTCTGGGACCAGTTGTGGTACCATGCCGGTCCAGCCACCCGGCCACCGCCCGCTACCCGTAGGGTTTGCAGACGACGGACCAGGCCTGCACTGCCCAGCCTGGCTGCCACTTTTTGCCGAAGCCATAAACGTGC
This sequence comes from Elymnias hypermnestra, assembly GCA_015832385.1. Classification (NCBI taxonomy): domain Eukaryota; kingdom Metazoa; phylum Arthropoda; class Insecta; order Lepidoptera; family Nymphalidae; genus Elymnias; species Elymnias hypermnestra. The sequence goes on from JACTOM010000921.1 coordinate 29,971, forward strand.
CCTTTCGTACCACACACTCTACCACCACCACAACACCAAAATTTCCGCCGCTTTTCAGCGGAAATATTGGCGTTGATTTGAGTGTTGTTCCAGTCGTAGTTGCTGACACAGAAGCCTGGTTCCCTACTTCTGTGCAGGCATCGGTAACTAATTTCCCACTATCGAGCCCGGGTACTCGATAGCGCCGGGGGCTAGCCGAAGCGCTTGGAAAAATATTCTCATTACTCGACATTTACATAAAAAGAGGGGGTGGGGAGGATTACTAGTAGAACTTTCCCAAGGTTCTACTGCCACCGCTGTTTAGGGGAGATTTAGATCCCCTGTGGGAGCCTATAGTCTGGTTATGTAACTGTCGCCTGTTGTTCGTCATTGTCAGCTCGTTTAGCACCACCCGGGGGAAACGTTTACGGTGGGCCTATAGGAATAGGCGGTAAATACTACGGACGCGAGCTACATCATCCTCCAAAAAAAAAAACTAAATATTACTCAATTAATATTGCATGTCTTATGTATCTCCTGAACACTATCATGTTTTGCTAAGTTGCCTACAATCAAATATCCACTCATTGTTGAAAATAACAGTTCCTGGTTGGTTAATGTGTCATTCTGTGTGTAAAAGCAATAACATTTATACTTTTTAAAATAGAAAAACATGATTAGGAAATAACATAAGTTTCGTAGTGTAAATTTATATAACTAGGTAGGTATAGAAATACGGTAATTGAAAATAATTTTAATAAGCATTTAGATGTGATTTATTTCAAATATCAAAGAAGACTTTTTTGATATATTAAATTTGTATTTATAAAAATGAAAGATTTTATTGCTTTCATTTCCCTAAAAGTGAGTATTTACAAATACTTGTACAGTAACAGAAAAGTTTAAATTCATATTTCACTTTTTATACTCAAAAAAAAATAACAGTATTTGCTCAAAAATAAAAATGCTCTAGTAAATACTCACTTTAATATACAGCTGATTTAATTTTAGAGTGAAGTGAATATATATGTCAATATTATATTATGGCTTCAGTTACACTGTTCTAAGAGAAAAATTTTTTTTTCAGGAAACTAAAAGTGTTAAGTTTACATTCTACCCCATAATAAAATCAAGATTTATTTTAATATAACGTGAGTCACTGGCTCCTGAACTAGATGTACTTGGGTTTCAGAAACCAGTGCCCACTCCAACTATGGCTATGTCCAAAACCATTTATAAAACTATCGAAGCCAGCCCTTTCCCACCTCAAAACTTTTGGGTCTCACTTTCACTCAACGAAAACCCACAAATTAATTGGATCATGGAATTCAGTTACCAATTTCATTAGAATAACCGAGTCGCTCATTCTTGTCCATTATATGTTGTATAAGATAACAGTATCAGCCCAGAACACTGAGATTTTAAGTTAATGTTAAAGAAATTGGAAAATCTTGACTATAATGTCTATATTCCTCAGAAGTAAACTAAGTGAAAATTTATCTAGATAAATGCATCAGAGTGTAGGTTATACTATGACTTTTTGTTGAAGCATCAAAGTAGATAATTGTTTCAAGATATGTCTTAAGTTGAAATTAAATGATACCATTAGGCATATCGTTAAATCCAGCCTAGATAATAAGGGAAAATCANTCTATATATATTGTCTTAGATTCCTGTGAATAGATTGATTGTATAGATTGATGTTTTATTAGCTATATGATTTAAAAAAACGATTACCTAGATTTACAAATTATAAAAACATCAAAATGGGTAACGAATGTTCATCGCAAGGATTGCAAGCAGGATAACCCACAAATTGCGATTCTATATTAGAATTATTACAATGCAAAAATTTTAGTCTGCATTTTTGACACTATAAAATTAAACCAGCTGTATAAACTCATATTTTGATATAATAGTTTTTACAGTATTATTGTACTCAGCTATGTGTAGCATACTAAAATTAAAGCAATAATTTTTTCGTTTGTATTTAGACGAAAGTTAGGTATACTATTTCCATGAGTTACATTTTCTCTTATAGTTATAAGGATTTATATTCTAAACCTTGTTAAGACTAAGCCTTGTGAGTCTTGTTTGATTAAGAACACAGTCTGATTGAAAAACTTGCTATATCCATATTTTTATTTAAAATTCCAATTAAACAAGGTGCAATTCAAATAATGGCAGGAGATGCAATCTTATGTACGATTTTTAAAAAATAATAATATGGATAGTGTTTGTTGCATAATTAATGTATACCTATATATATTATAATACAATTTCACTTTCTTTTACATAATATATAAGTCAGCATTGAGTGTTTTTATAACTTCTTAGGTATCTTACATGAAGAAATTCTCTGTTCTGTTATCTCACGACGAATTTTGGTATCATTGCTGACTTATATATTACATAAAAGAAAGTGAAATTGTAGTATAAATTCAGCGTAATTGATTATTCTATTCGTTAACTTTCCGTGTATGTAATACTTTATGATGAATTTGAATAAAAACTCATAAATATATGTATGTTTTATTGCTGTCAGTTAATTTATATTAATCGTGTTTGAAATTGCGTGTCAAAGATTTTGTAGATAAAAGTGACAGCCTCGCTGGCGCAGTGGTGCGTGTACTGGCTTTGCTAGTACAGGTCCTAGGCGTGGTCTTCGGTAGGGCGCAATTAGGAAATAGCATTTTCTGAGTCTAGACTGGTGGAATTCTAGAGCCGTGACACATAACCATCCTACTATTTTTAGTTGAATGAAAGTTATTTTAAGTGATGATAGAGTTGTTTTTTAATTATTGAATGCGCACAAAAAAGCATTAGTCGTCTGTAAAGTCCGTTTACGGACGGTAATTTTACGTGATACCATCACAATAAAACATTGATGAAAATTTGGTGTTGTAACAATCAATGAAACTACATTAACTTTTCTTGTTGTGGTTGTGTGCTACCACAATCTCTCTTCTACTCGAACGTATCGGCTGATGTAGTGTAAAAGTTATACGATGCGTAACAAGCCTAACACTTATACCGATCGCGCCTCTCTATCGCTTGTTACGCGTTATCACTTGCTACATGATAATGAGTTATGCTGCATCGTGCGTACATTGGGCGTTCATCGATTCATAAGACGTTACCACGACAAAAATACAAAATCTTAAAAAATAATATAAATGTCAGGAAAAACCTTCTCTAGCGGCTTTATTGGTTCAAGCGATCTCGTCATACGTATCGTTTATGATTTAGTCGAATAACCACATGTAGTGCATGATTTACATAGAAATACAATATTGTCAATCCTAAAAATAGTTTCGCTGTATTAATATTCTTTAAATGTAGTTTTCGAATCTCGCAATACATTACTTTATATTGTTTTCGCCCAACAGGCAGTCACTATAAAATTTTTTCTGTCTCCAAAACAAATATATCTACATATAGTTAAGGACTAGTGCGACACCTTGCAAAAAAGAGTTTTAAGCTTCCCATACATGGGATAAATAAAAATGCAAATACATTTTAACATCCATTATATTTCGATGACAAAAGCAGCATTTCTGAATTTCAGATAATTTTTTTTTTTGCCGTTAATAATTTAAACAATTACAACTATGTTCAATACATCAAAGATATCAGCACGAAAATCATATTTAATATCGTTTATATTACAGCATATACATACGCAATATATATTCACCTATGTGTCTATTAAGCCGTTCAGAAATATTTTTCTACGAACTGTTTTTATATAAATTTAGAAATTAGCATTTTAATATAAAGGACTATTGGAAATCCTAGAAATTGTGTGTAAATTTTCTTAAAGTACCACTCTAATAGCCACAGCCCTATAAGTTTATACATTCTATTATATTATGACAGACAGGAACTATGTCATATATTATATTAAGGACTCTGTTTTTCTAAAGACAAACTAAAAATCTAAACTAAATTATCATGATTTTTCAAATACGTAGACAATTTTATTATAACACTTGTGGCGGTGTACTAAATTATCAGAACGATTGAATATAATAAGTAAAGTTCGTATTTCGGTTCTATTGTGAATGATGAAAGTATCAAATAGCCTCCTGGTGAAATTAATTAAAGCGCACGCTTCAAACTTTCGGCGCTTGGCTAAATTCAAGTTTCATTTAAATGTCAAAATATTTGATAATTTATTATGTTGCATCAACAATTTTTTTAATTATTTCTTCGTCACTTAAATCTTCCGATTCATCAGAAGTAATTTTTGATTTTATTGTTAGTAGAGATTGCAATTCTAAATTTATTTTAAAGCTATAAATTTACGTGTTTTCAAGTTATATTATAGTCATAAAAAACTAACTTATTGCGTTACGTAGTTACGTAGCTGAAGCATGCGCGCTAATGATTGCTAACCTTCTGACTTTAATATTTACATTTCTATCGAACCTTCGATGCTGGTCTCATATAAAATTGTACCACCGGAGGAAAATACAGCATTCCAACCGTGTTTTTGTCAGTATCACAAGGGCTGCAATGCCATATTTTCTTGCCTAGTTGCGTAATATATATAACAGGTTTCTACTGCTAATTCATTATAAACATCATGTCATTATATAACAGTGTATTAATTGCCAATAAAAGTATATTTCACGCTTGGTAAGTTTGATAACAGGTTAGCGCTTGACTGTGATCACACGTGATAGTAAGTGGTGATGCAGTCTAAGATAGAAGCGCGCTAATCTGCTAAAGGTAATTAGTCTCTCATTATTTCTAAACAACAACGCACCTTAACACAAATTTCTTGCTTGGCGGGAAGTCTTTGCTGGTAGGGTTTTAAATAGCCACGGCCGAAGCCTCCCATATCATACCAGACCCATCACTTCTACTAGTTTTAATTAAATGAGTGATGGTATAAGATTTACAATTTAATAACATAATTTATTCATATAATACATTAAATTAGACAGATTAAACAACCTATCACAGTAAAATTATTAATACAATTATTGAAATATTATATAGTACTAGACAATAGGCGCCATTGAGATACTTAAATAAACATTTTCACATCAAATTTAACTAACATTAATTCAAAACAAGGCAACAAAAAGAAGTCAAGCATATTTCTGAAAATATACAACAATAATTACAGTTAATATATGGAAGCCTATTGCTTTAATTTGAGATATGCTATTATTTTTATTCTCTTCCTTAACAAGTAGAGAAATCACATTTAATATAAATTAATTAATAACACTAAGAAAAACTTACCACTTGATGACAATTTTAAGAGCACATTTATGTAATTTTTTTTTATTGCTAACAGGTTAACAGTTGACTGTGATTTCACGTTACTATATAGTTATAAGATGGTAGCGCACTAAGTTAAAGGTTTCCTTATATTGGTTCCTTTATGACATTTCACTGCTCTTTTGCTAGGCGCCACGTCTTTCCTGGTAGGGTGGTAACCGTCTAGACAAATTCACTACATTTTTCTAAATTTGCCTTGCCACGAATGGAACCAGGAAGCTTTGCTAACAAAACAACCACCACCATTACCACAGCGAGGCCGAATTTTTAAGTCACCTTAAATCGGTTCCAACAATGTAAATTACGTTAAATAATTTATAGTTTCCAGATTAAAACCATATTTTCTATGACATTAAAGAATAGGAGTATTGCATTATTATAAGTATGTATATAATATATAACTGAACCCGCGGCTTCGTCGGATACAGCTAGTAGCTAAATAAGTGAGAATACATAAATTGAAGAGTTATTCAAATAGTAAAGTAACAAACACAATTTTATAATATTACGTATATTGTAAAGTCGTTGCACGTTTTACTGTCTGTTATAAGATAAAGATGTAATATTAAAATAAATAATATCTTTGTTCGGAACATAATTAGGAATTTTACACATGCTAAGAAATAATTCACCAATATTTTTTTTAATATATTGTTTGAATCCGTTAATAATTTCGTTTTGTTTTGGATTCGTTACATTTAGCATAATTCATTCGAGTCTGCAAAACTAGTATTCATTCCTGATATTTTTTGGCTAAGAAAGTAAGTATTATTTAATTTATTCATAATATGTATAGAAAATAATATGGCAAAATTAAGTACGAATTAAACTCGATGTTTTTGTACCGATTAAGTATGAGAGAAAATTAAAAATTTCGTATTCATATGTGTGAAAGGCCACCCTGTCCATTGTGGAGGTAACAAAAATTGTAAAAAACTTGTAAACATAAAAAAAATGGACCATGACATCACCTGATGGAATGTGATGACAAAATCTAAGATGGTAAACACGCTTACCTGTCAAGGGGTAATTTACCATGGCGGAAACTTCCCAGTAGTTGAAACATAGACAAATTAGTAAATGTGCATTTTACCTTCATCAAAACAAAAATCAATAATATTACACCATACAACAACGACAAAATATGTATTTATAAATTATCACTTTTTACTAAACAGTAAGCAGTAAATCATTAACAACTAATCAATCTATGTATATTGCGATGATAACGTCAAGATATTAAAAAGTTATATGCTAATTATTTAATACAAAGAAAATTATACAACAATTTAACGATGATATAAATGCAAAACATAACATTACAGATATTTTACAATATATATTAATGTCTTAACATAATTAAATTACAAGAATTATACCTAGACCTAAATAAAATATATCAAAGATATGAATGTTATTTAAAGATATTAATTAGCACAGTCATTTTGCGATAAATCGTAGAATTGAAAGTCATCTTATTAATTTATTTTTCTTTTCGTATTTAAATTCTACGCCTAATAGAAATCTCACATAAATCAACTTGATGTTATGTTCGACAAATACTTATCAATAAAGTGAAAATAACATATAAATCAAGATTCTTTTTTAATCAAGTGCCAAATAATAAATATCGATTTTTTTGAGACTAACGTTATTTTAGATTGTCGAATAATTAAAATCGATTTTTTGCGGGAACTTTACGTTATACTAGATAATTATTTATCAAGTATCAAATAGTCAAAATCGATTTATGCAGGAATTGAACTTTATTAGAAAATAATTTCTCATTGGCCAAAAATTACTCTATTAATTTTTACAACAAAACTTTCATTATCATAAAATTAAGTAAAGCAAATTATACTATTTAATTAGCCGTAAAGAGATTTTTTCCCTTTCTGTGAAATATTTAATTTGAAAAATTTAGGTAATTAGAATTGTGAACAAACTAAAGAAAAAATTAATATCAAAAATAATTGAATACAAATATAAATGAAGCCACGAGAGCAACAACGGCCTATTAAAGGCCTGGTAGCTTACTGGGCGTTTTTTTAGCAAATCGGGATTTCTATAGTCATATTTTCCTTCCGCCACCTGCCACCAGTCCCAGGCAAAATGGTAAGTAAAACTTCTTAAATTTGCCCTGTCGCGACTCAATCGAACCAAGACTTTATGCCAAGTGCTATTGCACTCTTCTACTTTTATTAAAGTATCAAAAATAATGTAGTTTAGAATACCAATACTGAAAAATCGTACATAGGCCACTGTTGCTTTCATGGCTTCGAAAGAAATGATGAAATAATAAGCATAGACTAACAAAGTGTGCGGTCTATGCTTCAATTGTTATCTTGTATTTGTTGTTTGTTTAACAGAGGCCGCCTTCATCTTCTGCCGGCTCTGTTGACTCTTGAGCAGCTTCGTAACCGCTCTGAATCCTCGCATTAACTTCATTGTCCATCTTCTGAAAGATAAATACACAAATGAGTTTGTTGTTGACTCTTCTCAGGACAGGGTGCGAAGGAACTTTAGATTGTAAGTCGTTCTTTAAAGTTATTCGTCGTCGTCGCTTCAAACGATGGACGTCCACTGCTGGACATAGGTCTCACGAAATGATGCCCACAAGGCCCGATCTTGTGCCGCCTGGCTCCAGCGGCTACCGGCGACCCCCTTTATGTCGTCGGTCCACCTTGTGGTCTCCCTACACTGCGTCGCCCGGTACGGGGTCACCACTCCAGTACCTTCGGTCCCCAACGTCCATCGGTCCGTCGGACTATGTGCCCCGCCCATTGCCACTTCAGGTTCGCGATTTGCAGGGCTATGTCGGTGACTTTGGTTCTGCTACGGATCTCCTCATTTCTGATTTGATCACGTGGAAAAACTCCGAGCATAACACTCTCCATCGCACGCTGAGCGACTCTGAGCTTTAGTATGAGGCCCACAGTCAGCGACCACGTTTCGGAGTCGTAGGTCGTCACTGGCAACACGCACTGTTAAAAGAGCTTTGTCTTCAGGCACTAAGGGGTATCGGACGAAAAAGAATATGTATAACAAACAAAACTACACATATATAATTATAAATATATTAAAAAACTTCCTTACCGCTATGCTGTTAGCACTGGCACTGATGTAAGAGGGAGCAGCATTCTCCCTCACACCACCCTTTGGCACTGGTTCCAAAGCCTCTGGCAATGGAATAGTGGACGCCAAGCGAGCGTATTCAACATCCATGCTGCGTATGAAAGGGGATGCCAGGGCACTCTTGGCAGAATCGCGGTCTTCCTCATCATAAGCTTGGAGCAGTTGCTCAATTGTCTGCATCTCGGGTGCCTCGCAATTGTTACCCCATTCCTGTAAAAAGAATTTTGATAAAAAAGAACTCCACCCTTCGCATTTCAATTGTACACCTTTATAAATGACATAAGTAAAAAATAGGTACCTGCACTTTAACATTCTACTGCTGGACATAGGCCTCCTCCCTCATCGGAGAGAAAGTTTTCAGAGTATTGACCCACCACGCAGCTCCATTGCGGGTTGACAGGCGTGATACACAAGTGCACTATCTATTCTTTCACTAACATAGGCCGATGTGACGGCATTCCAACACGCCGGAGTGAGATCAGCCACAGGACCGACAGCTTAACGTGCCTTCTAAGGCACGTAGTGAGTACACCGCCAACTTCCAAAGTTCAGCTAATATTGAGGAAATCTTATTAGAAAACTCAATAACGATTTTTGTATTCTCCCGAACCGGGACTCGAACCCAGGACCTCGTATCTAAAGCTTAACATGCTGCCCACTAGACCAATGAGGCATAAATGCTTTTTGTCGCTGATTTTGAAGAATAGTTATGGAAATGAAAATGGTACAGGATGGTTTTCTATAAATACAGCAAAACTCTTTTAAAAATTAAGCAATGAAATAACGTAATTTTGTGGTGCTACAGCACCATTTTCACCGATTTGAAAATAAGTTTTTAAAACATGACAATATAACTTATTCGGGGGACCCTGTTCTGTTCATACCGAAAATTTTGGTAGAACCTCAATTATATGAAGACGCGATAAAAACGCGATACAGCACTTCGACAATTAAAATTTGACGATTTTATAAATAAATATATGCAAAAGCATCACCAAACAATACACAAAGACTATATATATTTTTATATATATATATATATATATATACATAAATACACATATACATGTACTGTATTTAGCTATCAAGGACTTGCTTATGATCACTTATGATTCGTATAAATCTGTACCAATTGGTTCAGTTAACCGAGGCTCTATTGATGTGTGAAAAATGGATTGAAACTTTGGGTGTTACAGGATGTAAGAATAGATGTTTTTCAAAAAAATCTATGATGTATATTGACCAATTTTAGACACCTTCCTTATAGTATTTGAGTAAGGAGAGTTTATCTCACACAAGTACTAGACGTGTTTAACTTTTCCGACTCTGAGTTTCAAAATGACCAATGAGTGCCAATGAGAGAAATAACACGAACAAAGAGTAGGGTTTACTGTTTCTAAAATTATCTTTTTTAAAAGATTTTAGCTTTCGACAAAAAAATTAAAAACGAAAAAAGGTTTTCGTATAATGCTTTAATGATCACAAAATTAGCTCTTTCAATACTCAAGTTATTAAATTAATATTCTTACATGGGGGGTTTTGGAAGCGGTGATTATAAGTGAGAGATATACCTTGTAAGCCTTTTCCGCTGCTACAGCGTCACCTCTGGCCAGCTGGACGAGAACAATAGCAACAGTGAGCCTGCCAACGGCGCTGATGTTACCAGCCTCCTGGTGGAAGCCGATTTCACGTCGTAGACTGTCCACTGCTTCGTCAAATCTAATTCAATAGAAAACTTACTTACTAACAGGCTGAAGAATGGGAAAAATGTTAGAATGCATGTCGGTGGCCAAAGGAAAGAGTATACACTCAAAAACATATTTATATGGCAGTATAAATGTAATCTGGAAAAATTAGTCAAACCTTTGTAGTTTCACCAAGATCCTCGAAGACTTGCTGATGTATTCAGAGCCCTGGTGTTGGCCACTTTCAGTCTAAAAACAAATATATTTAACGTACAGGTACAGGTGATGATACAGTCAAAGGTGGCAATGGGTTAAAGTAATAAGAGGTAATCGTTTTTCACCTATTGACTTCTACACATCATACCAGAGAGTATTGTTTACTATGCTGGTAAGTTGGTTAAAGCCTCTCTTTGGTTCAGAACAAGAAACAAAATAATGTTATATAAAAAAATAGTCGTACTATTAGTATCGAACTCGGGAATTCTGTTAGCGCAGTGAGTGCTCTGTAACTCTCTCAAATAACTGTCAAAATATCGTGGAAGGGCCTTCTTCACTAACCGATTAATGTACATAATCAACAAAAATATTTCTTGTTTATTACTTTGAAATTTATGTTATATTACATACATATTCTCTTACATAAACTTAATCATTAAAGATTATCCTTTTTGAAAATAATTTATGTATATATTGAAATATTTGATATATTTAGAAATTGCTTAAAAAAAATTCATAACAAGTAAACAAATAGATATCCAAATTACCGAAGACACGTCCGCGGCCTGCTGGAAGAGTTTAACAGCTAATTCTGGAGCTTTCTCTTCAATGATCTTCGCCACTTTATCCAAAACGCTGGCTCCAGAGTCGCCGGAACCATGTTGTTGATACAAACTGCTAGACTCGACGGCAAGTGAGTATAACTGTGGTAAAAAAGTTTGCTGATTTTTTTACACATCTCCAACTCGGACAATACGTGTTGCCAGTGATTGCATACAAATCTGGAGCCTCCAGCGTCCAGGTTTCAGATTTGTAGGCCTCATACAATCTGTATAGATATTGTAATGGGCAATTTAGACCAATCGCGAATCGAACTTGGAACTTCGAAAATCGATCTGCATGTTTTATTTACGTTAAGTTCCGAAAAGAAAAAAATGTTTTCTTCATGAGAATTATGAAAAAATAGAATCAATACATATTAAATGGGTGTGATACTTGTGATAAAAAAAAAAATAAAAATCTATAATACATTAATAAAACGGTATGCACTTAATTAAGTTATTGAGACAGTAGCTATACAGTGATTTAATAGTATATTTTTGAAAGTTACAAAAGATTTTTTACAAATTAAATAATTTCCTAAGCTAGTATATAACAATGCTCCCTTGAATTGTATAATTTTTGTCTGTAATAGTTATTTGATGCGTAGCTGTAATTTGTGTATGAATAGCTTCAATCATTTAATGTTTTTCTAAGTAATAAACCAATTTTAAATTTATATAATTTGTTGAGGCATATAACATTTCTTTTCAAGTTCTTTTATTGGCATACAAAAAAAAATTGCGAATAAAGTTTTGAGGAGTTTGTTTTGTGATACTTGAAATACTTTTAATTTAAATAGGAAAATAATTAAAATTACTTCAAATAGCATACATAAGTTATGTATTAGAAAAGAAAGGACATCACTTTAGCAACTAGAGTATATTAATGATACCAGATTTTTTTTAAATCTATACTTACTTGGTCAGCGGGTGTCATCTCCTTGCCAACTATAATAGCATTCTCAAGTGCTTTGGCCGCATGGAAAAACGCGCGATTCTTCTTATAAAGCTCCGCAGCTTTGAAATAGCAATCCTTTGCAGTTTGTAAATCACGCGCGATACGATAACATTGAGCTGAAATACAAAACTTTAATTATAAGTCTATATAATTTTCATCAAAAATATCATCCTAAAATAGAATGGAGAAATTGATCCTAAAATTTAATAATATCAGAGCTTGTTGTAATAGTCATTTTATAAGTATCTCTTTGTAATGAAAAGTAGGATGTACATACAAAATAATTTGAAAAATACATAACACTTTGCTCTTATATCATGGAAAAAAATGGACTTATTATATATAACATTATCCCTTTCAGAACATATCAGCTGGTGTACAAGGGTTAAATATTAAGACTTAGAAACAGATAACATTATTTTATATTATGCCATAATAGATGTTAAGGTTAATAAAAACATTTAAGGTTAATAAATATTTTTACATTATAACCTGTTTTAAAAAAAGATGTAGAACTAAGAGTCATTTAGTCACTAAAACAAATTCCACTTACAAAAACTATATCTAGTGACTCATCACAGTATCTCTGGAACCGTAAGGTGTAGAGAATTGAAAATGGTTGAAATATTCATTTAGCCAAGTATAGGTCAGCTAAGAACATATTTTACGAAATTCCACCCGCAAGGAGGGTTGCAGGGGTGTTATACATTTAATGAAAATGCTACCCAAAAAACATTTCACGCAGACAAAGTCGCGGGTTCAGCTAATGTATATATATATATAAACATGCATACACCTCAAATACCTAATATTTGGACACATATGTATACTCTCTTATAAACACAACTCTAACAACCTTAAGACCATACCATCACCAACAAAAGTGAAATCTTCTTCTAGGCGAAGTGCATAATGTGAAATAAAACTAAATATTTTTCTTTATGTTCTATATACATAAATATATATTGTGTTAATATATAAATACATACATATATAACTTTCTATATTTTCCTCACAAACAATTTGGACTATCCAACATTCTTAATTAAGACCTTTTGCTGTTTAGTTAAAAATTTTGTAAATTTCTTGCAATATATATAATTATAATGATGTTTTAATTTCTCTGGTAAATTTAGCTCAAGCTCATATTCCCTACACCTCTCTCTCAACCTTTGTTGACATGAGCATTTCAACAGTCTTATTCCATACCCACAAATTTTTTTACTTAAACTGTACTAACCTGCTTGGCTGTATTCATCTGCAGCAGAATCATAGTCAGGTTTCCACTTCAGCAAAGATGTCTTTAAACTGTAGTAAAAAAAATCATAACTAGCAACTTTGTTAAAATGGATAACATATGAATTTTCTATAACATTATTTATACATACATACCTACATACATACATAGCATCACACCTCATTCCCATAGGGGTAGGCAGAGACAACATCCTTCCACTTGCCATGATCCTTGCATATCTCCTTCACTTTTTTCATTCTCATTAAACCTTTCATACAAGTTCATCAGTTTAGCAAACTCTTGACCTAGCCCTTATTTAAAATGTCCTGGATTTGGTCCATAAATGTTCCCCTTGGTCTTCCCCTTCCAACTTTCACATTCACTCTTGACTCATAAATCTTTTTTGTTAGTCTCCTTTCATTCATTCTTTCAACGCTCTCATCTCTACCGCATGTATTTTACTCTTGTGATTCTTCTGCCATACCCAACTTTCACTACCATACATAAGTGTATATACAACCGCATAGAATATAATATACATATTAATAAATCGCCTTAGCCAATATTTAACTGGTATTATATTGAAAATTTTTCATAAGAAAATTAAAAACTAAATAAATTTCTAAATATAATAATAAAGAATATCGATATAGTAATTTACTAAAATAAAGTAGAATTCGCTAAAGGCTGCATAGTAAATAATTACATTATAAATCTAATAAAAATTGTAGCAATCATCTGGTGATTGTTTCACCTAAACTATTTGTTATTATCCTAACACAATCAATTCAAGTTACTTATATTAGAGTCATGTTCTTTCATATTTATGTTGAAAATGATTACCAGTTAAATATATACAAAATGCTCTTGTAAAAATTAATTTAATAAAATTGTTAAGTTTTTTAATTTGAAACAAAAAACAATGTCAAATTTACAACTAAAAATTAGCAATGCAAAACTCACAGCAGCTATGCAATAGATTTAATAAGTTACATACATGAAAATTAGCCTTAATCTTCATTCGAGTACAGTCGAATGAAGATTAAAGCTAATTTGATTTAGTTTATAGAGGACTGTATATAGTTACAATACTGTATGGAATAAATTAAGATCTTGTATAGTAATGAGCTGGAAGTAAAGGCAACTCCTACCTCAGCGACTAGCTGATTTCCAAAAAAAAATTGTACGTGAATCCAAATTAAATTAATAATATGTAATAAGAGAGAAGCCGGATATGATTGTGTTCTATGTTCTCTTAAAACATCGAAATAATTGGACCGAACAGTACATTTAATAATAATGCAGTTATTAGGCAAACTTCGCTTCCATCATTCTTTACTTCATAAGCAATAAAATAAAGAAGGCCAACTCCTAAGCGCAACAGTGGTACTTACAATTTCTCTGCAGCTTTGCAATGTTCTTGAGCTTCATGAAGTTTAGCAGACATCTTACTATATTAGCTTGCTTTTAAGCCAGTAGAGTTATTGAAACAATATGTATAACACTTATGTTCTGTTTCTTCTAAAAATCAATACAATTTCTCACTTCAGAATAAACCTTACCATTGCAATGTAGACCACAGATTAATTCTGTTCTTTACAACAGAGTAATAAATTTCAATCATAGAAACAATGTAATCTGTGTGAGCAAATCTTAAATTCTTGGCTAAACACAGAATAAATATTTTGAGTAACTTTTGTTTATTTTTAATAAAGTAATGTCCCAAAGGTATGGTGATATAAACTTCCAAACCTTTACTTAGATTCAATACGGAATTTTCAACACACAATGTGTAATGACAAAAAAGTTGCAAATAGAAACTATTTTAGAGACGAGATTTCCAGTATTATTAAGTAGATAAAATAATTAGCTGTCGCAAGCTAATATAAAATATGCAATTTTGTTGCAAGCAAATTGTAGTAAACTTAATATGTACAATCAATATGTGTTCATGAGTCACCGCATGTTACATTAAGTAAAAATTATAGATAAGATTAAAATTATGGTTATTCTATTTGCTCAATTCTTCAATTTCAGATTGTTGAAATTAAGATATAAGATATATATACCATCTTATATTTTAATTTACAGAATATATTTGTTATATTTTTCAAATTGCGATGACACTCTGTACAGAAGTTTTTTATACTTGAACAAAAATATCTAAACGCAGCAACGTTTACTTACAATAGAATCAAAAAAGAAAAACGTACACAACATTAGATACTATTTTTGTTGCACAAATAATGCCTAAAATTTACATTGCCACATTTATAAAATAAAATTCAGTATCATTCATTTATGAAAATTGTTTTAATTCATCTATAAATTAATATAAACGTTAATATTCATGGAAATTTATAAAAAATAATTAAACACCGCAAATGTTTCAAGCAGTGCTAGCATGCAAAGGGACTGTTATTAACTTGTTCCAAATGAGTAACTAACGTGGTTCCAACTAAAATGCAATGACTACATTATCTTTGGTTCCGTCGCCACTTTCGAGTAGGTAAATCCAATGAAAATAAAAAGACAGAGTATTAATGTGGACCCGTTGTTCATTAAAATAGATTCTCACTACTGGTTAAATTGGAATCGCAGTGAATCCTTTGACACATTTAGTCAAGAGCTTCGCTAGTTAATGAATTTGTAGGATAATTGTAAATTTATACCCATAAAAGGGACGACATGATATTATGTATAAAACCATCAATTATGTGTATTGATTTTCCTATGGACACTAGGTATTTTGAGATTAATGACTCGTTTTTGAACTTTACTCATGATTCATTTACGAATGCAAGTTGCAACGCTTTACAAAATACAAGAAATGCCCAGCTTGCTTTGTAATACCACAATATTTGAACAATTAGCGAGCCTCTACACTCCAAATTTAACTAGTAGCGAATATTTCATCGGAATCAAATAGATGATCTTATTACAAAATAAAAACTAACCAAGAACATTTATTTCATTATAAGGGTACAAGAAATGGAATCTAAAGTTAAAATATCTCAAAAATGAGTGTATGGCTAACATTAGTTACGCTCCCATGAGACATTAAAGCACACAAGTATGTCAGCAATGTCGTGTATTTTTTACATCATCACCCCTTTGCTTTGATGTAATATTATATCCGATGTTACAGAGAATAAATTAGTTTCTCAACTTCGCACTTACTGGACGTGATAGTACATTGATACTGAACGGTATATTTAGTGTTATTATCATGTACGAATATTAAATCTTATATCACATACAGGCATTTGCTTCTCCAGCACCGGTTTGATTGGCAGCAAAGCAAATTTCGGCAAGTTTTTTATTGGCCTGGACTGATCGGAGACTTTGTACGGCATCTTACCAGTGAAAGACGTACCGCCAAGCATAATTTTCATTCAAATATTTTCCATACAAAAAACATCAAGATGTACCTAAACAATTATTTACCAAACATTATAGTGACGCTAGATAGTTGATGTAGATTGCTCTTGAACAAGCCGGCTTTGTAAAGGGGAAAGGCAATCGAGAACAGAGTCTCATCATAAGCCAGATCAACGATAAAGCAAGAGAATTCAACAAGCCCTCCTGCGTTTGCTTTGTTGCTTTCTGCAAACGATTTGAGTCTGAGGTCTGTATTGAGTATCACCCTGAAACATGAACACTGCGAGATGTGGAAAGGCAGAAAATAGATGCTCTAAAGATGTGATGCTGGATGAGAATACTTGTGGTTACGTGGGCCGAGTTTAACACGAACGTCTCGATAGGGGAAAAGGGGGTAATGTGGGTCACATAAACGAAAACTCAAATAAAATTTTAAACATTCAACGAAGTATTTATTGCAACTGC
Organism: Elymnias hypermnestra; assembly: GCA_015832385.1. NCBI lineage: Eukaryota > Metazoa > Arthropoda > Insecta > Lepidoptera > Nymphalidae > Elymnias > Elymnias hypermnestra. Next base: position 46,924 of record JACTOM010000921.1, read on the forward strand.
CTTTAAACATAATTTACTTAATTAACTATCATTATAAATAATTTTCAGTTCATTTGGCAATCAAATTTAGATAATATAAAATTTTAATGTTTAATTTGATGTTGAAACTGCTAAAATGGTGTATTTCGCTTCTTTTCATAGCATTATGTGTTACGGCATACTGTTATGGGGGAAGGGGGCGGACATTGAAACTATCTTCATTTTGCAAAAAAGAGCAATACGTGCCATATATCAATTGGGATCTCGCGTTTCATTAAGAGAAAAATTCAAAGAAATATCTATTCTCACAGAACCGTCGCAATATAAATTAAGTAACATTTTATACATCCGTAATAATATTCATTTATACAGCAAAAGGAGCGAAACACAAACTTGTAATGCCATATTTTTGAGTGAAAAAGTTCAGAAGTCATTTGTCGGGTTGAGCATACGCCTATTTAATAAGATACCTGAATCACTTCTGGGTTTGCCTCGACATAGTTTTAAGAAGTATGTTAAAAATGTCCTAATAAAAAAGGCATATTATAATGTAGAAGATTATTTAAGCGACAAAGAAACACATGAAAGCTAAACACATTGTAACCTACAAAAAAACTATGTTTAAAGGAGTAACCGTTGAGTTTCTTGCCGGCTTCTTCTCAGCGGAATCAACTTTTCGAACGGGTGGTAGATTTGTTACCAACGGACAGACTGCTGACGATTCAAATGTGCTTTTTGAGCCTACATGAATAAAGAATATTTTGATTTTGATTTAAAAAAAAACAGCTTTAACTCTCATTGCACCAAGGAGCGGATAATGGGGTACCCCAGGGCGCAATCAAAGTCAAAGAAAATCTAGCAAGTTTCGCAGATATAACCTTGTCACAGCCTACATGAGGTGTATCTAACCAAATTTCCAGCATGTTCTGCGTAGTCATCCGCATCGTCCTGGCATAAGCCGTCAGTGCCAATATCTGATACAGAAATTTGGTCGTTTTCTTGTAGTATTTTGCGCTTTACTTTTTCAGGACGCTTCTTCTGTTTTGTAGTCTTTTCTGTAACATGTACCCTTCCATCAGCTGTATATTTTTTACCCTATACTTTTTATCTTCTTATTTTCACTTGATTAGTAGTGCAACCATATTTGCCTATTTCTTTATCAAGTTTGCTGGTATGGCTTCTGTCTCAAGACTAAAGATAGTGTATCATCCTAGATGAGGTCTTTTCTAGGGTATAATCTTTTTTATCCTGTTTTGAAGACTTGAAAATGGGATAAGATTATAAGCATATCTTATAGAAGGACCTGCATCCATAAGCTTTATAGCTTTTTCCATGCTATTAGACGACCAGCTACCCTTCGTTAACTTGACTCGTACTTTCGGCATCCAAAACAAATAAAAATGTCGTATTGCAATACGCAAAGTTGCGAAAGTCACCTGACTCACATTCCCCGCAATCACCCTAATAACAAAAATAGTACATAAAAAAAATTTCTATAAAACATTGATATAATCCGAACTGCACATCACATTTTCGAAAGTCTAACCAAGTCTGTACAAAAGTCTTAATCGCGTACTGCAAGATATTCGGCACTTACCTTCTAATTTGCGTTGACGTAAAATTACATCGGCGGAGCATAAAATCAAAAAACCGACGTAACTCAGTGACGCAGGCGCTGGCTGGCGTGAGCTGTTCCAGGCGGTGCTGGAGGGCCAACGTGGTGATGAGGGTGTCACTTACGCATCGCTCGGTAGTGCTGTTTCGTGGATATGAGTGTGACTCCCATTGCCCACTGACCCGGATCACCCCATTCTCCCCTACTTCAAGGGCTCGGCATCAAGCACCGTCTATTCTGTTCATTACAATCCGCATTCTGACTTTCAACGGACACGTTTCTCGGCTTGACAACCCTTCCATTGAACGACGAGGCGTTCAAGGAAAAGTGGAAGGTACCGGACCACGTGGAAAGTCACCCACTCCATGGACCGACCAAATAAAGCCCGCACTGGGAGGATCATTAAACAAATCTGCAGGATGACCTCAGGCAGGGAAAGATGGCGAGCGGTCATCGTGCGCATAAAATCTGCCCCTGTCACAACGATCATGACCACTCTGTCAAGAGCGTAACGACTAAGTCGATGATAGTAACGCAAGGTAAGCATCAATCAATTATTTTCCATCCATATTCACACAGTCGTACCGGTAAGGATATTTGTTAGACACTGGGAATTTTGTGATACCTAGACAAAAATATAATTTATTCAAATTATTTCATCCTTGAGACCTTACAGTTGACACAGTCTCTCGACTATGCTTTACAACCTGAGAAAGCAAAATCTTTTCGTCGTACCTGTCTTATACAATTCACGAGAATGCTCCGAATATGAAGCGTGAAGGTAGTATAATTTGAATGAATTTATTCCCATGAATGTTAATTGAGAGAAAATATTCGTATGTATTTTGATGCTTGAATTCTTAAATTAACATATTCATATACAAAAAAAATATATATGGAAATAAAATAAAAGTAATACTTTTTTAAATTTAAGCCCTTTATTTAAGCACTTTAAGCAATACGGTATTAATATTTTAAATATTTATGATTTATATTTTAACACAGTGGTTTTCTTACCAATAACATGACCACTTTAACTTTATCACAGAATGCAACAATTCTTAGCTCTATTTTTTTAACATAAATACACTAATTTTGTCACGTGAAACAAAAGTACTCAAGTCATTTTCAAATTATGAGGAACACTATCTATCAACTGTTAAATAAGTACTGAAATTATCACTCAAATATTTTTTTTCAAACAGGCAAAAACTATGACACAAGTTTGCAAAACAATATGCATACATAACTTTAATTTAATCATTCAAGGAACTAGACGTTGCAACTTTTATAAATATTTCTAAAATCATCGAGTAGTTACTTACATTACAAACAAAAATGTTATTAATATTTAAGTTTCGGTGTTATGATTATATAAATTCAAATACAGAATAAGAAAATACCGCCAACCAATATAACAAACACAAGTCTTAATATTGATAATTGTACCAACCTATAATTATAATTAGGAAAAACTATAAGTTAAATGCTAAAAGTGAGAAATACTTATCCAGATTTTGGTTGCTTGTCCATGGTTTCCTTTATAATACAAGCGCTAACAAAAAAAAATTAATACGTTGGCATTATATAATCACATTATCATGAAGAAAGAACAGGCGAAACCGAGGCAGTAAGCTTAATAATTTTATAGTTACAACTTTCTTTTGGGTATTCGCAACCAGATAACCTATTCTCTATTAAAACAAGATATTGATACGGGGGTAATTGTAGAAAGGTGTGTGGTTACACGATAAGTAGGTATAAGCGGTTGTAAGAGTGAAGGGCCATTTTTTATATATAGTTTGCAAGTGCATGTAGCTCAGTAAATCCTTTCTACCTCTATTCTCATATTAAGCAAATCAATCCCCAAAATTTTGAGTTGTAGTGTTCTCTAGTACCTAATAAGTAATTTCATAAAGTTTCAATTAAAACCACATAGATTCCACATAGATCCGTATCTGTCTCTAATTTGCTAAGCAAATTTGGTATAATTGTATACGCATTTTATACAAAATATTTTTATCATTATGTCAGCAGCTTGATACAGTTAAGATGAAAACAACCGAATTCATTTTATATCATTTTGTAGACTGTGCAAGACACTATCATGAAATCGAAGGACCTTATATAGGATCTTAGTTATGATAATGCTACTTTATCAAATATAATTAGGATAATAGTACCTGAATTAAAAGTATCGTAGTTTTCATCTAAACATTCTTACATCTATTGAACACAAAAAAAATAATACTTAAATAATAAAACAAAAAAGCAAAATCCTAACGTAAAACACAAAATTAACACATCAATAACAATGAGGTAAAACAATTGATTTCAATGACTTAAGAAATAAGACACATCGCATTGTGAACAATAATCACATTCACGTATATTACTTATATAATTATAAAAATTCGCACGTCGGCAAAAACATTCGCACCAAAATTTAGCAATTAAAGTCAATGTGATATGTCTCTTACCTAAGCAGCATTGTTTACGCATTAAATGACACCGTCTTCCTATGACACAAAAGAAAAACAAAATTTGAAAAATCTATACCTTGACTTCACTTATAATATATTATTTAACTTATAATAAATAACTTAATGTCGGTAATTTTAACGCCCTCCTATACAATTCTGTTTAAACAAATCTAATTATATAAATGAAATTAAAAAAGGCACACACAAACACACATATTAAAATAGATATGTAAAATTATGTTACGAGGTCCATTGTCTATTGAACTAAGCGAACCAATATTAACAAAAGAAACCTTTTCTTTTCGAAATTTTGAACAGAAAATAATGAAATATATATTAAATTATTTAAAAATATTAAAATGAACGCTAACATAAAAACTTCCTAACATGTTAAATTAACGACTTCACTTCTGGCGCAAAATATTTACATAAATGTTAACATAACATAGCAAAACTGCTTGTGACAAAAACTTAAATTCGAATAACACAGCGATGTATAATAATATAGATTTTTTTATATTGAACTGACATCCCTCAACCATTGTTTTTATTTAACTTAAATTTCGGTAGGGGCAGGACGCCGTGTGTGGGTCCTCATGTGTCTCGTGATCATATCCCGACGACAGGCAGCGTAAGGGCAAGCCGGACATTTGTAGGGTTTCTCACCTGTGTGCGTCCGTTGATGTGTGGACAAGTGATCGGAGCGTGAGAACACTTGTCCACATGAAGCGCAAGAGTACGGCTTTACTCCACTGTGCAAGCGGGCATGTCGCGTCAACATATCGGAGCGAGCGAATCGACGGTGACATACTTCACACTCGTAAGCGCGCACCACTTCCGCCGTCTTGTCTCTATGCCGGGAAGCAATATGTTTAAGCAGGCGATCATGTACGGCGAAAATCTGCCCGCAAATGTCACACATGTATCCTGTATTTTCGTTAACAGCTTTCAATGTATCTGATTTTAAAGACAAATCAAGAGGTGCGTCCTCTTCAGACGGCTTAGTGTCCAAATAGTTTGAATTCAGCATTAGCCAATGAGGTAGCGGATAATGATTATTATTTCGTAATTGCTCTGTAAGCTTGTCGAGCAACAGTGACAGCCGTCGTCGTTTATGCATATATTTTGGACTTTCTGGAACAGAGGCGGTTTCCGCCATGCTAGACGTAAAACCGCTGCTTCCTTCTCCGAGCCCTGCTGGCCCAAGAGTTGCGTGCCAACCTGTACACAAGAAAAAAGAACTCTTATACAAGATGGATAACTATAATGTCTACTGTGATGCGCTCATTACAAAAAGTAAGAAATTTCATCTTTAAATGTCAACCTTTTTACTAAGTAGTACTAGTAATATAAAAGGAAGTTGCTTCCGCTGTCTGTTCGCTTAGATCTGTGGTACTCAACCGTTTTTGCAAATATCCCATTAGCGCATGAGAGTAAAGCGGCCAGGGGCCGCAAAAAAATGTTCATCGCTTATATTTTCTTATAATTTTCAATGTCCATCATCACAAACAATTACTTAATTTAAATTATTTAGGTGTTAATAGGAAACCAAATACAACGTCAATGAAATATTAACTGTAATGAAAAACGGCTGGAGTTGGTCCATTTATTGAACTGCTTAACTATCAAATCCATTTAACTTAAATAATGTGAAATTTAAAATTAATTAATAACATTTTAATATATTAAAATTTCGGTACATAAGTAATAGTAGAAAATTAATTCTACGAGTATTATCAATATTGTTTGTATCTCTTTTTGAGCTTATTATCAAATGACTTATATTAAGTTGACTGGACTGGACTGCAATACATGGACTGCCTTGGACATATTCAGTCAGCATACTCTCAATTTTATTAACGGGTTCAAAATTCAAAATGGATTGGGCTAATTATAAAAACCCGAAGGCCCCAGGTTGAGTATTGCCGGCTTAGATCTTTTAAATTATTCAACGGATTCAACTGCATCATGCACTTTTAAGAAATAGATAAGGGTAATTCAAGAAGTAGATCTATATGTACATATTATATTAAAGAAAAGTCGAAAACTTCAAATACATGTAACATGATATCATAAAAATACGCATTTAAGTGCGCTTAAATCGCAAATTCAAATTACTGTACTATAGGTTTATATATCTTAAAAAGATCGATAAAACACGCCGAATTGGTATAAATTTATCTCTAAGTGTAACCCACAGAAACCATTTTTTCTCTTACATATTCGAAAAAAATATATGTCTATATTATACACTACAGTGTTATTCCCAATCCAATTAAAGCCTAATTCTGTCAATTCAATTTTTATTAAAATGGATATCTTACAAGACATCAAATTTAAAAAGCGGAGGCACAGCGGCTGGCGGGCTGTCCGATTCGCGCGGGGTGTGGCAAAGTTACATACGCGTCCAATAGATGTCGCCGTACTTAAATCTAAGCACACGCAGTTGTGCGGGCCAGCTAGTAGTATATAATTTTGTAACTAATACATATACAATGAAATAGTTTCACTTGTAATAATTTTATTAGATACTAGCAATGTCCCGCGGTTTCACCCACGTAGATAATGATCTTGTGGGAGGAGAACCGACATAGTGGCATATCTACGGTAGTTGCACGTCTACGGTATATTATCACGGACTTTTTATAGTTATTAATAGGTTCTATAATATTTTAGGACATTTTTTGTTTTATCATCAATAGTTGCCGCAGCTCAAGCGATAACAGATTTTTTTGTTTCACACCTTGAGATACATTAACGCATTTTCCTTAGGGAACCCTATTTTTTTGGGAAAGTAATATAGCCTATGTTACTCAGTGAAAATGCAGATTTCTGTTGGTAAAATATTTTGAGCTCGGTCCAATAGTTTTTGTCTTAAAAGGTTACGAACATACATACATACATACTTACATACAAAAACACAAATGTTTCGTCTTTATAATATTAATTTACACATAACTATTTCCTTTGCTCTTTAGGCAGAGCGCAGCGAAAAAAATTAAATAAATGTTTCGCCATTCGGCTAGAAATAAACGGGATAAAAATAATATCGAAAAATTTGAATAGCAAAAGGTGGCGAAAGTTTATACAAAACAAGAAACCTGTAGAAGAAGAGAAACCTTATGTATGTCGCAATTCTGGACGTCAACGTTTTAAGTTTTATTCCAACGTCAGTCAGTTACAATTGTCCATTGATAGGAAAATAGACTATTTAAAATTTTTTGTAGAAAAAATGTTTCTGGACATTATATAAGATATTTCTGTTTCATTTGAGTAGATTGCAATTGAGTATGTATTCCAATCGACTAAAAAAAGGAGGCAGTTGTCAATTTCACTATTTTTTTGCGTGTACCGATTTTAATGATTTTTTTTATATTTGAAGCTTATACTTCTCATATGGTTACAAATTATATGAATTTCAAAAATAGTAAGAGCAGTTAATAGCAAGAACTAGACACGGGCAATATGGGCGAACCCCCTAGGAGCTATGGAATGAGGTCCTTGCGTGTATCAATGTCGGGCCGGAGGCAAACGGCCTGATTCTGAAAAAGTCTATAAAAACAGGACCCTATCCGACAGGTCCTTGATTGAAAGGAAGGAGGACATCGGGTCACCAGTATCAGATGCGGCGGTCCGCCTACATTTGAAGGATTGGCTCTCTAGGATGCACGATTCACTAAACTACAGGTTGGTGCAGGTACTAACTGGACTTCATTGCTTCGGCAAGTAAAAGCACCGGATTGTGGGCTGTGAAGAAATGTCTGCTTGCTTGCGCATGAGAGGCGGCCGTCGACACGGCGCGGCACACAGAGACAGATTGTCAGACATGGGGACCCCAGCGTCACGTCTTGTGATGATCAGTCGCTGGTTGGGTGCGACCGTTCACTTCCCAGCATAATAGATGGGTAGCTTGATGGTGAATTAAATTATAATTAGGTTGGACAGCAGGGTATTCCTAGTGGTTGTAATCCCACAGAAGGAGACACAATACACAGGGTAAGGTAGACTACTGCAGAAACCACTCCCTCTTGCCGAAGGACAAGGAAGGCGAGGCGCAATTTTGCTCGTCTGCACTCTGAACTGAACCTTTAAGCCGGATTCATCTGAGGGCACTCCGGTTCCGCAAGGTTTTAGTGGATATCCTGGTACAGCCAGCGAGTCCCAGACATTCGGATGAAGTTATATAATATCAAAAACTTACACAAATACGCAATTAATGTTTTTACTTTCCATAGCGCTATTATGTTAATATTTTTTTAAAGTCGTTCTTATTTAATTATAATATAAGTGCTTTTTTACTGCATATTTGTCTACCTTGGAAAATTATGAACTTTTGAAGGCAGGTGATATTTTTTTTAGTTATTTACTCAGCGAAATGACAAAACCTCAAAGAACGATAACTGATTGCACCTTTAGCGCATCTGTTCGTCGAGTGTGATGGGCGCGACCCTTATCCTTAGAACCCCATTGGTAAGACGAAAATATTACTCAACCAATAGGAGGTCTTTTCGGTAGCACAAAAGGTATCCCCTAAAGTCTGCGAATTAGATTTAAGTGAGTTTGAATAAACGTGTATAAATTTTTTCCACATAAGGCGTAGTTTTTACCTGGTGATGCTTTAAATCGGGTTGGTGGGATATTTGTATAAAAGACTATTGTAGTGAGTTTAACAAAACTGTCTGACCTGTTTATATTCTTAAAGACAAACTCATCTATATGGTTACTACATTTCCCATTCATATTTAATAAAAAAAATTTACGAAATAAACTAAACGCATACATTAACGGTACTTAAGTCTTGCCTTTTCAATTTTTTTTACGCACGCGTGATGGTGAGGAAAGTTGGTGAATGCGGGATTTATATTAACAAATATATGTTAAGTTACGCTATTATACTAAGATATTATACAATTAACGAACAATAGAATATCTTATCTAGATTATATAGTAAAATAATTATTATTGATATCGGTTTATCTAATTTATAGTCGTTGTGAAGTTCATTGTAATTTTTCTTTATGGACGAGTTTTTTCCTATTAGATAAATAAATAAATAGCAAAGTAAAATATGCTATAACAAATGATATTATTTAGAATTTAAGCGTTGATAAAATAAACAGAATATCAAATAAATATTACGCATATACAAATAAATTTAACCAGTGTGTGTTTGTGATTTGAATATAGCATTTATGAAATGGTAATAAAACAATTTTTATTTATTTCCCTTGATCTCTAATACGACCGATTTCAACGGGACTTGATAGAAAATAATATACTATAATTCTATACAGAAGTATTCACGGCAATAGTAAATTCTAAGCGTTTAAACTAGCCACAGCGAAGCGTTTTCGGATTCAGCTAATATCACTTTAATATATGTTGATGCCATTAAAAAGTTCATATTTGTGTTTATTTCATTTAAAAACATAGAATATGAATTGATTCCAAGATTCCTCTATTATAATATATATAAATTTGTAAGTATAACATTTTAATTTAGAAGCTTTAAAGAATGGAACTACCTATAATGTAAATCAATCCGATAGATAAATAGATCATTTAGATATACACTTTCAAAAATTCTGAAATTGTCAACAGTATTTTTCACTAGAATATAATAAAAACATGTTAAAAAAAAAACAAATTGCAACCTAATAAAATAACAACATACATGTCTCACATAACTCCGCATGGAATGTTAAAACTTGAGCACTACTAGCCTAACACATCACAGAGTTTGGATATTTTAGCACCAGTGTTGTCTCTATTGCATTCTTGTTTGGGAGATGCACATAGAACCACAAGAACTGTGTTGCGTACACTGAACGGTACGTAAGGTCGGCAGGTCGGGCGTGCGACCGTCGACCGGTCCCGCCGCCCCCGCGCCTTGCATGGATACATTGGACATTCACACACGGAACATCGATATTGTTGGAACATTGAACACGTTCATCCTGGTATGCACATCGCGAGCGACTGACAGGCGGAGCACCACCCGCGCCGCCTCTACAGAATACAGATAACTACACCTGCTGCACGTTTGCCTATTTGCAAAATATACCAGCGCACGCGCATCACTTGTGTTGACACTTTACAGTTAAGTTGCGTTCTTAATGGTAATCATTTCTATTAAAGACCAGCTATTAACGTTTTGTTTTTAATGATTCGGACAGGTGTGACCATCCCGAAGCTTCAACTAAATATTATTCCCCACATAAACTTCTTTGGGTTAATCATTTGTCAGTACAGTAAGAGGGGATTGAATTATGGAACGAGCTACCTCTGACGATCAGAAATGCTAAATCTTTGAATATATTTAAAGTTCACTACCTTTCCCTGTCCAATTAAACGACTATATGTATATTAATGTGTATTTATTTATTATAATATGTATTTTTGGGTTCGTATGTATTTAAATATATATATTTATATATATATGTACTACACCTTTCCGACACCACCTACCCTTTTTTGCAACAAGATTTCGCAACCCCATGAGTTATTGTATCTATTTCATGTAAAAATTGTTGTGGTGTTTAGTAACCCTAAAACTACACATGTATATTAATAAAATAAAAAAGACCGTGCGTACGGATTACAAATGTCAGAAGTGAAACTTCTTTGGTAAACTAATTTTTAAGTCTTGTTTATGTGTATACAAATCTAAAACTATAGATTTCCGAGACTATAAAGAGGAGAAAAGGAAGATATATTAGGAGTTTAGTGAATTTAATTGTCATTAAAAGATTAAAAGCGTTGAAAATTAATACAAATTATTTATTGAAATCTCAAAAGACGAATTGTAAATGAATATGTCACGTATTTTTGTCAATATTAGATATTATTAATTACATTTTGTAATTGAATTTAAAATTTAGAAAAGAGAATTTATGAAATATTTTTATTTCATGCGCCTAAAGAAGTTTCATTTCAAAAATTCCTAACAAATCTATTTACACACTCATTACGTTCACAAAAATACATCAAGTGCAAAGCCGAAGCCATTGTAGAGGGAGGAAGTAAAATGTTACTTCCAAGAGTAAGTACTTCTCGGAGTCAAAGTAATGTAAATTTTGCATGTGTTCAAATATACAATAACCTACCGAAAGAAGTTAAAAATGCGGGGCCATTCAGTGTATTTAAAAATACACTCAAAAATTCATCCTAACATAAGTTTACTTAAATAAAATACTTGCTATACTGAAACCATGTACGCTATGGTAACGGTCACGCATCAGACAACTGGCTTTATAATTAAGTTGTGAGGGTACATTTACATTTTTCTCTAAATACTCAATGAATGGTTTGCCATTTTTGAGGCGGCGGAAATGAACTTTGTTTTGTATCTATTGTAAAACCGTATTTAAATCTTTTTCTCATGCTTTGTAAAAAAAATGTTAGAGTATTATAATGGGTGAAACTATTTTATTAAAATAAATATTCGTTTATATATTAAAATTCAAAATATCTAACAAAGATTTAAAATTTCACGGGTTTTTTTAAATGTTTTTACTGCTCAGTAACTTTATACTTTATCGCAAAACTGTAGTTGTTAACGGGAAGCTCGACCTACTGGTTTTATATGTGTAAAAAATAGCAGCTTCGATTTAACTTAGCCCTGGAACACCATCCAACTTAAATTCGTTACTGTTAGTCGGTGCTCATTATAATATTCCCGCTGTTGGCATATACATTGTATACATTTAAATTTAAAATTCGTGTTTAACACATGTTTATTGCCGGCCCTTAAAATGGTCAAAACATTAAGTTACACAAACAAAAACAGACACGACGCGGAAATTAGATAGTAAAGAGCAACTTATAAGTATTACTTCCATAGGTCATTACTTAACTGATAATTAAAAATAGATTGGTAATTTTAAAGCAACTACTTTAGCGTTACTGTCAAGATAAGATACATGGAAAGGTGGCTATGCATCTTCTTCACTTCACGACAGAATTTACCATAAACAAGTTTGGCCGCTTTAACAAAGTAACCTCGGTCGTTTCTGACCTTATTAATGCTGATGACCATTCGGGACCAGTGTCTAGTCCCGAAGCTACGTTGCTAGACTAGGCTAGAGTTAGGGCGTCTTTGAGAGGATACTACGTACCCTAAACGCCATGATAATCTAGAGTCCCTAAAACATTCCAAAAGAGTACTAGTAGTGAATTTTCCCTTGGAGAAAGCGTTTAAATCGACAACTGGGCGTAAAGTCTGATGACGGATTCGTGGTGACGGCGCAGTGGTGCGAGTACTCTCTTCACCAGCAGAGACCCCGGGCAGGGCGAATTTAGAAAACCATATTTTCTAATATTCCCGAGTCTGGAATGGTAGGAAACTTCGGTCGTGGCTAGTTTTTGAGATTTGTGTTCTGGTACAATGTTGTGTAGAAACGATAACAGGTGTATCGCTTCCTCTGAGGTTAGCGCGCTTCTTTGACTGTATCATCACTTCACATAAGGCGAAATCACAGTCAAGCAGTAACCTGTCAGCAACGTTTCAAGTTCCATGTAATGATAATGGAGATGATTTTAAATGTGCTACATATTTTTAAAACACACAGCAATACTAAATACCTACTTCTAATAATAACTAACACAGTATTAACAAACTACAGTTGGTTTTCTCCCCGGAGGTATGAAAAAAGTGAGCGCGCAATAGGTATTTATATTACATACTTTTGATTTGATACACACCATTTTAAAACTAGATAAAAATATAAAAATAAATAATGAATTCTTAAGTAGAATTTGTTTGTGAATATATCATTACAAAACAATGGATATATTTCAATTTATTAAATTAACAGACCTTTAGAAAAATTACATTTAAATTTCACATACCAAAAAAATACACAAGAAGAAATCACGCAATTAAAATTAATTTTTAAAATATTATTAAAAATAAATAAAAATTTAATTTGTCAAATTAAAATATTAGATTAAAATACAAATTAACATCACTTAGTAAGTCAACTAATGAAATAAAAAAACAAAAGAATTCGCTATTTTATGTTCTTCGTCTGATACATACTAACTTCACACAGAACATATTATCAGATCTGTATATAATGTACATATTCTCTTGGTATATATAACACGCGTAATTTAAGGCGCTTCTATATCTTGACTTTTTAACATAAAATAGATTTGTATTTTTTTTGAAGTACGCACCTCCCTGCTTACTAACTACAGTGTTTAATGGAGTGTCACCTAGAAACACGTTTCATATCGATAGTAAAGTATTTCAGAGACATGAGTACTAATTCTACGCAAATGAAATCACTAGGAAATATATAAAATCTTTGTACAATTATACATTTGAAATTTGGTAAAGAGTCAATTGTCTCATTAAAGATGGCGTACTAACAAGAGGGTAGCAGATACTATTAATTTTGATAATTTAAACTAATATTACATTTGGGTTTTTGTATGTTTATAACGTATCCACACAAGAACTACTGGACCGATTTAAAAAATTTTTTCACCATTAGAAATCTGCATTTTCACTGAGTGACATAAGCTATATTACTTTCTCAAAAAAATAAGGATCCCTAATAAAAATGTACTTATGTAACCCAAGGCGTGAAAAGTTGGTCTCAAAAAATCTGTCATTGCGTGCGCTGTGGAAATTATGGATGACATGGCACAACAACAACTAGTGTAGTTGTACCACTATAACTAGTTTTTTGCATTTTAAAATGCAAAAAACTAAGTTAATAAAAGTGCCGACAATAATCAAACCATTGTATTAATCATGTTACATGATATTTTATTAAAGACCGTTTCAATACCTTTAAATTATTAAAATCGGAAATTCCATTCAAAAGATATAACGAATTAAAAAATGACAATCTCAAGAAAATTGTAGCAACCGTTTTATTTGGGCCTGTGTTTAGAACTCTCCACCACCAACCAACCAATGATACCCCCTACACTGTTTTTGTTTTTATTTTTATCAGTTAAAATTATCAGCTAATAATTACTGGAACGATTAAAAAATCTATTTCATTACCTCTTTGAAATCAAGAATTATTCAATACATTCTACGTAAATGATATTACGAACTTAAACTTGTATTAGTTAGATATTTATTACGACTGTAGGTGTATCTAATAATCTGAAAGGAGGTAATTAAAAATTAAGTGAAATAATACTTTTATGTTAACGAAAATAAATCTATAGTCCGACTTAGCTGATTTTCCACTGCCACGAGATCGGTATCTACGCTGGAGAAACCGCGAGGTATTACTAGTTATAAATAATTAAAAACAACAAAAATAACACGAACAGATTGCTACCGAAATCGTTACAAATAACACTTAAAATAAAATTCAACATACCTGACATATTTCCAATTTTTGTTTTTTGAGTATCGATAAAAGCTTGCATTTCAAATTAAAATAATGAAGTTAAAGTAGTAATTTTGAAAAACTTTCCGAAACACGCACTGATCTTTGGTATACATACGTAAGGAAACAATTAAGAGTTTAAGATGTAGCACGCGCGATGTCCTCTCTACGAATGAGTCCCGTTATAAGAAATCAGCGCGAGGGTAAAAAATCATAAAGCAACGTTTGTTGTTGTGTAATATAGTCTAAGAAGGGTCCGAACTTTAAGCAGATGGAGGGTTTTCGTGAGAATCGGGGGCGGCTAGCGACTTTGGCAGCTGTCTCGTGCTTAAGTGTTTAAGGACACTATGACATATGTAATATTTGATAATAATTGACCGCGCGGGACTTCGACTTTTCATACACCTAAGTGAGAAATCACTATAAGTAATAACGATATTAAAATTTAAATTTTTATTTTAGCAAAATGCATGGAATATTTTTATGTAGGTTTGTATTTATGAAAAATAGCATCCAGAAATTTCTCAGTCATCGCGTAATGACATATTTTCCGTAATGTATTTATGCTTGCGTTTACTATTAGTATCGTAATGTTAATAACAAATCGTTATTCGTTTAGTATACCTGTAAGCAAAGATTTTTGTGTTAATACCACAAAAAATTGTTGTAGCTGAATTGATGCTAAAAACTATATAAAACCGGGTTCACTGGTGGTTTTATTTATTTATGCACTAAAAAAGAAGTCACAGTAATAAAATATTAAAAGTTAGTTTACATAGAATTTTAGTGGTGTTTGGTGTTGATGTGTTATTAACTTTACATGATTATAACTTCCATATAATTTTACCTGTATCAAACTTGTATTAACTGTTGGCGTTTGAAGCGTACTAACATACATAGGTTTGGAATTTCTCGATGATCCATGTGGTCGAAATGATGCCGGAAAGCAAACACGTAGTAACCAGCAAAACATTGTTTAACAAAACTTCAGGATAATGCCGCTAAAGTCAAGAAGTTGAACAACAAAACATAAATACAGTGCCCAAAAATGATAACGCTAGCTGATAAGTACGGAAGGTGTTTATAAAAAAAATGTGTTCTGATGAGCAATTTTTGATTAGCGGGTTACAAGTTTTCAAGAAGATCAGTCACGCCATTTTTGATTTTTTAAATGACACAGAGGGAACCAATAATATTAGCATTGATGTCAATGAATCATAAACAGTATTATACAATTTGACGAAAAATCTCAATATTGGGGACATCGATTTTCTATACTAGCTTATCCACGCAACTTTGCATCGCGATAAAAATGGGAATGGGTTTAAAAAGATGAAAAATAGTTTGCGAACTATTTTTCATCTTCTTTTCATTTTTCTTTTCATTTCTTTATTCCTTCAATTTCATAAGAAATTGTAATATTAGACCAGCGTCGCGACCCTGCCTGATCCTTCTAATATCGCCGGTCCACCTTATGGTGGGCTACGTATTCGCGCGGTCCGATGCAGGTGTACCATTCCAGCACCTTCAGGCCCCAACTTCCATCGCTTCGTCGGACTATGTGACCCGCGAAATGCGACTTCAGCTTCGTGATTTTTATGGCTATATCGGTGACGTTGGTTCTTCCATGGATCTCTTCATTTTTGATTTGACAGCATAGAGAAACTCTAAGCACAGCCCTCTCCGTCGCACGCTGCGTGACTTTGAGCTTTCGAATGAGGCCCATAGTTAATATATATAATAGAAAAATTTAAATGATCCAAAAAATTTGATTTGATCAAATGGCTGCGTCTTCGTCGCAAATGGATGAGTCTGACTAAAAATATGCAAGTTTGAAGCTTGAAGTTCCTAGTTTTGAGTATTTTAGACGAAAAAAAATTTCGTATTTGTCATCATATAATCAAAAATATTGTTATATAAGGCTTTAGTTCTCAGTATTTTAGAATATTGTACAACTGTTTGGCGCCCCCATTACTCAACTCACATGCTAAGAATTGAGCGAGTCCAAAAACGGTTTCTATGGCATATTACCTTTACAGCTGGGGAAACTAGAAGGCTCAGAAGTTACGATTCGCGACTGAAATTTTTTAAATTAAATTCATTAGAAACCCGCAG